>JAFEMH010000420.1:255000-787617 GCA_022495995.1 Adenophora triphylla var. japonica
AAGGTTATTTCTCTTTATGCATGTCACATGAGCCACGGGCTGACTCTTTTGCGGGAGAGCAATATGAGAGGGGTTTTATGAAAGAATGTGTTGGGGGAATGTGTTTGGATGTATGTGTTTGGGAACTGTTTGAGACAGGTTTCGAGCATGTGGGGTTGTATCCCTTGGGTGCAGACTGAACTGCTGTTGTTGCTGAGATGTTGTTAATGCTGCTAAAAGGTATCATGTGGACTAGAACTCCCTCTTGGGTTGAGATCATATTTAAACCTCGGGTCTTGATTAGAGTTCCTTTCTCAAACTCTGGCACTTGAAGCTGATGATGACAGGCTCTAGAACCGAAGATTAAAGCAATCTATCCAGATAAATGAACCCCTTTAGTTTGGGTTTGTTATGGCTTGACAAAGCCCATGTCCAGAGAATGATTTGGCGAAATGTTGGTATGGGGAAGAACCTAATTCTGAACCTTATATACAGAAAAGCCCCAAAACTGAAATTTCAAAACAATTGTCAAAGTGACCAAACCTCTCTTCTGAGGATAGATGTGACTTAGCGAAGCCCCTGGTCTGAGGGAAAAGCTTGGCAAAGCCCCAGGTTCTGTTAAAGCGAGGAAAGATCCCTTCATTGGCAAAGCCCCGGCTTGAAGAGATGACTTGGTAGAGTTTCGACTGATGGTCTGATCCAAGATAACGGTGAAGCACTGAACTGACTGGTCATCCAAAGAGAGAGTCGTGTTTGAAGCGACCTCAAGGAATCCATGAGCGAAACTTTCTTTAAATGACTTGTGAAGCCCTCCGACTTGCCAAAGTATTCATGGGGAAGGCCCGAATGTATCGATTATAAAACCAAACTGGTTGGTTGACCATGACAGATCTCAAAATGCACTTAATGCAACCCCAATCCGTTGAAGCATTTTGTTACGAAGTGTGAAACCCATCATGGATTCCAAAAAAGATTCTCATTTTAGTGGGTGCAAAGGGGTCTTGTGGACTCGATTTCCAGTGCTGGACTTAAAGTCATGATTAAACCCCGATCCTGACACCAAAGAATTTGCTCGTGGCAGGCTTTCAACAAACAAAACTTCCCTTTGCTTGGCAAAGCCCCGGTTTGATGAACTGAGTAGGCGAAGTCTAGATTTTGAAGAAGTGACTTGGTGAAGCCCCAATCTGATGACCTAGCAAAAGTCCCAATATGATTGGTACTGCAAAAGTGATCTTGAGGTTGATCTGACCAAGACTAAATCCATCTTGTGACATAGTGAGGAACCCGATGCGGACCCAAAAATGACTAGAGAAGCCCCAATCTAAAGAAATGGCTTGATGAAGCCCCAACCTTGAAGAGTTTCAACGCAACCCTAATGCAAATTGTAGCAGAAGAGGGAAAACCTATCCTTTCATACTTACTTTCTTATTTTCTTTAGTCAATCAGTCAACCGCAAGAAGATGTGAAAGAAAAGAATTTTAGAAATTTATACATACAGGGGCATATTTTTCGAAAGGTGGGAATAGATCCCGACTTTGTGTTATTTTGATGGCCTCATTCGACGTAAGCACAAGAACTCGCTTTGGGTTTGACTCTTTTGAGAGAGTATAAGCGTAGAAAGGTTTGTAAAAGTGTATGGAAGCCCCTACTGACAGAAAATCAATGTTTAGCACTATTTTTCCTATAATGTAGAAAAAGAAGACTTGTCAAGACATCTGAAAACTTGTTTTATTTACAATGATCACAAGATTGCTTAAAACCTTTTATTAATGTTCAGGTTATTCAACCACTAATCTCGATATGAACAAACATTTTGATTAATCATGAGGAGAAAGTCAACCAATGCGAAGAAAGTTTGTGTATAGGAGAGGCCATTGATGAGACAAAATTTTCTGGAATTTGAATGTGTTTATGACCGGACCATTTCTGGTTGCCTACGTTCCCCTCATTGTGAGGAGCTCAGGTCGCCGTAGTTCGGGCGAACTGTGTTTGGCTTTGGAAAAGGGTATGAATATTTGTGGTTCTTTTGGAGAAAAGGCTCGGATGAAAAGGTTGGATGATGAGGCACGGGCCTTGAGATGATTCCTTGGAAAGTCGTTTTGGACGGGTGCTTCAATGATTTCATTGCTTTTTGATCTTCGTCTTTCATTGGAGGAGAAAGAATTTGCATATAGCCTAAGGGTTTAAGAAATGCTTCTGTCTTTGCTTTAACCGCTCCAATTTTATCGACAATTTCCGTTCTTTGAGCTTTGATTTTGCATGTCCATCAAGCTTTTGATTGGCGATGATGGGTCCTTGGCCTCATTTTTTTTGAAGCTCTTGCTTGGTTTTTTTTTTCTTCTTTTTTTTAAGCACTTGAGGGCAAAGGCAAAGCCCCTGTTTGAACTTACATGATGCACTTGAGGGTGAAGTTATGTTCCTAGGTTATTATCGACATGGGGTCAATCTTTCGATGTCGAGTGACCTTTTGTTGTTCCTTGATGTTGCCGCCGTCATTGACTTGGTCAAGGTGATGGTGGGGACATGATTTGGGAAGTGTATGGCTTGATGGAGGCATTTGTGGGATAAGGAAAGTATATGGCGAAGGCATTAGTTGACTTTCTCACACCGATTAATCAAAACATTAATTATTTCGAGAAATTATTTGTTGAGCAATGCAAGTGATCATATAAAATAAAACCATTTCATTAAGTGTAATGTAGGTGTGCAAATAATGTCTTAAGTCTAGCAAGAAAATAAAAAAAGACTCTTTTATAGAAGATTTAAGATTAACTACAATGTCCGAGGAGGACTTGATTGAAAGTGGAAAGTACTAGAACCTACGAAGGTTGACTGGGAGACTGTTTTATCTTTTAATTTTGTTTAAGGATAGGTATCCCCTAGCCTAGCTACTCTTCGCTGGTTGGACTGCCAGGGCACTTGAGCTTTCCTTCGTCAATCAGCCCTTGAATTTCTTTCTTCAAAGTCAGACACTTGTCGATCGTGTGACCATGATGATTGTGGTATTCACATAACTTGGTCCTATCAAGGTTACCTGGGTTCCTTGACCGATAATTCTCGAGAGGTTTGAGAAGGCCTTGTCTTACGAAATCGTCAAAAACTTTGCTCATGGGCATCCTGAAATCATCAACATGACATTTCTAACCTAGCACTTCTTGATTCGAGCTTTTATCATTATGAACATGGCTTGTTGTTTTTGGTCCGTTGAGGCTCTCAAGCTTCCTATCTCCAATTGGTGCTTGGACTGCAGGCCTTAAGATTGTGCCGCCATTTGGCGAAGGAGGAGATTTGGTCTGGGGGGGCTTGTTCGAGTACAGGACGTAGTAATCAAATTTTCTCGAGGGTTCCTCGAGTGTCCCTACGCTGTTATCTCTGGCCTCATATCTTTCTTTCAACTTCTGCTGGGATGAGTATTTTCCTTTCCTCTGGGGAGAGTCTTCACTTATCCAGTCCTGAAACCCATCTTCTAAACAATCCGCACAGTCGCAAACGTCATAACAGATGTGTGCCTTTGGCAAAGGAGTTGGGTCTGAGTTAACTGGCCCTGCTTCCAGCTCCACGACATTCATGTTGGCATTGTCTAGGGAAAGATTGTCAGATGCACATGGGCGTTTAAGCGTCCCATCTTCTATCAGCATCTGGATCTCATGCCTCAAATAGTGGCAATCATCAGTGTCATGTCCGTGGTACTGGTGGAAAAGACAATGCTTAGACTCATCCAACCGAATGTTGGGGTTCCTGGGCTTCCAATTCTCCAGTGGCTTTATCAGCTTTTCTTTCACTAGTTCTTCTAGCATCTCGCTCAAAGGCATCCCCACATTGTCATAATGAAGGGAGCGGTGTTTTGGGGAGGCACTATTGTTCCCAAGACTCGGTTTTCCATTGTTCAGTTAGTTCCATTGTTGGATCTGTCTAAAAGAGGCTGTGGCATTCTTTCCTTTGTGAGGAATCGATACTGAGTTGGGTGCAGTTGCTGCTTGGTACTGGTAGTATTTGGTTATGTTTGAGGCTGGTTGTGTCTTCGGGTCTTTCTCGAGCTTAGAACTGGTATTGGCCAAGCGAATTTCGGGGCAAGTTGTCCTATCAGGTTCTCTCACTTCGGGTGTCTAAATTTTGCGCGGCAGAATGCCTTCTTTGCCTGGTTCGACATCTTAGGTCGAGGGAGTACTGGTAC
Source organism: Adenophora triphylla var. japonica (assembly GCA_022495995.1). Taxonomy (NCBI): domain Eukaryota; kingdom Viridiplantae; phylum Streptophyta; class Magnoliopsida; order Asterales; family Campanulaceae; genus Adenophora; species Adenophora triphylla. The sequence goes on from JAFEMH010000420.1 coordinate 259,154, forward strand.
TCATCATGAGATCAAGCTTTTCTTGCATTCATTTCACTTGCTCCATCAATATTGCCACATGGGGGTCAACGGGAACACTCGAGTTACTGGAACTCGCAACAAGACTTTTACCAGCAGAGGGAACCACAAAAGTAGGCCGGTGAAACTGACGAGTGAATTCACTAAGTCCGATAGGCGGCAACGGAAAACTTGAGGCATCCGGATTTTCCTTTAGCAACTCATGATCGCATTCGGGTGGGTATAGGGGCTTCAGAACATAGCCACATGGCTCAAACTGATTATGTGAAGTTGGAGCATAAAGCGCAAATCTGCTTGGCGAGAAACGAGGTGTGGCTGTAGCATTTAGCCATTGATGATGAATGAAGCTCGATCCGTTCTGAGGAGCTGAGGATGATGGAGCCCTGATGGCTTGAAATACTGGGAGGAACTGAAGGTCAGTAGTCCTGGATGGTGAATCATATGTCGAAGGAGGAGGGTATTGGTTGTAGGATGGAGAGTATTGGTTATATGATGGAGGGTATTGGTCATATGAAGGAGGGTATTGGTTGTAGGATGGAGGGGTTGAAGTCACTATTTCTAGAGTTTCATCTTCGACCATGACCAAAGAACCATTTGACTCAACTATTACCTGAACCCCATAACGGCAGAGAGCATCGATGAGGATGGCTTGTTGCTCTTCATGAACCTTATTGGCATTTTCAAAAGCTAGGACTAACTCTTCCTCTCTGGTCATCGGATTACCCGTACCACCACTGGTTTCTATCAGTCTGCCATTCTAGACCTCTGAGTAGATGAAACTGATGATTCTGATGAACTGTCTGAGCCTTAGGTGTATGCATTGAAAAGCCGCTGACCCGGTATTCTCACCCACTTCTTTCTTGTTGCGGGAAAGGGATAGGAAAGGTTTAGACTCAGGGGTAGGTAAGGTTTAGACTCGGAGGTAGGTGTTTAGGCTGAATGCTCAAGTAACATGCATTTATTACTTAAGTTTTACTTAAAACATGTTTTCTCCTAATCCAAACTGTTCGGAAAAGATTAGACCTTGAAAGGTCAAGATTGAAAATTGAACCGCGAGGTTCTCGATTGGAGATTTGACCGTGAAAGGTCGAGGTTGAAAGTTGGACCGTGAGGGTCTCGATTGGAGATTTGACCGTGAAAGGTCGAGATTGAAAGTTCGACCGTGAGGGTCTCGATTGGAGATTTGACCGTGAAAGGTCAAGATTGAAAATTGGACCATGAAAGGTCGGGATTGATTATTTGACCATGAAAGGTTGATATCGGAGGTTGGACCGTGAAATGTCTCGGTTGGAGATCGGAGATCAGACCGTGAGGGTCTCGATTGGAGATTTGACCTTGAAAGGTCGGGATTAAAGATTGGAGATCGGACCGTGAGGGTCTCGATTGGAGATTTGACCGTGTAAGGTCGGGATTAAAGATTGGAGATCGGACCATGAGGGTCTTGATTGGAGATTTGACCGTGAAAGGTCGAGATCGAAGATCGGAGATTGGACCATGAGGGTCTCGATTGGAGATCAAAGATCGGACCGTGAGGGTCTTGATAGGAGATTTGACCGTGAAAGGTCAGGATTAAAGATTGGAGATTGGACCGTGAAGGTTTCGATTGGAGATTTGACCGTGAAAGGTCGAGATCGAAGATCAGAGATCGGACTGTGAAAGGTCGCCATTAAAGATTCCAGAAATGGGACCATGCAATTGTGATTCCATTAATTGTTCAAGTTTACTTAAAACAGTGTCTTTTAAGTAGCCCTATTTGGTTGGAAAAGGTTGCCCTTTTTTTTCGAAGCTACTCTAGATCCTGGATCATTGTGTTCCGTCACTACGTCTATAAGCCCCTCGTTTTGCACCTGTATTTCGACATCCCAGGGTGGACAGCCCTGGGCGAGGGTCCTATAGGGAAAGCGGATCCCACCGATCGAAAGAGAAGAACGGTCCTAGGGTCTAGTGGATCATAGGAATTTTAACGCATGAGCGATGCGGATTATAGTCAATGTCAATGCCGTCAAAGTCAAGGCTTTAACCTCAACAAAATTTCGGTAGAGTTTCGCTTGCGCGAGAGACGTTGACTTCGGCATTGTACAAGGAAGATAATAGGCATAGGTCGGACGTTAAAAATCGAATGACACGGCATCACATCGAGCGTTGTTGCATACTTTGTACAAGTCAAAGTCAATGCATGGGTCAAGATTTTGCCAATTTTGCCTAACGAAATTTCGGCATGGCTTCGCTTGCGCGAGGAATCTTGACTCTAGCATGGGCTCGGGTTTGACTTTTACATACTCCGTGCAAGTCAAAGTCAAGGTCAATGCCGAGGTCAAGATTTTGCCAATTTTGCCTAACGAAATTTTGGCATGGCTTCGCTTGCGCGAGGAATCTTGACTCTAGCATGGGCTCGGGTTTGACTTTTACGGGGGTATACGATGAAGCTGTATGACACGGTCTAGACAAAAACCAACCAAAAAGTCACGGTTTTAAAAGTGTGACACGGACTAGTGCAGTGGTCGAAACAGGCTGCCATGGGGAGTTTGGGATGATTCCATGCGCGCCCGGGAGCGTCGTAACACTGTCCGTGACTGCAGCTGAACAACCATCCCAGGTTAAGGACGTGCGTGCAAAAGTGTACAGGATATATATAGTGCGCGTAGTGTGCGGTCGCCTAAAAATTCATTTTTTGAGTTAAAATAGAGATTTTTCATCATGTGTTGAATGTGCGCTCGTCGAAAAATAATAAAAATAGGGAGTCGCCACGCCGTTTTAGAGGAAACATTGAAAACCTTTTATTGAGAAAATGGGTTCGGGGGTCAAGTTACGTGTTGGGAAGAACCGAGAGTTCACCCAACACGCCTCGTCCATAGACGAGTCTTTCAATGTTCAACATTCAAATCATCCAAATGTGTGTGCGAAGTGTGTATGACAATGTATGTGTAAAAATGCATAAGAGTGCTTTGTTTTATTGCTCAACGGGGGGAAATACAACTTGTGATCCATTGACTCTGGGAGGCCACGTCCCACTTTACATCGAGGACTAACAGAACTTACAACTGAAAGGATGATCCTCTGCAGATGGTCACCATGTGTCGCGTGACACAGGACATGCTAGACACGATGTGTCGCGTGACACATGTTTACCGTTTGCAGGGACCTTACATTTTGTAACAACAGATCCAACATAAAACCAATCAAATACCAACACAATATACAAATAGCTCAGAGACCAACGAATTTACAAAGGATTGACCAAGGGGATGTGGATATAGGGAGATCCACACTCCCTTGGCCAACAAACAACAAATCCCACACAATCACATTATGAACATCAATCAAACCAAGCTAAACAGTTAAACAGAGAGATCGGCAGTTGGGACTTGATAATTGGGGGACGGATGGAGTCTAATTATCAAGTCCGGGGAATAATTGCAATGAAACAAATAGTCAGTAAATGCGAGAGAGATAGAAATGGATCGTTACCCTCGTAGTCCGCGTTCCTTAAACCAAGTTAGGTTTAAGGATCTTCAAATCGTCTTCACGGAACAGGTTCGAGCTCAGATTGAAACGGCAATGAGGTCTCTGGTGTTTGTGCGTGGACTTGGCGCTGGAACAGGGGAAACACAATTCGGCCGGTGAGTTGGTTTAGTGTTGACAGAGAACGGCGACGAAATTGGGATTGGAATTAGATCGGCGTCGTTGAGATGACGGTGAATGGCTTGGAATCTGAGTTTGAGAGAGAGAGAGCGGCGGTCGTGGTTGGTTTAAGGCAGAGGTTGGATCAGATTAGGTTGAGGTTTGGTAGGGATCGAAGTCGCCGGTGATAGAGGTTGAAATGGGTGAAGATTTGGTGAGGACGAAGGAGATGGTTTGGGGGAAATCGCCGACTGGAGGGAGGAGTTTGGTGAAGGTTGGTTGTTGGCGATTGAAGGAGAGTTGGGGGTAACGGTGAAGAAGGTTGCCGGTGGTGAAGGTTAGGTTAGGGAGGAGATTGGCCGGAGGGAGAGGCTAGGTTGTTGTTGAGGAAGCTCGGCAATGGAGGATCTGCGTAATTCCGGATAGAGAGAGAGAGAGAGGAGAGAGAGAGAGAGTGGTTTGCGTATTGAGAGAGAAAGGGTGAGTCTGAGTGTGTGTTGTGTGTGTGAATTGTGAGGGGCCTCCTAACAAATGAAATGGAATTTGGTATTTAAAGCGTAAATTGGGAATGGGATTAATATGTCGCACGACCCAACGCTTCCATTTTCCATGCCTCAAGCTGTCGCACGACGGGCCACGTCCATAACCGTTTTTGGCGCCAAAACCTGCTTCTGGAACATTCCGGGTTAATTCTTTAAAAGCCCAAAGCAGTTTATTCCTTTTAGGTCCTTTCGTCCGGGAAAAATGCTAAAATACACTTTCTTCGCGAGAAACATATAAAATATTTTCGGAAGTCTCGGAACGGACCGGGAATTTACCAAAATGCCCCTTAATGCCATTTTATTACTTAAAATGCATCTGGAAAGGTCGCGAATTTGGATTGGCGTACTCACAGAGCCCCTCGGCAACGTCACTTATGGAAGAAGTGAGGTTGTCGATAAAAAGGACCCAATCCCAATGAGTAGCTGGGGATATGACGGACGGTGGGAAATATGATTGATGAGATCGGATGGCTGGACCTTTGGAGAAAGGATTCCTACGTATTCCGGGGAGGGAATCAAGCCAAATCGTAGTTCGGAACAAGTGAGAACGCAAGATTAAAGATTGACTATTTGAGGGGGTCAACCCAGAAATCAACTATTTGAGGGAGTCACCCCAAAGATGACTATTAGAGGGAGTCACCCCAAAAGATGACTATTAGAGGGAGTCACCCCAAAGATGACTATTAGAGGGAGTCAACCCAAAGATGACTATTAGAGGGAGTCACCCCAAAGATGACTATTAGAGGGAGTCACCCCAAAAGATGACTATTAGAGGGAGTCACCCCAAAGATGACTATTAGAGGGAGTCACCCCAAAGATGACTATTAGAGGGAGTCACCCCAAAGGATGACTATTAGAGGGAGTCACCCCAAAGATGACTATTAGAGGGAGTCACCCCAAAAGATGACTATTAGAGGGAGTCACCCCAAAAGATGACTATTAGAGGGAGTCACCCCAAAAGATGACTATTAGAGGGAGTCACCCCAAAAGATGACTATTAGAGGGAGTCACCCTAAAAGATGACTATTAGAGGGAGTCACCCCAAAAGATGGCTATTAGAGGGAGTCACCTCAAAAGATGACTATTAGAGGGAGTCACCCCAAAAGATGACTATTAGAGGGAGTCACCCTAAAGATGACTATTAGAGGGAGTCACCCCAAAGATGACTATTAGAGGGAGTCACCCTAAAAGATGACTATTAGAGGGAGTCACCCCAAAAGATGACTATTAGAGGGAGTCACCCCAAAAGATGACTATTAGAGGGAGTCACCCCAAAAGATGACTATTAGAGGGAGTCACCCCAAAAGATGACTATTAGAGGGAGTCACCCCAAAAGATGACTGATGCTTTTTAGGAAAGTAATCGACTGAGATATGCTTTCATACCTGTGCTGTGTTCACCTGTAGCTGTCGGAGAGTCTTAGATTACCGTTGTTGTTGGTGATGGAGAGTTGTAGCTACCGGAGGGTCTCATGCTATCATTAATTTTGTTGGGGATAGGTGTAGCTTCCGGAGGGTCTCATGCTACTGTTGGGGAGACTGACAAATGCGGACTCTTTCTCTCGGTTTATCATGCAAGATAGGCTTTTGAAGTCGTCGAGGCCGGTGAGCATTATTGCATGGATTCTGGGGCAACTGGGGCTCTTTTCTTGACAATCATTGCTTGGAGACTGGGCCTGACGAAGATAATAAAGGCGGGGTTCGACACCTGCGGGATTTGGAATCACTGTCCAAAATTGTGATTCGAGGGGCAATCCTCACGATCAAATTACGATCACCTGATTATTGTACCCTGCGGGGGAGGAAAACATAACACATCTAGGCACTTTGCATTTTATTAGTCTCTTGCTTATGCATTATTAATCTTTTGTTACACAAGTCCATCTCAGCTGGGGAGAATAGGAAGGGAAGTGGGGATTTTGCACGGCTTGACAAGCGGATATGTAGGTAGCCATTATGCTATGAGAGATTGTGTATAGGACGAAAGTGTTTATAATGAGGTGGACCCTCTCCCGTGAGGATGATACGGTGCAGCTAGGCAAGTCGGGGATGCTTCCGGGAGTATAGATTGCAGCGAGTCCATTGCTAGTGAGGACAAAGTATATCGCGCGTCTGAGACAGCAAGCAGTAGAGGGGGACAGAGCAATCCTGGCTTGGCGAAGCCCCAGTTGACAGTGCAAAGCAATCTTGGAGGGAATTGGGTAAGGAGAGCCGGAGGGATACCTTAACCAAAGCCCCAACTTGAGGCAATTCCATGCAGCTTCATCGCAGGCAAAGTCATCTTATGGCCACAGAGGCAACCCATCATTTCAAACTACAGTCAATCAGTCGCTGGACAAGACTCGAAAGAGTTTACGTGCAGGGGCATATATTTCGAATGGTGGGAAATGAATCCCGAACTTCTGTGTATGACACTCTCGCTTTTGGTTCGACTCTTTTGAGAGAGTATAAGCATCGCGAGGTGTGGAAAAGTGTACAGAAGCCCCTGCTGACCGACACAGTGTTTAGCTCTATCTTCCTAAAATGTAGAAAGGGAAGACTTGTCGAGACACTTGAAAACCTGTCTTATTCTTGATGATCACAAAGCTGCTTAAAACCCTTTATTGATGTTCGGGTTATTCGACCGCCAAAGCTGATATAAGCAAATATTTTTTATCAATCCTGAGGAGAAAACCCACTGATATCGAGGTCGAATTCGGAAGGATGGAAGGTGTATAAGCATGGTCCTTAAAGAGACCGGATTTTCTGAGATCTGTTTGTGATTTCGACCGAACCATTTATGGTTGCCTACGTTCCCCTCCATAGGAGGAGCTCAGGTCGCCGTAGTTCGGGTTTATCCCGAATGAAAAGAATGAACGTTGGAATTCGAGGATCTGAGGACCTTTTAAGATTTTGAGCATTGCAAAACATGTCCTCTTGGAGTGCCAATGGGAGACACAGATGTGAAGCCCCAGTGGGACGTCCACGGTGAGTGTTTGCGAAGGAGAAGTGAAATATGCTCACATAAACGTCAAATGAACAAGTGGAATTTGCACAATCTTAGCTTGACGGTCCTTTGGGCCGGAATAGATTTGACTCCACTTTAAGCAATAATCTGTCTTAGATCTCGACGATATTGGAATGAAACTGCTATCCGGTAGGAACTGCGACTGGGTCTTGGGGTCTCGATCGGTCTTCGGGTGATTTAGGATATCATGACCTCTTAAAGCGAGAGGTCGGCTAGGCTTTTTGCTGGCTGAACCTCTAAAAATGAGAGGTTGTCTCTTGGGTAGTGTTTGGGATTTCTAAGGTGAAGGAAATCTGTGGTTGCATCTTTGCTGCCTCTAAGAATGAGAGGTCGATCTTTTGGCTTTTGGTTGAGGTCAAAGGTAAGGGTAATGGGAATGTGACTGTCCTCTAAAATCGAGAGGACGGCTTGGGATCGGTCAAGGTAGTGGTGAGGGGACATCCGTGTTGTCTCTTTATTCACTCTGAGACTCTTCTTGAGTAACGACTGAATCCTTTGGCTTTTGCTTTTCGAGAGGATCGCTGGGGACTAGGCTCTCTTTCTTTTCTTCTTTCTTTCTTTTTTTATTTTTTTTTATTTTTGTCTCTCTCTTTTTTATTCAATTTTGTCTTTGAGAGGAGCACTTCAGCTAGTCCCCAGGATGGATCATTGTTTTCCGTCGTTCTTGGGCTTGGAGACGGTCAACCTTCTTTTGAACCACGGGAGTCTCAAGGATAGTCCCTCTTCTTCTGGGAATGGATAGACGGGTTTCAAAGCGTGCCGATCTTGAAATGAAGGGGTATTGTTTAGTGAGGGTGGGGTAATGGTTTTCCTAAGGGTGAAAGGTTTCAACCGCAGCCCCTACCGGATGATCCGAACGAGATCGAGCCTTCATTTGCTTGCTTAAGCTTACTCTGGGGAAGATCCGTGCAAATTCATCGAACAACGAGATAGGAAGAACGGAGGAAGATATGTGAGCATATTGGAATCGAGGTGGGGAATGATATCAGTCGATTTTCTCACTCTGATCGATTCAAACATTAGTCATTTCAAAGCATTGGTCGGTGAGCAGCACAAGTGATCAGTTGGAATAAGACCATTTCAATTGAGTGTAACGTAGGTGTGCTAGTAATGTCTCGAGTCTAGCAAGAATAGAAACAAAGATTTTATCACTGCAAAGCAAAAACTGGTCCAACTTGGACTCGACAGACTCATGTCCGACAGTGGACATTCTAGACCCTACGAGGACTGATCGACTGCATCAACTTCGGATGGGAGGAAGAGCATTGTTGCCATCGGTGCGGTGAGGACCCTTCTCAATCTGATCAAACAACCGGGCCTCCCGCTTGCGAGGAAAAAACGGCTTCAAGGGTAGCCCGCAACTTTCCAATGGACACACCATTTGCACTCTGCTGACCCATGGGCTATGAACTTCCAGATTGGTGGGCCATAATCTTCTTTGCACCGAGCATTTTAGATTCCGAATCAGATGAACGTCCGCTCGGGCACTTGAACTGCTTCTGCCTCGGGAATATAAACCAATGAGCGCCGGGAACAAGAGCGCACACCCAACTTGCCGTAGTCTTGCAAAGGTGAAGAGGTAAGAGCGTGTATAGACGGAGGGTAGAGAACTTTGAGAAGGTATGGGAGAGGGAAGAATACGGAAGGAGATGGACTCATGCAACACTTATTAATGTTCAAGTAGAAATCGGTGTTTTAAGTCCTATGAACGGTTGGGAAAGGCTAATCCTTTATTCACACAATCTAGACCTCGGGGGAACCTATTGACACATCATCCAAAAGTACACCAAATGCGTTGAGTCAAAATTAATAATAGGCCATCATACCTAATCAAAACCAAAGCATTTATGGGACGGACGAGCAACCCTAATTTCTAGAGAAATTTGGGCAGCATAACGAGTATTCCTGAAGAATTTCAAGGAAAAATCCGGCATGACCTCTCGTCGGTGCACGTTGACAAAGCGACATGATCTCTCGTTAGAACATGTCGTGGGAACGACATGTCCTCTCGTGAAACCATGTTGCGATGGCAACATGCCCACACGTGCTAGGGTTTGGGGGAGGTACGAAAGTCTATTAAGAATTTTGAAACAACTCATTTTAGTGTATTTGAAAATGTCGTGTCAAAACCAACCGTTTTGGGTAAGGTTAAATGTGTGGTGCCACCTAAACGCGCTAGGGGGATAGGTTTGACATTAGGCGCTCAAACGTAGGCGAATATTATCACCGTCCGCGATGCCGTCCGTCGCACCCGAGGGTTCTAGAACTATGTGATGTAGTGTGCGGATGACTATCTTCCTTTATTTTGTGAAAATGATTTTTTTATTTTTTATTTTTTTATTATTATTTTTTGTTATTTGAAAAGGGGTGATAAAAGAAAAAAACAACACACACACGCCCCACAGAGTACAATAAGCAAGGATCAATAAAATTGATCATGGGGATTGCCCACAACCACAACCTGCACAAAGGAAATCAAATCCTGCAAAGTGACCACCTTCTGTCGCGCTACACAGGACATCAAAGGTACGCTTTATCGCGTGATAGAAGGAGTCCCACTGCCAGAACCCTGAACAAAGGAGGAATAACCAGCCCCAGCCTCCAAGCACAAGCAACAGATCAACACCAAGCCCCAGCACAGCACAACATCAACAGAGATGGGACACAAGGAGGGAACGGAATAAAACAAAGCACATAAGATGCAAACAACACATATAATGTCACACACAAAGCACACACAAGTGAATGAAGTGAATGTTGAACAAGAACGAAAGTCTGACCCACTTTTGAAAAACAAGTTTCAAGTCCCCAGCGGAGTCGCCACTGAATGTGCGCTCGCCGAAAAATAATAAAAATAGGGAGTCGCCACGCCGTTTTAGAGGAAACATTGAAAACCTTTTATTGAGAAAATGGGTTCGGGGGTCAAGTTACGTGTTGGGAAGAACCGAGAGTTCACCCAACACGCCTCGTCCATAGACGAGTCTTTCAATGTTCAACATTCAAATCATCCAAATGTGTGTGCGAAGTGTGTATGACAATATATGTGTAAAAATGCATAAGAGTGCTTTGTTTTATTGCTCAATGGGGGGAAATACAACTTGTGAGACATTGACTCTGGGAGGCCACATCCCACTTTACATCGAGGACTAACAGAACTTACAACTGAAAGGATGATCCTCTGCAGATGGTCACCATGTGTCGCGTGACACAGGACATGCTAGACACGATGTGTCGCGTGACACATGTTTACCGTTTGCAGGGACCTTACATTTTGTAACAACAGATCCAACATAAAACCAATCAAATACCAACACAATATACAAATAGCTCAGAGACCAACGAATTTACAAAGGATTGACCAAGGGGATGTGGATATAGGGAGATCCACACTCCCTTGGCCAACAAACAACAAATCCCACACAATCACATTATGAACATCAATCAAACCAAGCTAAACAGTTAAACAGAGAGATCGGCAGTTGGGACTTGATAATTGGGGGACGGATGGAGTCTAATTATCAAGTCCGGGGAATAATTGCAATGAAACAAATAGTCAGTAAATGCGAGAGAGATAGAAATGGATCGTTACCCTCGTAGTCCGCGTTCCTTAAACCAAGTTAGGTTTAAGGATATTCAAATCGTCTTCACGGAACAGGTTCGAGCTCAGATTGAAACGGCAATGAGGTCTCTGGTGTTTGTGCGTGGACTTGGCGCTGGAACAGGGGAAACACAATTCGTCCGGTGAGTTGGTTTAGTGTTGACAGAGAACGGCGACGAAATTGGGATTGGAATTAGATCGACGTCGTTGAGATGACGGTGAATGGCTTGGAATTTGAGTTTGAGAGAGAGAGAGTGGCGGTCGTGGTTGGTTTAAGGCAGAGGTTGGATCAGATTAGGTTGAGGTTTGGTAGGGATCGAAGTCGCCGGTGATAGAGGTTGAAATGGGTGAAGATTTGGTGAGGACGAAGGAGATGGTTTGGGGGAAATTGCCAACTGGAGGGAGGAGTTTGGTGAAGGTTGGTTATTGGCGATTGAAGGAGAGTTGGGGGTAACAGTGAAGAAGGTTGCCGGTGGTGAAGGTAAGGTTAGGGAGGAGATTGGCCGGAGGGAGAGGCTAGGTTGTTGTTGAGGAAGCTCGGCAATGGAGGATCTGCGTAATTCCGGATAGAGAGAGAGAGGAGAGAGAGAGAGTGGTTTGCGTATTGAGAGAGAAAGGGTGAGTCTGAGTGTGTGTTGTGTGTGTGAATTGTGAGGGGCCTCCTAACAAATGAAATGGAATTTGGTATTTAAAGCGTAAATTGGGAATGGGATTAATATGTCGCACGACCCAACGCTTCCATTTTCCATGCCTCAAGCTGTCGCACGACGGGCCACGTCCATAACCGTTTCTGGCGCCAAAACCTGCTTCTGGAATATTCCGGGTTAATTCTTTAAAAGCCCAAAGCAGTTTATTCCTTTTAGGTCCTTTCGTCCGGGAAAAATGCTAAAATACACTTTCTTCGCGAGAAACATATAAAATGTTTTCGGAAGTCTCGGAACGGACCGGGAATTTACCAAAACACCCCTTAATGCCATTTTATTACTTAAAATGCATCTGGAAAGGTCGCGAATTTGGATTAGCGTACTCACATGTGTTTTAAAAGAATGTTTTGGGACGGGGAAAATGCATCACATAAGCACATAAATTTTCTGGAACCAAGCCAGATTCAGGACTGAATAGTCCCAAATCACCACGATTTCCAGATTAACCTCAGATAAAAACTGTCCTGGTGGAACTGCTGATGAAGCCGCACGGCGCAGACCAGGGTAGATCAGGCAGCCCGACTGAAACCAGCAGTTTTCCAGGTTCCAAATTGCTGCCATCCCAGACTGTTTTTCCAGGGATTTTTGGCAACTTCTAGCTTCAGAGTCGTACCTATTTATTATTCAAAGTATGCACAAGCCAAAAATAACACAATGGATGCATGAAAAAAGAAAAATTGCACAAGCACAAAGATCGGACCCGGGACGGAAGGCTAACCCTCGTAAATGTTTCCAACACTTCTTATGAGAGAAGAAGTTTGGAAAACATTTACTTTTCCCCAGCGGAGTCGCCAAATTGTGAATGCGTGCCCCGTTTTTCCATTTTACGAAAAAGGGTCGAGTACACCTCAGTTTGAAGACACCAGATTTATGAAAAATGGAGTCGCCACGCCATTTTGATTTATCCTCAAAACTTTGAAAAAAAGGAAAAGGGTCCGGAGGTTAAGTTACTCCTTAGGAAGAACGTTTGGCGTTCACCCAAGGAGCCTTGCAAAATCAAGTCTTCATAGGTCCAAAATTTGTGCTTGTTTGCGTGCTTGTGTGTGTTTGAGAAAAGAGAAAAGATGTGCCAAGTTTATTATCCGAACGTAAGAACCATTTTAGAAGGTTTTAGTTCGGGATATCTTGGACTTTGGTGTTTTAGGGATTTTGATACTGTGCTCACTTTGAACTTATGATCATCATTACGGGACTTATCTATCCTCCCATTAGATTAATCAACCAACATAGGCGTAGGAGCCTTGGTATGTCTTAATCTAACTTTCCTTGGAGATTTTAGTCAAATGCGATCGAAATGCTTCTCTTTAAGTCCAAGAATGAGACTTTTTTAGAAAAGAATGAATCTTTGTCCATCAATCCTACATCTTGAGACAATGATGATTCGTAGGGACATTTTGCGTTTGTCTCAAGTGATTACCGGAGATTTTGAGACTAAAACTCATTGATTTCTAAAGGGACAAAGATTATGGCATTTTTATAATGGGATTGATGTAAAGATGGAGTCTTTACACCAATCCTCACTATGGAATGCATCAAGAACCACGGGACTAGGGGAATGGGATGTAAAGATTGGATCTTTAAGCTCATCCTATGTCTTTTATGCCTTAGGAGGCCTTTTAGACAATCCTTGGAGAAAGATTCCAACTTTAGGGACATGGGGAGAAATAGTATTAATGTAAAGATTGCATTTTTAATATGAATAATACAAGGAGTATCATTAATCTAAGGACATAATGTAAAAGGATGATCTTCATGGCTTTTCCTATGTCCTTAATACCTAAGGTGGACAATCCTTGGAAAAACTAGATCAATGGGAAGGGATGACATATAGTAGATAAAGATTGCATTTTTATACATAAATATAAAAGGGGATCACATCCTCATTTGGTAGATCATCCCTAGAACAAGCCACTTGTGGAATCTTGTTCATCATAGGGAGTGAATCTCCATGAGTCATTTGTGTAGGGGAGTGGGAAATATGAGACTACATTGTTAAAGATTAAAGATTTATGACATAAATAAAGATAAACAAGAGGTAACAATAGAAAGAGAGTATATAGGAATGCATCAAAGATAAAGGAAGGAGAGATTACCAATATTAGTTTTTCTCTATCTTCCAAGGGAGTTTTCCTAGGCACTATCTATTTAGGAATAGATTAAGGTAGGATTAGTGTATGAGAGAGAGTGGATTTGTGTGTTTTTAGGGACTGGAATTCGAGTCTTAATTTCTGCAGAGTAACAGTGCTGAAAATTGTCTCAAAATGAATAGAGGAGGCCTCTATTTATTGGCTTCTTGTGTGCTTCTAATAAGCCGCCCGGCGCGATCCTGCGGCAAATTAAGCCGTCTGGTGTCTTCTTCTATCGCGTCAGCTTGTTTCTGGACACATTCAAGGTGGCAGGTTGGAAGCTTCTTTCCAGCGAGGTCTTATCCAGAATTCTTATTCCGAATAGGTCCTTCCTTGCTCGAAAAGTATTGAAAAGTTCTCGAATTGCCCCTAAACTTTATGAAAGTTTGGGGAACTTCTAGGAGACTTAGATTGGAAGGCATGAGCCAGATTTGGGTACTTACAGGTACGAAACATATGTTATGTTTTCAGGAAATTCTTTGTTGGTCCCAAAGGTGGCAACAAGGGTGAAAAAACAGCTAGAGGGGGGGGGGGGTGAATAGTTGTTTTAAAATTTTTGCCCTCTTTTAAAAACTGAACCTCTTGCTTACAAAATCGCTTGCAGTGTATAAGAAACTGCAAGTAGAGTTGCAAAATGCACAACGAAATATTCTGAGTTTATAAACAGTTTTGAGGTGCGGTTTACAGTGCGGTTTACAAAACTGAAAAGTGAGGTTTTGACAAAGTTAACTGCAAACACAATTCACAATAATGGATAATTGAGAATAAGATCAAAGAGATAAAGATTAAATAATTAGCAAACACAGTAAATAATAATGCAGAAATGCAGAACACAATATTTGGAGTGGTTCAATCATAAATGATCTACATCTACTACCAAGATGGTTAGTCTTGGATTTTCTAAGAGTTAGATTTTATATTAGAGTATGAGAGATTACAAAGTACAAAGTACAATACTCAGATCTAAAATCTATTCTACGAAGATGAATCCTAGACTATAACCGATGTATCTCAAATGAATAATATATGTGATTAAACAAGTGAGGTGTGTGTGTGTTTAACAAGATCAAGGCTCTTTGAATCTGTATGATGTAGAGCATAATGATTCTTGAAGTGTTTGAAGCTTGATTTCTGGGCTGGGAAATATTTCTTGAAGGAAGAAGATGAAGATTCAAAGGGCTGAATATTTTCTGGGCAGAGCTTCAACTTCTTATGAACTCACAGCAATTTCAATTTTTCAAGCAATCTTCAAGTGTTGAAGATTAGGGGTATTTATACCCAAGCACCAAGAAAGTAGCCGTTGGAAATAGCAATTTGCAAGGACTGTACTGGTGCAATATGATTTGTCCACAAATCCACTTTTGTCCTTTGGTATATCAGTTGCAGATAATGCTGATCAGACTTCAACTGCAAATAAGGTATGAAGGACATCTGTCACTTTTTTGAGATCCTTCCAGATCTTGTCAGACACATAGTCATGTGACAAGATTTGATGGCTGACTTTTGATATTGCTAATGTGGATTCCAACAGTCAAATGTGGTTCAACTTCAAGTCTTCAATCATTGGATGCGGTCTGGTGTGAAGTGGTTGAGTAAGTGTGGTTTCACCAGATGAGGTTCCTTAGTGCGGTCTGAAATTGGAACTGCACTGCGGTTTGGCAAGTGCGGTTTCATCAATTAGGAAACACTGCAGTTCATTCAAAGGCGGTTTCAATAAAGGAATTCCACACTGAGGTTTGCATGTGCGGTTTCTTGAGT
The DNA here is from genome assembly GCA_022495995.1 of Adenophora triphylla var. japonica. Lineage (NCBI taxonomy): Eukaryota > Viridiplantae > Streptophyta > Magnoliopsida > Asterales > Campanulaceae > Adenophora > Adenophora triphylla. The sequence goes on from JAFEMH010000420.1 coordinate 274,527, forward strand.
GCGGTTTGAAACTTTTGAACTACAACCTCATATCCAATGAGTCTTGTGCCAGTCTTTAAGCCTAATTTAACCTATTCTATAAAATGGACTTATACTAAAAAATTGAAGTCTAAGCTTCATTACATATGTGCCTAAATTCCTTAAAATAGAGATGAGGTTATGGTATCAATCAAATTTAAGCTAAAGCTAGGAGGTTAAAGTATGCATACCCAACAATCTCTCCCTATTTGATTGATGCCATTACCTACTATAACAAAAGCAAACATTGTACTTGGTAAAAACATGTACACAAGAATTAACATGGTAAGTCATGTCCTAAGTCAATGCACACACTAGCTTAAGTTATTGAAAGATTGAAAAACTTACAACTTGAAAGTATAGAAATGCATTCAGTGCACTTTGAAAAAATGAGTTTAAGTTTAAAGTACGGTTTAAACTGAATGTTTAAACTTCAATTCAAAATATGATTTTAAGTTAGAAAATATTTGAATGAGGTTTTAAACCATTGCGGTTTCATTGTTCTACAAACAAGCTGTTTGATATGAACAAGGTTTTGGAACCATGATGCAATTTTCATTACTGTCTTAAATGGTTTTGAGCTACAAATACAGGTAGGAAACAGGGTTACAAAAAGCAAAAGGATAGACCAAAATAATACAATGAGAGTGCGGTCTAAAAAGCAAAAAGAGTTCAACAAAAAGAAATTACAGAAAAAGCGGTTCATTGTTGAGGCGGTTGCTGGGGCGGTCCATCAACTTCAGGATCAGGTACTTAGGAAGGATTTGAAGCTGAATTCTATGCTCTTAAGAATCTTCTTATTCTTCTTACTTCATCTGCGGTTCGTCCTTGAGCGGCTATTAATCTTCCAAGGGAATTCTCCTGAGTTGAAAGTCTAAGGTTAGCTTGGCCGACCATTCTAGAATTTCCTCTGACTTATTCAGTAAGGTCTTCAATTAGAGTATGGGAGGAGGAGTTAAAAGAATTGAAAAGAGTGTGAATCTCCCCCTGAACTGATGCGGTTTGATTTGAGATGGCTTCTTGAACAGGATCAAGATCTACTGCTACTTTCAAGGAAGTTTTCATCTCTTGGATTTTGGAACTGAGTTTGAAGTTGAAACCTTCCTTGAGGTTTTCCAAGCGGTCATTAAACTCATCTTTTAAGGCATTGATTTTAGCTGATAGGGAGTCTCCCAAAATGTTTGTCTTGATATTCAGCTCTCCTTTGACTGCATCAATTTCAGACAAGAGATTTATTTCTACAGAGTCCAGAGCGATTTGGAAATCTGGAGCAGGCTGCGGTCGAGAGTTGATTGACTTGAGAAGTTCATCAAGAGAGATTTTGGAAGAAAGGTTGAAGGAGTTGGAAAATTGGTTAAGCATATCTTTTAGCTGGGTTGTAGAAACTTTATCTCCCAATGTTTGAAGGATTCCATCATCTAAATCTTTTCTGAATCCCTCAAAGCAAGCTTCAGCAGAGGATTGGACAATGTTTGTTGTGTCACTCTCCCCATTAATGGCATCAAGCTTCAGCATTAGATGTTTAAAGGAGGATTTTTGATCTGCTAACTCAAGGGATTGAGTGGCAATAAGATGGGATTGGCTATCAATATGGTTTTTGAGGGAGCGGTTGGAGGCTTCTAGGGAGGCATTGGAAGCGGTTAACTTAATTATGTGGCCTTGGGTGAGTAGGAGTTGGCCTTGAATAAGGTTAAGGGTGTAAAGGATTTGGGAGTACTCTGTATGAGCGGCGGTTGATGTGGAAGGAGCGGTTTGGATAATGGGAAGAGTTTGGGTGGGCAGGGTAGTTTGGGGTAGTTGGGTATTAAGGGTTTGGAAAATGTTGGCGGTTGGAATTGTATAGGATGGAGGGCGTGGAATTGGTAGAGTTTGGGGTAAAGTAATGTGAGCGGTTAGGTTGGGGGTGGTTTGGTTTGGAGGAGGAGTTGTGGAGGTTGGAATATTTGAGGTTTTAGGAGGTGAGTTCGAGGGGGAATTGGTTTGTGTAGTGTGAACAGAAAGTGAAGGGGACTGTTGATGTTAAGGTGAGGTAGGAGGGGCAGGAGTTTTGACAGGAGGAGGGGTTTGATTTGTGGGAGAAGAAGGTGGTGTAGGTGTTTTTGTGGGTGGAGTTTGGACGTGGTTAGATGGAGGTGGGGAGGTTTGACCGCAGATGGAATGGGGTGGTGAAGGTGTTGGATCCCTGAATAAAGAAGTGGAAAGAGCTTGGCCCACTGATGGTTTTGTGGTCCATTCAGTAAAGGCAAGGGGTAAAGGGGAGTCTAAGTTTGAAGGGGTGTGGTAGTCAGAATGGGAGGAGGAATTAGAAGGAGAGTGAGAAGAGGATTCCTGATCAAAGTAAGAAGCATCCTCACCAGGAATGGGCAAGGAAGTTTGGGAAACATGTTTAAGAAAACGTTTGGGCCCTTTGGAAGTAGCTAATTTGGGCATCATTTTGATCCTCTTTCTTTTGGGTTTCTCCCCCTGGGCGGTTGCATCACCATGTAGTTGAATAGGAGAGAGCGGTTTGGATGAAGGTTGAGGTTTGGGAGAAGGAGATTTGTGAGGTGTAGAATGATGAGAGTGAATTGGGGAATGAATGGGTGATTGGATAGGGGTTTCAGTTGGAGGTGGAGGCAGTTGAGTTTGAGGAGGGGGCTGCTGTTGAGGTTGAGATTGCGGTTGGGGAGGAGGTGCAGTTGACTTACCCTTTGCATGTTTCTTCATTTCAGCCTCTTTTTCCAGCCTTTCCAGCTTCTCCCTGTAGAACTGCATCAGATCTTCATCATTCAAATCATCCTTTGTTTGCTTGGCTTTCCTTGCTTTTGCAATTAAAGGGGCAATTCCAGCATCCTCTTCTTCTTCTTCTTCATCCACTTCATCAACCAAATTCATCTTTTTCTTACCCTTCTGAAATAGCCCGGATCCGAGAGGCAGCGCAATCGCGCCCCGACATATGGCATTTCCGCTTTGCAGCGTTGTTGGTGGAGGTGTCTCGCTGTGTTTTGCTTTGTAGAGTCGCCACGCCGTTTTTATTAAGCCCAAAACATTGAAAAAGGGCATCAGTTTAAAAAACTATTTTTTGTGTGATGAGATTTTGAGATCGGAGGTCAGGTTACTCATCGGGAAGAGAATATTAGAATATTAGAGCTCACCTGAGTCGCCTCTTAAAAATGAGTCTTTCGGTACCCCTTATTCTTTCTTTAACTGTTGTGTGTGTGTGTGTGCTTTTAAAAATGCATGCTGTATCGGATATCTACATTGTACACTGCTTATTGAAATGTATTGAAATAGTATAGGAAGGAAGCCTTACCAATGTTGGTTCATGTCTGTCTTTTGCTGGGGAATAGTGTTTGAGGATGGAATAGTGTTCCGGGATGGACCGGGATTGCTTCGGTATGTGCCGGTTGTCTGCAGGCAGAGTTTCGGCGTGCGTTGGGATCGTCGGTTGCGTTCGGGCAGAAGTTCGGCGTGCGTTGGGATCGCAGGGATCATTTGGGCAGAGGTTCGGTGTGCTTTGGGATCGTAGGGATCGTTCGGGCAGAGGTTCGGCGTGCGTTGGGATCGCAGGGATCGTTCGGTCAGAGGTTCGGCGTGCGTTGGGATCACCGGTTTGACTCGGAAAGAGCCGGAATGCCTCGGGAAAGACCAGGCAAGGCCTCGGAGTACCACGAGGGGCCTCAGAGTACCTCGAGAGTGCCTCGGGGCAGCGTGGGAGCGTCGCGGGAGCGCTCGAAAAGGCTTCGGAGCACCACAAGGGGGCTCGAAAGGCCTCTGGAGGAATCGAAAGGGACCGGGAGTGCCCCGAGGGGTCTTAGAGAGGGAGCCTGAAGGCTTAGGGAGAGAAGAGAAGAGGGAGGTGTGAAAAATGAGGGAGGGGGAGCCCTCTATTTATAGCCATGGAAAAATTGCAAGAAGGTCCGTACGGACCTCCCTGCTTAATCCAAATTTTTACTTTTCCTCGATTTAAGGGAATAATGTGGACTTTAAGAGGATTTTTGTAATGATTATGTCTGGTGCAAATAGGTCTGTATGGACCTTTTTGGCATGCAAAGAAGTCCGTACGGACCTTCCATGCTTTTGTGATTGTGATGGCAAGCTAGCTCTCGTCGAGAGCTTTCCAACCATATATGGCACGTCCCAATCGGAGTTCGTATGAAGGAATTATGACCTCCGGAAGTTTGCCCTTGATTTTTTCCGTATGCTTGATGGAGAGCGATCCAGATTGGGGTACTTACACCTTCTGGCTTGGACCAGCACTAGTAGCAGCATCATGCGATTTATGTGCATGTGCGGTTCTAGCCTTTTTCAGGGGCGGTTCAGCAGCAGCTTTCTTGGATCTTGTGGCTTTCTTAACCGCTTTGCCAGTCAATTCATCAGCAGTCTCAGGGTACATATTTATGTAGAACTCCTTTGGTTGAAAAGTATCAGCATCATACAAGGATTTGTATTCCTCATTGCCATAGTTAAGTCTGAAGCTGTGGCAAGTAGCTAGGCCAAGACTTTCTTTAGTGCCCCAGGAGACAGTCAACTCAGGAGTGGATATCCTCAACTCTTCCAGGTGTTGGTAGTTGGCAAAAATGGCGGTCAGGAGCCTGCAGAATGGTCTCCATCTCTGGTGTTCATTCTTCACCTTTGACTGATAAGTATCAATACTTGAAGCAAGTTCCTTCAAAAGAATCTTGGGCCAATGAAGGGGAATCCCATTGTAGACAGCACTGCAGTACATCCACTGCTGAGAGGTGAAGTTGTTGTGGTTTCCTATCTTGCCACAAACAGACTTCCCAACTAGAAAACAAAGGTGGCTCATTAGCTCACCAAAAGCTTTTCTGGTCACCTTCTTGTACTGAACAGAAAGAGAGGAGAGCCCAGCAGTTGTAGAAGCGGTTGCATCCATTATCTCTTGGCCAACGCTCTCAGGGGCCTTTGGTACGACGAATCCAAATGTGATTCTGATGTCCATGTAATCAATGGAAACATCGAAGCCCTCAACACTGGCAGTCAGGCAATTAATTTTACGACCATTCTCAAGAATTCTCTGGCCTGGCTTGGCATGAGTGTAGAACTGGTTCACGAATGAAGGGATGGTATATGACTGCTTCTTCGTAAAGAGGGGAAGAATTCCTGAAGCATCTATCTTTCTTATCAGCTCTCTTCCTAGAGCATCATTCTTTAATTCTGTCTCATTGATCTCCCAGCCTGGTAAGAAAAAATGGGGATCCTACAAAATGAAACATTGAAGTTAGATCCATGTTAAGGGATTCACAGTTTACAAGCGGTTTGAGCACATATGCGGTCAGCAATGGTGCGGTTTGGAAAGTGAAATATTTCAAACCCCAAGTAAAATGTGAATACAAGGTAAGGAAATAGATGAGAAACTTCAAGAGTGTAATTACTAGTACGTGGCATTGTTAAACCAAAGTTATCTCAGACTTCTAGAAAGTGTTCAGAGAGAAGGTTATGGTATCCAGCCTATATACTAAGTAATACTAAAAAATAATCAGCATGCGGTTTTGAAGAAAAATGGCATGCGGTTTCAAAAGTTGAACAAGTGGTTTCCAACATGCGGTTTGATTTCAAAGGAACATGTGATTTGAAACAGTTAAGGTAAGCAGTTGTAAACATGCAGTTTCAAACACAGGTAGCATGCGGTTGAGAATGATGCGGTTCAAATGCAAAGATTAAATTCAAAGTTTTTCAAAAAAATTCTATGTAAGGAAAAACATGATTGAAAATCAAAGAAACCAAAACATAAGAATTTTTCAGAAAAACATATGAACATCCATATGAATGCACGAAGAACATGAAGAACAGAGATTTACCAAAAGTTAACCAAAATCAGCAAATAACAATCAAAATGATCACATTAAGAAGTATATTAATAATATAACATCAAAATCACATATTTTCAACAGAATCATCAAGAAATCACCAAGAACACAAAATGGGTTTTCGAAAATAGAATACTGAAACATCCAAAATTAGTACCCAAAACATGTGTTGATCATAAAATAAAGAACATAATCGAAATCCCAACAAGAATCCGAGCAAAACCCAACTAATTTTACACAAAATGACTGAGAAATAAAGAATCTATCAACCAAAATAGAAAAATGGCATTCAAAGGTTTTGGAGTTCATCCATGGTTGATTTGCAGAAAATTGAAGAGTTAAGAGTTAGAAATCATACCATATCTGTGAATTGCTTCTTTGGAGCCATTAGATGGTTGCAGATTGTGAAAAAATATAAGGTTTTTGAGGGTTTTGAAGAGAGAGAAAGTGAGTTGGTAGAAAAAGAGTACGTTTTGCAGAGAGATGACAGTTGAAAGAGTTTGAATTGTAGTATGTGTCTGCTATTTATAGGCAGTTTTTAGGGTTGAGGCAGCTGAAGGGACGGTTCCAATATCCCACATAGTGAATCATTACAAATGTTGCACCCTTTCAGCTTCTACACATCAGCCAATGACGGCTGACATGAAGGCCTTTAATGCTAATGTTCCCTTTGCATTAAATGCATTTAAAATTTGAAATAACGTGGGAAAAAATTTGCAAAAATACCCTTATGACAAAATAAGGATCAAGAAATAAATAAGAAAAACATACATGAGTCCACGTGGCAGTCATGTAAATAAAAAGAAGTTGAACAATTTTTTTTAGGAAAAAGAATGAAAAACATTGAAAAATATTCTAAGTGTTGAAACGCGGTTGAGATTCATGCGGTCAGGCTCCAACATGCGGTTTAGAATGGGCGGTTGGCTGCAAGCGGTTGACTGCATGCGGTTTCGATCACGCGGTTTCAACAGGGGTGGGGTTTGATACCTCAACAGGAATTTTAACCTAAATTTCACATACTTAACACACAAGTTAGTAATAAAATGTATGGACTTATTTAAGTTCAAGCATACCCATTTCTCCTCTGAGGAATGAAAACCTCTTGGAGTCAAGAGATTTGATGAGGATGTCAGTAATCTGATTATCTGTCCCCACATACTCTAGATGGATATTCCCCTTTTCCACATGGTCTTTGAGGAAATGATACTTTATATCGATGTGCTTGGTCTTTGAGTGCATGACAGGGTTGTTGGAGACTGAAATTGTTGATGTGTTGTCACACATGATTGGGCAATTTCTTTCATCAATTCCATAGTCCACCAACTGTTGCTTCATCCAAAGGATTTGACAGCAACAACTTCCAGCAGCAATATATTCAGCCTCTGTGGTTGACACTGAAACTGAGGCTTGCTTCTTGCTGGCCCAAGCAACTAGTCTATTCCCAAGGAAATGACAAGTCCCACTAGTGCTTTTTCTGTCAATAGTGCAAGCTGCATAATCTGCATCTGAATAACCTACGAGATCGAAATTCGAATCTTTGGAATACCAAAGTCCAAGGTTAGTAGTTCCAGAGAGATAGCGAATTATACGCTTGACTGCACTTAAATGTGCTTCTCTAGGATCGGCTTGATAGCGAGCACATACACAAACACTAAACATGATATCTGGCCTATTAACAGTTAAATACAGTAATGAGCCAATCATACCTCGATATAATGTTTGATCAACCTTCTTACCTTTTAGATCTTTATCTAGCTTATTGCCGGTAGCCATTAGAGTATCGTATGCTTTTGCATTCTCTAGTCCAAACTTCTTTATCAACTCCTTGGTATATTTGGCTTGGCTGAGGAAGATTCCTTCATCACATTGTTTGATTTGAAGCCTGAGGAAGAACGTTAATTCTCCCATCATGCTCATCTCAAACTTGCTTTTCATTAGCTTCTCAAAATGCTTACAAAGTAATTCATTAGTATAACCAAAAATAATATCATCAACATATATTTGAACAAGTAAAGAATGATTGTGTTATTTGGCAATGAATAGTGTTGTATCGATTTTACCGCGTTTGAAACCTTTTTCTAGTAAAAATTTAGATAGAGTCTCAAACCATGCCCTTGGAGCTTGTTTGAGTCCATACAAAGCTTTCTAGAGTTCGTAGACATGATTTGAAAATTTGGAGTCTTCAAATCCAGGCGGTTGAGCAACATACACGGTCTCTTGAAGTTCACCATTGAGAAAAGCACTCTTCACGTCCATTTGATATAACTTGAAACACTTGAAAGAGTCATAGGCTAAGAAGATTCTGATTGCTTCTAGTCTTGCAACTGGAGCAAAGGTTTCGTCGTAGTCGATTCCTTCTTCTTGCCTATATCCTTGTGCAACCAACCTTGCTTTATTTCTGATGATGCTTCCATTCTCGTCCATTTCATTCCTAAACACCCACTTTGTTCCTATCACTCCTTGATCATGATGTCTAGGCACTAATGTCCAAACCTTGCATCTTTCAAACTGGTTGAGTTCTTCTTGCATAGCAACGACCCAACTGGAATCTTGGAGTGCTTCATCAATCTTCTTGGGTTCAATTTGAGATATCAAGGAAGTATGCTCGTCATAGTTCGATCTCCTTGTTTGAACACCGAAAAATAGATCACCAATCACATTAGTAAAAGGGTGACTGCTGACTTCTCTGAAGATCTTCTATTGGTACATCATTAGATCCTTCAAAGAAGTCATGGAATTTAAGTTGACGAAGAGGTTCTATAAGCTGGATGGGTGAATTCTCAACATCTTCTTCCCTTGGTGTTGCATCTGGAGTGGAAACTTCAGGTGCGATTTGAAAATTGCGGTTTGAGGGAATTTTAGTTGAGGTTGCTGGATTTTACGATTGAGGTTCAGGTGCAGTTTTGGAACTTTCACCTGTTTCATTATTCTCAGAAAAATCATCAACAACATTTGGAGCCATATGTGACTCAAGGAGAGAATGTTCGTCAAAATAACATGGACAGACTCTACTATCTTTAAACTAGTTTTATTGAAAACACGAAAAGCTTTCGAATGTTTAGCATACCCAACAAAAATAACTTCATCGGCCTTGGCTCCAAATTTACCTCTGTTTTCTCTTCCGTTGTAGAGGATAAAACATTTGCAGCCGAAGATCTTGAAGAAAGCAATGTTGGGGGTTCTTCCTCTCCACAACTCATATGGAGTTTTATTGTAGGTCTTGTTGATGAGGGAGCGGTTCTGAGTGAAGCATGCTATATTGATTGCTTCAGCCCAAAAGTACTGAGGTAGCTTCACTTCAAAAATCATAGTCTTTCCCGCTTCTATCAACGTCTTGTTCTTTCTTTCCACAACCCTATTTTGTTGTGGAACACCAGCAGTCGAAAAATTGTGATCAATCCCATGGTCATCACAATACTGAGCAACACCGTTGTTTTTGAATTCTGTTCCATTATCGGATCTTACACTAACGATGTCGTCTTCTTTTTGGGTTTGGAGCTGTCTAAATAGTGAGGTTAGAATTTCATAGCAATCATCCTTAGTAATCATCATCTCAACCCGCGTATATCTTGAATAATCATCCACCACCACTAAAGTATATATATTTCCTCCAATGCTGGCAGTGGTGACGGGTTCAAACAAATCAATGTGAAGCAGTTGTAAACATCTAGCAGTTGAAGGTGCGGTCTTACTGGTGAAAGATGACGCGGTTTGTTTACCAAGTTGACATGCACTGCATTTCTCTGGATGTTGGTCAGCCACTTTGGGTAAACCATGAATGAAGTTTTCCCTTCCAATCTTTGCTAGATACTTGAAGTTCAAGTGGCTCAACCTCTTGTGCCATAACCAACTATTTTCGCTCACATTTTTAGCTACAAAATAGAGATTAGTAATACTACATGCAGAATTTAAATCGATAATATAAATATTACTCTTACGAATCCCTGTAAGTAGGGTTACTCCGGATATGCTATCTTTGATAAAGCAATTTGATGAAGTGAAGTTGCAATGCATTCCTTTGTCGCAGGATTGAGAAATTGAGAGGAGGTTGTGCTTGAGTCCTTCAACTAGAGAAACCTTCTCAATAGTCAGGTTTCCTCTCCTTATGATACCATACCCAATGGTCTTGCCTTTGTTGTTGTCACCAAAGGTTACAGATGGACCACTTGCTTCAATTACATCTTCGAGTCATATGTCTTGAGCAGCCACTGTCAAGATACCATTCATTATCCTTGGAGTGACCAGCCATTAAGTAGAGGACCTGTAAGATAAACATTTAAAACGAGGTCCCCTTTATTTTTTGGGTCCTGAGGCTAGCACCTTTTGATGACCCACACCTGTTTGACAGAAGGAGGATTATTCTTCCTGGCATTGGGTATGAACCGCAAAAGGCATTATGCAGCCTTGTGACCTAAACCATCACACACAGAGCATTTATAAAAGCTATGAGCTACATGAGGTTTTACTCACTCTTTACTCTTCTTAGGATTAGCACGCGGTTTGGGAACTGCAGTTTATCCTTCACAAAGGTAGGTACTTGCAGTTTGACCGTAGTTTTTCTAGGAATGCTCTTCTTGCCTTTGAAAGTAGGAGGTTCGGTCGAAAAAGAAGGGCGGTCAGCCGTGCGGTTGACTGCACTACCTACTCCAACAGGTGTGGTTGAAGTAGAAGTGCAGTCAGCTGCATAAGAAACCTCCTCTGCAATTTCAATCTCAGATTCTTTTCCTTTCATCTGAGAGTTTTTCCCAAACTGTTTCTTTGGGTAGATTTAACGGAATTTAAGTGGAGCCTTTTGTTCCTGTCCTTTACACTTAGAAATTGTATGCTTCTCCTTAGAAATTTCTTTAGTTAGTTTAGAAATTTCCTCATCCATTTCACAGCAGGATGCACACTTTTCTTTTTCACCTGTTTGAAATCCCAGACCTTCTTTAATTCCACTGGTCATTTGGGATTCTAAGATTTGATCCAAGGTGACACGAGACTTGGTCCACTCATCAATAATCTTCTGTAGATCGTTGTTTTGAGCAACCAGATCATCGTTCCTAAGTTGAAGTGCAGCAACCTTAGTTTCTAGGATGCGGTTTTGTTCAGCAATAGGAGACATAGTTTTAATTTGGTCTTTAAGATTAAAATTTTAGATCTCATTACAGTTTTCTCCGTATTAAATTGAGAAATTTCATCATGAGCTAAAGCTAAAGCTTTCTTAACATTATGGAATTTATGAATCATCATTTCAGCTTCCTTGAACATCCTTTCATGTTCCATGGGAGAAACCTCTCCCACCACCTTTTTCAAAATTTTCTTCTTTGGAATTATTTTTGAAGGTGTGGCATCTTTAGAAGGAAAAATAGGACGTGAGTAAGAACTATTTCCAATTTTTACACTAGGAGTAAGTTGCACGTCATCATCCAATTTAAATTTAGAAATCCTTTGAGGAACTACTTCATCCTCCATATCTAGCGACTCGACTGACTCAGTATCTGAATCATCGGAAGCATCTGCAACTAAGCAGAGATTAACCTCTTCGGTTTTATCATCACTTCCCTCATAGAAATCTATTTCAATCCAAATAGCTAACTCCTTTGAGTTATCTTCCTCCTCAGCAACCATTCCCTTGCGACGAGAAAATTTCGCAGGAGAGATTTTCTTTTTCTTATATTCGAATCTCGGCTGTGGACACTCAGATGCAAAGTGACCAGGTTTTCTATAGTATTAGCAAACTAGATCACCCTTTTTCTTTGTATCAGCAGCCTTGGAAAAAGTTGCTGGAGGTTTTCCTTTTGAAAATGTTTTTGTGAAAGGTTTTGAAGATTTTCTAAATTTTTGAAATCTTTTCACGAACATGGCAAAATCATCATCATCCATTTCGATGAGTGATGCGGTTGATATGGAAGAATCAGCGATTTGATTTGATGTGGTTGGTTTCTCCTCATGTTCCACTACGGACATGGAAAGTGATTTGGTTTTCTCTTCAACCTCTTCTATATGATCTAATTTAAGCTCATAGACTCTAAGGTTTGCATACAAGTTAATTAATGTCCAAGTATTCAAAACTTTTGAGTCCTCAAGAGATGTGGCCTTATTTACCCATCTCGAACCTAAAGCAGCTAGAAAAGTCATATTGACTTCTTTATCAGTTAAAGTTTTGCCTAGAGATCTACAAGAGTTAACTACCTCAACATAGCGATCGTAGGTTTGACGCAAGGTTTCGTTGGATTTTCTGTTGAAGTTGTTGTAGGCTCTTTCAACAGCATATCTTTTATTTTCCTTGCATAGATCGTCACCTTCGAGGTAGCTCTCTATGGCATCCCACATCTGCTTAGCGGTTTTTGAATACATTACCTTTTGAAAGGTTGATACAGGTAAGGTTCCAGAAATGATGAACCTTGCTTTGCTGTCCAAAGCAGCTAATCTCTTTTCTTCATCAGACCACTCAGCTTTAGGCTTTTGGACTTCTGGAAATTCAGCACTGGTGGTTGGATTGGTGTTGGCCTTCATGAGAATGAACGGGCCATTTGTTACGCACTCCACCAGCATTTCGTCAATAGTCTCCAAATGAATAAGCATTCGGACTTTCCAGATGTCGAAGTGGTCTTCGTCCAAAATAGGAATGTGTGAATAGTTAACCGTTGTCATGGTTTTAGAATTTGCCATAGCAAATCGGCACACAAGCTGTTAAGCTTGAAAAACAGTGGTTTCGTAAATGTGTTTGCTGAACCCCTTGCTTACAAAACCGCTTGCAGTGTATAAGAAACTGCAAGTAGAGTTGCAAAATGCACAGCGGAATATTCTGAGTTTATAAACGGTTTTGAGGTGCGGTTTACAGTGCAGTTTACAAAACTAAAAAGTGAGGTTTTGACAAAGTTAACTGCAAACACAATTCACAATAATGGATAACTGAGAATAAGATCAAACAGATAAAGATTAAATAATTAGCAAGCACAGTAAATAATAATGCAAAAATGAAGAACACAATATTTGGAGTGGTTCAATCGTAAATGATCTACATCCACTATCAAGATAGTTAGTCTTGGATTTTCTAAGAGTTAGATTTTATATTAGAGTATGAGAGATTACAAAGTACAAAGTACAATACTCAGATCTAAAATCTATTATATAAAGATCAATCCTAGACTATAACCGGTGTATCTCAAATGAATAATCTATGTGATTAAACAAGTGAGGTGTGTGCTTGTTTAACAAGATCAAGGCTATTTGAATCTGTATGATGTAGAGCACAATGATTCTTGAAGTGTTTGAGGCTTGATTTCTGGGCTGGGAAATATTTCTTGAAGGAAGAAGATGAAGATTCAAAGGGCTGAATATTTTTTGGGCAAAGCTTCAACTTCTTATGAACTCACAACAATTTCAATTTTTCAAGCAATCTTCAAGTGTTAAAGATTAGGGGTATTTATACCCAAGCACCAAGAAAGTAGCCGTTGGAAACAGTTGTTTGTAAAGACTGTACTGGTACAATCTGATTTGTCCACAAATCCACTTTTGTCTTTTGGTACAGCAGTTGCAGATAAAGCTGACCAGACTTCAGCTGCAAATAAGGTATGAAGGACATCTGTCACTTTTTCAAGATCCTTGCAGATCGTATCTGATACTTAGTCACGTGAGAAGATTTGATGGTTGACTTTTGATATTGCTGATGTGGATTCCAACAGTCATATGTGGTTCAACTTCAAGTCTTCAATCATTGGATGCGGTCTTGTGTGAAGCGGTTGAGTAAGTGTGGTTTCACCAGATGAGGTTCCTTAGTGCGGTCTGAAATTGGAACTGCACTGCGGTTTGGCAAGTGCGGTTTCATCAATTAGGAAACACTGCAGTTCATTCAAAGGTGGTTTCAATAAAGGAATTCCACACTGCGGTTTTCATGTTCGATTTCTTGATTGCGGTTTGAAACTTTTGAAATGCAACCTCATATCCAATGAGTCTTGTGCCAGTCTTCAAGCCTAATTTAACCTATTCTATGAAATGGACTTATACTAAAAAATTGAAGTCTAAGCTTCATTACATATGGGCCTAAAGTCCTTAAAATAGAGATGAGGTTATGGTATCAATCAAATCTAAGCTAAAGCTAGGAGGGTTAAAGTATGTATACCCAACATTCTTCAAAGTCGTGGTCGACAGGAAGACCATGGCATAAGTACTCTGGCCATGACTAAGGCCCCAAATTCTTCGTCGACCTGCTCGATAAAGTCATGGGCTGGAATAACCATATAGTCCAGGTGGAGAGCAAGGTGGACTGGGAGTTTTCGCTGCCAATTAAGAACTCTCGAGCTATGGAAGAGTTGAGCTATTTGGTCCCTGAGTGGAGTGATGCCTAAATCTGGAGGGTGAGAGCGGTAGCCAAGAGAGGTTTTGTTAGTATGCAGACTTTTGAGTCAAACCAAGACTACCAAGTCCAAGCAGGAATGATGCAGGGCACTCAAAGAGGCATAACACCTTGAGTCACCATAGTTAGAGGCCACAGTAACCCAAATTGGGTCATTCACGATGGGGGCAGGTTTGAGACTGTGATGTACCTGATTTTTTTGAAAAATCAATGGAGTCGCCATGCCGTTTTTGGTTTAAGGGGCCAAAACTTTGAAAAATGCCCAAAATTAGAGAAAATGAGTTCGGAGGTGACGTTACACTCCGGGATGGACGTTTGGCGTGCACCAGGAATGCCTCGTATGATGAGTCTTCCAAACTTAAAACTTTTTGTGTGTGTGTTTTTTTTTTGAAAAAGATTTTAAATAAAAGGGGGTTTTCTGTAAATAACAGAAATACAAGGGACTGAACTGGAAAATAGTTTGAAAACAGTGACTAAACTGAAAATAACAGAAAACTGGAAATCTGTTTGCAGATGACAATGTCATCCGCGTGGATGAAACTGTTGTGCAATCTTATCCACGCGGATGGGACTGCAGTGTCAATATTTTTTACAGTTTCCAAATTAGTCATTTTAATTTCCAGAAACTTAACTGGATTTACAGGACTTAACTGGAAATGTAACTGAAAGCAGAAAATAAAGGAAATGTTTGGATTTTTGGCATCCATGTTTTGTCCTCTCTTTCCCTAGACTTTGGTTAGTGGTCATAAGTGATAAATCCACTTAACCAAGCCATCCCAGGGGTACATTAGGACTTGAAAAACATACCATTTGCTAGGGGCAAGGGGGATTTTGACATGAAAAGTAAATTATCAAGAGATTTAGGTCAAGATGTATCAACTTTAGAGTAAGATCTCTAAGGTGGTCATTAGAAGACCATCCTTGAGACCTATACTCAAGTGTATCTCATACATCTTGTGTGACCAATTTTGTGAGTCTAGAAGATTTTCATCCAAGGAAAGAGTTCCAAGGTGAGCATCTTAGACTAGGGAGGGGACATTTACAAGGAAGTAAAGAATGTAGACCATTTAAAGTGGTCATCTATGGAGATGGACTCCAAGATGACCATACTTTAGGTCAAATGAACAAACAAGGACAAGTAATGTAAAAGGGGAAATGGGGGATAACATGAAAGTAAAGGAGAATGTGGATCACTTTAGAAGATCATCCATGGAAATGGACTCCATGGAGATCCTCTTGGATCCTTGGGAAAAAAGGAAAGGGGAGTCAAGCAACAAGTAAGAACAACCACTCTACATCATTTATGTATGGAAATGTATGTATGAATGAGTTTTGAGTAAGGAAGAACAAGGGGTTTACCAATGTTTCTTGGACTTGTGTTTAGGGTTTGAAGGTTTCAAAGGGTTAGGAGTGGTTTTGGAGTGGATTTGGTGTTGAATTTGGTGTTGAATTTGAGTTGTGGGAGTGTAAAGGGCTATTTGAGAATGGATTTTGACAGAGTAACAGTAGGAATTCATAATTTTTGGCTTGTTAAAACTGAGGGAGAAGGGATGTATTTATAGGTTGGCTGGGTGACAATCTTATCCGCGTGGATGAGATTGTAGGCACAATCTCATCCGCGCGGATGGGATCAGCAGTGTGCCTGGTTGTTGTAGAAAGCAGTTTTAGCTGTTTGTAAATGGTCAATATTCTCTTTTTATTGGAAATGACAAATTTCCAGTGAGGTATTTGCCCATTTTTTTTATTCCTAAGAGGTTCTTCCTCATTCAAATTGTCAAAATAATGTCCAAAATGCCCCTAAATGATTATAAATCATTAATTTGGGCTGACGGAACATTAACAACCCGGATTGGGGCACTTACAGTAGCCCCTCAGCGATGATACTTCCAGGGGAAGTGGGGTCATCGACAAAGTGAGGATCCCAATCTGGAAATTTTTTAGCTAGATGGGTGAGGAGGTGACCGAGGTGGTTGGATGGCTGGACCCTTTTAAAGGATTCCTACGTATCCCATGTGGGAATCAAGCCGGTCGTAGTTCAGGTCTTGCGGGGGAAAGGAGCGGTCAAACAAATGGACCTACCACCGCATTTTCGTTTTCGAAGGTAGACTCGACTAACGGAGGCGTTGCCGAAGATAGACTCGACTAATAGAGGCGGGGACGTTGCCGAAGATAAACTCGACTAACGAAGGCGGGGACGTTGCCGAAGATAAACTCGACTAACGGAGGCGTTGCCGAAGGTAAACTCGACTAACGGAGGTGGGGGCGTTGCCGAAGATAAACTCTACTAACGGAGGCGTTGCCAAAGGTAGACTCGAATAACGGAGGCGTTGCCGAAGGTAGACTTGACTAACAGAGGCGTTGTCAAATATAACTCGACTAACGGAGGCGTTGCCAAAGGTAGACTCGACTAACGGAGGCATTGTCGAAGGTAGACTCGACTAACGAAGGCGTTGCCGAAGGTAGACTCGACTAACGGAGGCAGTGGCGTTGCCAAAGATAAACTCAACTAACAGAGGCATTGCCGAAGGTAGACTCGACTAATGGAGGCATTGCCGAAGGTAGACTCGACTAACGGAGGTGTTGTCGAAGATAACTCGACTAACGGAGGCATTGCCGAAGGTAGACTCGACTAACGGAGGCATTGCCGAAGATAACTCGACTAACGGAGGCATTGCCGAAGGTAGACTCGACTAACGGAGGCGTTGCCGAAGGTAGACTCGACTAACGGAGGCGGGGGCATTGTCGAAGATAACTCGACTAACGGAGGCATTGCCAAAGATAAACTCGACTAACGGAGGTGGGGGCATTGCCGAAGATAAACTCGACTAACGGAGGCATTGCCGAAGGTAGACTCGACTAACGGAGGCGTTGCCGAAGGTATACTCGACTAACGGAGGCGTTGCCGAAGGTAAACTCGACTAACGGAGGCGTTGCCGAAGGTAGACTCGACTAACGGAGGCGTTGCCGAAGGTAGACTCGACTAACGGAGGTGTTGTCGAAGATAACTCAACTAACGGAGGCATTGCCGAAGGTAGACTCGACTAACGGAGGCGTTGTCGAAGATAACTCGACTAACGGAGGCGTTGCCGAAGGTAGACTCGACTAATGGAGGCGTTATCGAAGATAACTCGACTAACGGAGGCGTCGCTTTATTTGCTTAGTGATAAGTGACTATTACATAGTCATTTATCCTAAGTTTTTATATCTAATTCCTTAGTTTAATCATCATTTAGATCTCATTTTAGTCTATTTTAGTTCCTTTATCATATATATTAGATTTTACGCTTTTTGGTATACTCTATACATTTTAGACAGATTTTTGGAGTCTATTATAATAAAAAAAGATGCTTGGACATCTTGGTGCAAAGGCATGGAGGAGCAACAAACAAATCAAACACACAAGCCAAAATCCAGCCAGAGCGGCCGTGCAGCCATCAGAGGAGCGGCCGTGCACTTAGGCCATGACAGGCCATTTTTGGCCCTAAAATGCAGAGTGGACGTGTCTTGGAAATGGTTTGGCCGTGTTACCTTCAGAGCGGCCGTGCAGTAAGAAGCGGAGCGGCCGTGTACGTTGTCCAAATTCAAATTCAAAATTGGCGCCAAGGGGGCACGGCCGTGCAAAACCCTTGACACGGTCATGCAAGTCGTGACTGCAGAATTAAAAGGCACCTTCTTGAAGAGTTTCCTCCCAATTATAAAAATACCCATTGTAATCAGTCTTAGGGACCGAATTCTGATAGAATTTTCATCAGAAATTGTTAGAGAATAACATAGAAAAGTTACAAGTACTATATACATTGATTTCCAAAAGATCTTTGAAGATTTAAGTCCATTTTTGTTCTTGGAGTTCCTTTGGAAAAGAAGCAATAAAAGTTGAAGTATTCCAGCCATTCGTCTCTCATTTATCATAAGTCTTTCTTACTTCTTTTATATTATTGCTTATTTACTTTACATGGCTAGCGAGTAATCTCCCTTGTTCTTGGGGTTGGAAACTCAAAGCATAAATCGTTCATCATCTTAAATTATGAAAGTCTTGTCTTCTATTTTCATCTAAACAATTTCTTTATATCAATATCTAAATGACTTACATTTTGGAGACGTCCAACTTGTATGATTCAGTCGATCGAGAGAAGGACCTAGCGGAGAATCTCGATTGACGGAACCATATAAAGAAACTGGGTTCCATTGATCACGAAAGTAGTTCAACGGCCCAGGGATGTTCCTTTAATGGAAAGTATGTTGACTCTCGTTCTTAATGGATTCTTACTAATTATGGTCAGTTAGAGATAAGCCGGAATGCCCATTTGTTACAGGGCGGGAGTACCATAAACGAAAATCTCAAACAGTTAGGACATAATTAGTTAAGAATACAACGCTACTGTCTTGACCGTGAGAAGTAGTGTAAGCCTAACGTACCATCCTTGATTTTTATGAAAACCTATATTTCCTAAGACAATGACTATTTGATGAACACATTATGTATATGATTTCCAATCCCGAGAATGCTTCGTTTATAATATTCAAAGTATTTTCTGTGTATGTTTTATTCTCTTCCCAAAACAAATCTTTATCTCCCCCAATCTCTTTTATAATTTTAATAAAGACACAAATAATCCCAAAGTAAACCCTGTCTCTGTGGGATCGACCCGTACTTGCACCTAGACATGTCCAAAGGGTTCCGGTTCCCGATTCCGGAACCGCCGGTTCCCGATTCCCAAATAGCCGGAACCGTATTCGAACAATATTAATCCGGTTCCCGGTTCTATCCGCCAGTTTCGGTTCCGATTCCAACGGTTCCACCGGTTCCATCACCATCTAACTTTTTTTTTTAAATCCAAAACTCTTAAGACAGTAAAGACGCTAACTAATCTGTTTTTTTTTTTCACTTGGGGAGTTTGTTTTTGGAAAGAATGAGAAGTGGACAAAATTTGATTGGTATATTATTAAAGATAGAATAAAAATTCTAACAATATTTTTAGAATTTAAATAAAGCAACACTACACTACAAGTACAAATACTAAATAAATGCTAAATAAATGCTAACTATTACATTTAACTTACATTGAGTTTCGGTTCCCGATTCCGGTTCCCGATTCCGGAACTGCCGGTTCCCGGTTCCGGAACCGGGAACGGTTCCTCGGTTCCCAATATGGTGGATTCGTATTCGAACCGTTTCAATCCGATTCCCGGTTACGTTCGGTTCCCGATTCTCGCCGGTTCCCGGTTCCGGTTCTACCCGCCGGTTTCGTCAGTTCCCGGTTCTATTTGGACATGTCTACTTGCACCCGCTATATTTCAATAGCCCGTGCGCTTGCGGATTTTAAAATAAACCGTTAGGTTTCAACCGAACAAGTTTTTGGCGCCGTTGCCGGGGACAACAATTTACTTTTAGTTTTTGTCTTTACTACATAATTTTTGTTTTTAATTTTTGTTTCTATATTTTTGTCTTTACTTCCGATAAATTGTTACGTTTAAATCTCTTTTTAAGTGTTTTTCTTATAGTGTATGAAACGGGCTCGGACATTCTTTGACAATTTTGATCCAGAACCCGAACGAAGCTTTCACGAAAGATTAAGAAAACTCAAGGAGACACTAAACAAACATATGGCGGAAGGAGAGCCACAAACACCAGCTAGGACCCTACGGGACTTTGTGAATCCAAGTACCCTGGGAACTAGATCCCCTATAGTTGTGCCGAATGCCGGAGCGGCACACTTTGAGATAAAGCCGCAACTTTTGCATATGGTTATGAATAACCAATATAGCGGCACTGCTTTCGAAGATCCTCATCTCCACATCCAAACATTCTTGGAATACTGTGATACCACACGTATTCAGAATGTCACCCTGGAAGCAATTCGGATGCGCCTTTTTCCTTTCTCTCTTAAGGATAAGGCGAAGCAATGGTTAAATTTGCCCCCCAAAATTCATTAACAACGTGGGACCAAATTCAAGAAGCATTCCTTGGGCGTTTTTTCCCACCAAGCAAAAAAGCCAAAATCTGCACAAAGATCACTAACTTCTGTCAAACTGAATGCGCGCTCGCCCGAAAAAATTTTGTTTTCTCGGTTTAAAATGAAAAAAAGAAAGGAGTCGCCACGCCATGCTTTTGGAGGTGCACTTTGAAAAACCTTTTGAAAGAGAACGGGTTCGGGGGTCAGGTTACGTGTTGGGAAGAACCGAGAGTTCACCCAACACGCCTCGTCCGTAGACGAGTCTTTCTAATTTAGACATCCAAATAATTCAAAAAAATGTGCAAACGACGATAATAAGCAAGTGCAATAAACATGAATTTTATTGAATATGCAAGATCATTACAACTTGTAGACCAATTGTTTGGGAGGCCACATCCCTTTACAGCAATAAGAACAGATTACAAAGGAGATCAGGTCCTCTGCAAAGGACCATCTATGTCGCGTGACACAGGACTCCTCATGTCCAAATGTGTCGCGTGACACCAATGGTCACCTTGCAGAGACTCACAACAAACAGATTACAGAATCTCTAGATGAACACAAAATGCAATTACAAACCAGATCTAAGCACTAAACAACATGATCATAAAACTAGATACTAAGATAACTAACTAAATCAGCTTACAACTGAAACATGGTCCCTGCAGATGGTCACGACATGTCGCGTGACACAGGACTCCTCATGTCCAAATGTGTCGCGTGACACAGGACTACCATCTGCAGGTACCTCACAAGTTGGGATGCAGATCCAACAGATGCACAACAAATCAAACAATTATACCAGAATCAATAAGAACAACATGAATTAGATACGAATCGATCAAAGGAGTGTGGATATGGGAGATCCACACTCCCTTGACATCCAAATTGCAAATCCAAGTAGATCACATCATAAGCAAGCAATTGGACTCAAACATATGCGATTTAAACAGAGAGATTGCAGTTGCCACTTGATAATCTAAGGCAGATGGAGCCTGATTATCAAGTGGAGAAGAAGGAAGAACAATTAAGCGAGTAGATGAGAGAGAGAGAGAGAGAGAGAGAGAGAGAGAGAGAGAGAGAGAGGGTGTTACCCTTGTAGTCCTCAACTTCTACACCAAGTTAGGTGTAAAAGCCTTCGAATCAGCTTCTGGAATAGAGATCTAGGCACGGACTGAGAGCTGAATTGGAAGATCTAAGGTGTTTGGGGAAGTAGGAGATGAATTGGGTTGAGGAGAGGTGAAAGGTAAGGGAATTGGAGGGGAATTAGGTGGTTTTGGTGAGGGAGGAGAGAGAGAGAGAGTTTCTGGAGCAATTTGTGCAGAGCTTCGTTAGGGGACTGGAATTGGGATCCAAAACTGAGAGGGGTAGGGTCTTATTTATAGCTGCAGTCCATGGTAACCTTATGTCGCACGGCATAACGTATCCACTTTCCATGCCTCGACTTGTCGCGTGACACAAGGTTACCATAACCGTTTTTGGCGCCAAATCTGATTCTGGAACCTTCTTGGATAATACCTAAAAAGTGCAAAATAGATTTATTCCTTTTAGGTCCCTTGGCATGAGCAAAGTACAAAAAAGTACTTCCTTCGCGTGAAACTTATGAAATGTTTCCGGAAGTCTCGGGATGGACCGGGAATTTACCAAAATGCCCCTAAATGCATTTTTATCATATTAAAATGCATCTGAAAAGGTCGCGAATTGGATTGGCGTACTTACAGAGCCCCTCGACAACGTCACTTTTGGAAAAAAGTGAGGTTGTCGATAAAATAAGACCCAATCCCAATGAGCGACTGGGGGATAAGGCGGAGGGCTAGACGGTGATCTGGGGAATCGGATGGCTGGATCTTTTGAGAAAGGATTCCTACATATCCCGGGGAGGGAATCAAGCCAAATCGTAGTTTGGAAACATGACTGTGCGGTTGTCACCCAAAATCTGACTGTGCGGTTGTCACCCAATATCTGACTATGCGGTCGTCACCCAATATCTGACTATGCGGTCGTCACCCAATATCTGACTATGCGATTGTCACCCAATTTCTGACTATGTGGTTGTCACCCAATATCTGACTATGCGGTTGTCACCCAATATTTGACTATGCGATTGTCACCCAATTTCTGACTATGCGGTTGTCACCCAATATCTGACTATGAGGTTGTCACCCAATATCTGACTATGCGGTCGTCACCCAATATCTGACTATGCGGTTGTCACCCAATATCTGACTATGCGGTCGTCACCCAATATCTGACTATGCGGTTGTCACCCAATATCTGACTATGTGGTTGTCACCCAATATCTGACTATGCGGTCGTCACCCAATATCTGACTATGCGGTCGTCACCCAATAACTGAATATGCGGTCGTCACCCAATATCTGAATATGCGGTTGTCACCCAATATCTGACTATGTGGTTGTCACCCAATATCTGACTATGCGGTTGTCACCCAATATCTGACTATGCGGTTGTCACCCAATATCTGACTATGTGGTTGTCACCCAATATCTGACTATGTGGTTGTCACCCAATATCTGACTATGTGGTTGTCACCCAATATCTGACTAAAAGATCTGTAGCTGCCGGAGGGACTGATGCTATCGTTTATGCTGCTGGGGATTGATGTAGCTGCCGGAGGGTCTTATGCTACTAACTGCTGTTGACGGTTGCCAGGTGTGGGGTGGTCTTTTGTCGACTGTTGGCTTTGGGATCTGGGACCTTGCCTGCTGTGACGGGAAATTTGCTTGCTGGGCAGCGGATTCTTTGGCGGCGAGGCCTATCTTTGTTGGCAGTTGGCTTTGGGATCTGGGACCTTGCCTGCTGTGATGAGAAATTTGCTTGCTGGGCAGCGGATTCTTTGGCGGCGGGGCCTATCTTTGTTGACGGTTGATTTTTGTGTCCCGAGCTTTGCTTGGTAAGCCGGGGACTTTGCTTGCTGGGCAGCGAATTCTTTGGCGGCGGGGCCTATCTTTGTTGACGGTTGATTTTTGGGATCTGGGACCTTGCCTGCTGTGACGGGAAATTTGCTTGCTGGGCAGCGGATTCTTTGGCGGTGGGGCCTATCTTTGTTGACGGTTGATTTTTGTGTCCCGAGCTTTGCTTGGTAAGCCGGGGACTTTGCTTGCTGGGCAGCGAACTCTTATTGACGCTTTGACGGTGGGGTCATTGATCTTGATGCGCACTGCTGGGGAGATTCAAATAGACACGGATTCTTTGTCTCGGCTTTGCTTTGAGGGACAATCTGTGAGATTTGCTCAGTTAATTGTTGTACCTGCGGGGGAAAACAACACTCGAAGCACTACATCTAACTATGCTATTTTGTTAGCAAATATGTTAGCTTGTTTACATGAGTCTGTTTGTTCTGGGAACGAGGGAAAAGGAGTATGATTTATTGTTATTGATAGGTCGGCTTTGCCGGGTTTGTACATAAGTTTTTGGGACTGTTTCGGGTAAATGTGTATAGTGATACATATGGTAGGGGGAATCCTCTCCCGTACAGTAATATGAGGTACAAGGTGTATTGCAGCGACGACGAGCTAGAAAGTGCCACAGAAAAACCACTTGCAAGACCTTGACATTTCCTGATGCAGACCAAATGTGTCGCCCGGCATGATGTGTCTGTTTGTCAATAGATGTCGCACGACTGGACGAAGCTCGTAACAGGGACCTTTTTAAAATCGAACCTGGTCTCATTTGTAGGCATTGCTCTTTCAGCAGGAGGACACCAGTAGCCCCAACTTGACAGACAGACGATTTCTGCAACAAAGGTTAGAACTTTCAATCACCATGGAGCATCATAACAAGGAAATAGCTTCTCGGGAGCATCAATTTCGCCAGGACTTTGTCGGAGTTTCACAATTTCATCAAAAGCATCATGGGAAAATCATCAACAAGCGATATGGTATGCCGTGTCTCTGGCCTTTGAAGAACTGGAGGGTTGATTGGGATTTGCTCCGGGCAGCTTCGCATTTCTGGGACTCGGAGAGGCATGTGTTTACTTTATCATACAATGATCTGACGCCAACCATGGAGGATTTCAGAGCATTGACAGGCTTGGGTGAGGCGGAAACTGTAGCATTCCCTCGAGACAGACGGCCGGTTGTGGAGCAGTTATCGGACTTCCTGTGCCTGCCAGTAGATCAGGTGGCACCCATGATTCTGAATGGTGAATTTGTAGACTTAACCCGGATGGCTCGGCTGCGATCTTCCAGTCCGGCGCTGTTTGATCTTTCTACTTCTCTGGACATGTATGTATTGTTTACCCTGTCAGCCTACT
Organism: Adenophora triphylla var. japonica; assembly: GCA_022495995.1. Classification (NCBI taxonomy): domain Eukaryota; kingdom Viridiplantae; phylum Streptophyta; class Magnoliopsida; order Asterales; family Campanulaceae; genus Adenophora; species Adenophora triphylla. The sequence goes on from JAFEMH010000420.1 coordinate 298,926, forward strand.
ACTTCTGTGGACATGTCGGAGTCTGCTCAGGTGCGCTGTTGGAGGTTGTCAGACAGCTTAGGGGTGACCGAGGTGTGGATCTTCATCAAATTCGGCCCGGCCAAGGGGAAATGGACATTGTACCGCTGCTATTAGCTGAGACTTACCATGGCCTTGATAGACTGGCTGGAGGATCTGATTTCATGGGCGCGGGCAGCCCCACCTTGCTATCTTTATGGCTTTCTGAGAGACTACGCTTGATTGGGCCATTGCCAGAGGGTCAGACAGCGATGCCTTGGGTAACTAGACAACGCAGGTTACTGAGGGACGCGGCCGCTGATAGTTGGCAGGTGAGGTTGACGCGGTACGGGACTGTTGATCTGAACTTCTGGATTCTGGCGTAGGGATTATAGACCATAAGAGACATTCAGGATGGGTCGGTGGTAGTCAAACTGCCAGGGTTGCATGTGTCTTCATTCTGTGTACCATCACTAGTGAGCAGGCAATATCGGTACCCTCAGCAAATTATCCGGGCTTTGAGAGAGAGGCTGACGACTGATGCTATTCCGATGGTCATGATCGAGCCTCAGACTATGCAATTCCTCAGCAGATCCTTCTTGGAGGGTTTTCTTCCTACACGGATGCTCCTTCGTCAGGCCAGAGGGTTTACATTCTTGACCACGGAGTATCTGATTTGGTATGAAGAGCAACAGGGTCCCGTGCAGCTGGCGATAGAGGCTCGCCGTCGGGAGCACTTAGGAGCAGACTACCCATCCAGCCGGTCTTTCCGAGATATAGAGGCCCAAGGGAATCCAGATAATGTTACCGGCGACGTTGCTGAGAACTATCGGAGGCGTGAGATCCGGAGAGATGCTCTGAGGGATGATCCGGAGGTGATAGCTCGCAGAGAGGCCTTGCAACAAGAGAAGGCTGCCAGGGCTGATCTGAGGGAGACTGGTCTGATCGAACCACCGACACGCCATATACCAGAGCTGGGGTGAGCTCAAACCGACTTATTTGACATTCCTAGGCCAAGGACCTCCCGGGGACCAAGGAAAAGGAAAGACAGAGGTGCGAGTTCGGGAGTGGGGACGAGCTTCTAGACACTTTTCTGAGAGATGGAAGACTCTTTATTTTTCTTTTACTTGTACTTCGGGAGAGACATTTATTTGTATGGAATTTGAGTATCCCTTGATTACTTTAATGCAGACGAAGTAGATGTTGAAAGCTTTATTTCTTTTTATTCGCAGCAAGTTATTTGAGTCAAAAGTAGGCCGTGCTTGAACTCATCAAAAAGAATATTAACTTAGAATGAACCTTTGAAAAACCTTAGAACTGTAATCAAAACACATTTTGGCAGGATATAAGATTTTGCAGCCATTTTTAGACCGAACCACGAGTGGTTGCCTACGTTCTCCTTTTACACAGAGAACTAAGGGGCTCAGGTCTCCGTAGTTCGACTCAATCAACTTTGTGTTTAAAGAAAGGGGAAGACAGAAGGGGGACATGGTGCAACCCTGTTTTTTACCTAGACCGCCCTTTTTAGGGTTTTCAGCCTAGCTGGGTATATTCTTTTAGCACCGGGCACATCCCTTATTTTTGCATGGACTGCCTTTTGAGAGGTTTTCAGTCTCCTCTGGGACAATTTTATTGCGCCTTTATTTATATATATACTAGTACATATGCCCGTGTCCAAGGACACGTTTTTTTTTTTATTAAATTTTTTTTTTTAAGGACAAAATGGAAAAGGGACACGTGTTTTTTTTTTTTTTTTAAATTAATTTTTTTTTAATTTAAAAAATAAAATAAAAAAATCAGTTACTTAATTAATTTAAGTAAACCCTCCTAAAGCCCACTCTTAGCCCAAACCCAAAGTCTTATAGCCCAAACCCAAAGCCCATTACGTTTTAACCAAACCCTCCTACTGCGCCTCTCCCCAAAATTTTCTCCAAATTAAATTAACGTCTTTCTCTCTCTTTCTATCTCTTCTCAGTCGCAATTTCAAGCTGTCGGTCCTTACCTCGTCCTTCTTCCTCCATGTCTCCTCCCGTTCTCCTTCATCCGTCTCTCTATCTTCTCCATCTCAAGCAATTTCAAGCTATTTCAATCTGAAAATTTCAAGCAATTTCAAGCAATTTCAATCTGAATCTCTGCCAACGGCGGCAACGGCAAGCTGGTAGGTAATACTTTCTCCTCCTTTCAATCTTTTTTCTCTCTTTCTCAAGCAATTTCAAGCAATTTCAATCTGAATCTCTCCCTCGACAAAACAATCCAAGGTGGCTCAAATAACGGCGCCATCGAATCGCTTTCTCCTTGCTCTGTCTCACCATCGCTTCTCCTTGCTCTCGACCAACACCATTGTCACCAAGGTATCACTTCTTCTTTAAAGCCCTAATTTGGAATTTTAGGAAATTTGGAATTTGAGTAAAATCCCTAATTTCAGATTGGAATTCGGGATTCCTTACTTCTTCTCCGTCTCCGTTCAATCTCGTCATCCCTCAGTTCAATATCGTTGTCCCTCCGTTCAATCCCTTGCCAAGGTATAATTTTTTTTTTTTAAGGGCAAAACGGGAAAGGGAGTAAATAGTGAGGGCAAAATGGTAAGTTCTGCGCATGAAACTGTTCATTCTACTGTTCAAAAGGCACCCTTCATTTATACTATAGATATATATATTTTTTATTATTATTTTATTTCTTTTTACAGAGGGGGAAAAAGACTCGATCACACATAATGCCTCCGTAACTTATCTCCATTGACGGGGTGCGAAAATGGGTTACCATCCAGATCTGTCAGCTGCATTGCTCCTCCGGAGAATATCTTCTTTACTAGAAACGGTCCGACCCAAACAGGTGCCCATTTGCCCAATGCACTGCTCTGATTTGCGGGCTTCATCTTGAGAACCAGATCACCAACCTTGATGTCCCTGGGCTTCACTCTTTTGTCAAAAGCACGGGCCATTCTTTTCTGATATGCCCGATTGTGCTCCATGGCCTTTAATCTGCGTTCATCTAACAGTGCCAATTCATTGTATCGACTTTGGAGCCAATCAATCTCATTCACCTCATTCTCAAGCAACACCCTGAGGGATGGAATTTCTAGCTCAATGGGCATGACAGCTTCCATTCCGTAGGTCAAGGCGTATGGGGTTGCACCGGTAGCGGTCCGAATTGAAGTGCGGTAGCCCCATAATGCTAAATGTAGTTTCTCTGGCCAATCCCTTCCTCGCTCGGCCATCTTCTTAATGATTCTTTCCAAGTTCTTATTAGCGGCCTCAACAACACTGTTCATCTGTGGTCTGTATGGTGAAGACTTGTGACGCTTGACCCTGTATTCAGTAAGCAGGCGATCGGTTTCTCCCTCAAAGTGGGTTCCATTGTCAGAAATGATCTCATTCGGGACTCCGTAGCGGCAGAAAATTTGTTCTTTTATGAAGCGAGCTACTTTCTTAGCTGTGAGCACTTTGTAGGACGCAGCTTCTACCCACTTTGTGAAGTAATCTACCGCGACCAAAACAAATGAGTGTCCATTGCTGCCGGATGGAGTTATCTTCTCAATGACGTCAATTCCCCACGTTGCGAAGGGCCATGGAGTTGTCATACAGTAGAGATCATGAGGAGGGAAGTGGTTTAGATTGGAGAACCGCTGGCATTTGTCACAGGTCCACACAAATTGAATACAATCAGTCTCCATAGTGATCCAGAAGTAGCCCAGTCTGATAATGCTATGCATAAGGGATCGAGCGTCATGAATGCGAGGCAGTGAACACCATTGTGAACATCTTTCATTACTTTACGAGCCTTTTCTTTGATACGGAAGACGGGGAGAGGGCAACCTTCCCTTTTCTTCCATAACTCATTGCCAAGTATGACGTACTGAGCCGATATCCTTTTCAAAGCTTGCAAACTCTTGGCATGAATACCTTTTAGGTCTCCTTCTTTATCAACGGGGAAAGATGCTTCACCATGCTTGAGATATTGGAAAATTTGGTTGTACCACGGCTCATTGATGGTTTCGATCTCTATTTCACAGCAGTATGTAGGATTTTCTCGCCTACCAACCCTGAACGGTTTGATTGACTTTCCTTCTGGGATTTCTACCAACGAGGCCAGAGTATCTAGGGCATCGGCAAATCTGTTCTTGTCTCGCGGCAGGAATTGGAATGACACTTCCTTGAACTGGCCGACGAGCTCTGCAATGTAAGCATGATACCTCTGGAGACACGGATCTGAGGTTTTCCATCTGTTGGCAGCTTGATTTATTATCAGTTGGGAATCACCAAACACTTCCAATTCATCCACATGTCGCTCTAGGGCAGCCTCAAGACCAGCTATGCAAGCTTCATATTTGGCTGCATTGTTGGTAACCGAGAAATTCAGCTTGATAGCTATGGGGGTATGCATGTCATTCGGGTCTACCAGTACCATCCCGATGCCGTTACCTCTTTTGTTTGCTGCTGTGAATGTGGTGCCCAAATTTTTGTTGGATTCACGCAAGTTTGAAGACATCCGGTTTAATTTGAAAAACGGAGTCGCCACGCCATTTTGTTTACCTCAAAACTTTGAAAAAAAGGTTTTTACTTGGGTTCGGAGGTTAAGTTACCCCTTGGGAAGAACGTTTGGCGTTCACCCAAAGTGCCTTGCCGGAGCAAGTCTCCCAAGATTTCAGTAATCGTGCTTGCTTGCGTGCTTTCTTGTGTGCATGTGTTTGAGAAAAAGGGGGGGAATGTCCTAAGTTGTCTTCCGGATGTACAAACCATTTGTTGGTTGTCGCTCGGGATTCCTTGGAATTTTATGTATTTGGGATTATGATCCCGTCCTCATCTTATGACTTGTGATCATCGCATTTTAACCTCGGGACCCTTGGGACTTGCGTGATCGAGAGAATGACTCTCTTTTGGTCAAAGATGAGGTTCTTTAGAAAAGGAGGGTCCTTAGCCCATCAATCCTACGCTTTAAGACGGTCGAGCTCGTATAGATGCTTCATACTCTTTCTTAAGCGATAATCGGAGATATAGGGTTCAAGGTGTCCCTTTCTAAAGAGATATGGAACCTTTGATGGAAGGAACGATGTAAAGATAGGATCTTTTACACCGGTCCATTCCTAGGTTGTTAATGGGGGAATGGGGGAAATGTATGTAAAAATGAATCTTTAATGAAAAGATGACATTTTTGAGTTTGCAAATGATGCACTTAGTTTAAAGAAATAATCTTTATTGCAAATGATGCATAAAGATTTGATTTTTATGCAAATGATGCATTTTTGTTGAAGAAATTGGCATTCATTATGCAAATGATGCATAAAGATTGCATTTTGAAAAGCATATGATGCTAGTTTATGGTAAAGACATGGTCTTTAAAGCAAATGATGCTTGAACAAGGGATTTTGGATGCAAATGATGCATTTTGATTGAAAAAGATTTGATTTTTATATGCAAAGGATGCATGAAGATGACATTTTTATTTGAAAATGGGGGTTTTAGGTGCAAAGGATGCACCTTTATGGGAAAAGACTACATTTTTATGACAAATGATGTCTAATGCATGCCAAAGGGGAAGGGGGAATATAAAGATAGGATCTTTAATCTACCAAGTCCCAAGCAATATAAAGACAATGCAATGAGCAAATTATAAAGCAATTAGGATGCAAAGGTAGGGCGTGCGAGGTTACCAATAGCTTCCTTCTTCTTTGGTCGGAGCTAGGAGGAGAGGTTGGTCTTGGATCTTCAAGGAGGAGGGAGGGAGCTTCTTGGCCTTCTTCTTCACTTTCTTGAGCTTCCAAAGCGATTCTTCACGTATTTGGAGTGTTTGTGGGTGACTTGCTATGGATTGTGTGTGTTGAAATGGGTAGAGGAGGGCTCTATTTATAGGCAGTCTGGATAAGGCTAATGAAGCCGTGCGGCTAGGGACAATGAAGCTAATGCAGCCCGTGCGGCATTATCCATTGTGACTCAAAGCATTTCTAGAACCATGCAAGGTGGCAAATTCTAGAACCCTCTTCCTAATTAAGAAAAACGTGTTTCTTAATTAGGAAGGCTCCTTCAGCCCTTAATTTAATTTAGGACTGCTCTGTAACATTTCTAACACTAGGAAGGTCCGGGAATTACCGGAAACTTACCGAAATTGCCGGGAAATTTAACCTAAGGCATGAGCCAGATTTGGGTACTTACAGAAGCCCCTCGGCAACGTCACTTGCAAGGCGAGTGGGGTTGTCGATAGAAAAGGATCCGATCTAGCGAATGCCGAGACGGATTGGGTGACCAAGGTGGTCGAGTGGCTGAACCCCTGGAAGGCTACCTACGTATCCCGGAGGAATCAAGCCAGGCCGTAGTTCGGAATTAGGATCCGCTGGGGAAGGAAGAAGAGAAACTGGTCTCTTGCTGGGGAAATAGAAGAGAAAATGACCTAGGAGGTCAAGCAATTGATCCTACTGGGGATATGCTAGGAGTGACCAAGGTGGTCGGATATCTGAACCTCTATGAGGGGCCGCTTTATCACTGAGGAGTGACAAAGAAACAGGGTGACCAAAGTGGTCGAATGGCTGGACCTTTTATAAAAAGCTACCTACGTATCCCGGAGGAATCAAGCCTTGATCGTAGTTCAAGCATCACTAGATAGTTAGGAACGATGTCTAGGATTCTTGAGATTTTGACAATTAATGGAGGTCACACCGATTGACAATTACTGGAGGATGTCACCTGATTGAAACTAGAGCTTACGTCACTGTCGAGTGGATAGAGGTAGCTAGAGTTTGGTGAACTTGAGCATACGTCTCAATCTCTTTCGAATCAGAGATATGGGTTGCCAAAGCTAGAATGTTTTAAGCATACGTCTCAATCTCTTTCGAATCAGAGATATGGGTTGCCAAAGCTAGAATGTTTTAAGCATACGTCTCAATCTCTTTCGAATCAGAGATATGGGTTGCCAATGACTTGAGCATACGTCACTATTCATGACAGAGGTAGCTTAAGTTGATAGAAACTTGAGCGTACGTCACTATTCGGGATAGAGGTAGCTTAAGTTGAGAGAAACTTGAGCGTACGTCACTATTCGGGATATAGGTAGCTTAAGTTGATAGAAACTTAGCATACGTCACTATTCGGGATAGAGGTAGCTTAAGTTGATAGAAACTTAGCATACGTCACTATTCGGGATAGAGGTAGCTTAAGTTGAGAGAAACTTAGCATACGTCACTATTCGGGATAGAGGTAGCTTAAGTTGATAGAAACTTGAGCGTACGTCACTATTCGGGATAGAGGTAGCTTAAGTTGATAGAAACTTGAGCGTACGTCACTATTCGGGATAGAGGTAGCTTAAGTTGAGAGAAACTTGACAATTCGGAGGTTGTCACCTAGTGTTATCCCGTTATAACGGAATTAACGGAGGCGACTGAGAAGAAGGCTTAATTGCTAAAGAGATAAGGGATATTTTCTGAAAAAGATGTTATCTTGGTTAAAAGATAACGGAAATTGCATGCCCAAGTGGAAGGTCCAGGGGCAGGATTGTAATTTCTGCTCAGAGCGAATGAAGCCGCCCGGCATGAGATGGAGAAAAAGGAGCCGTACGGCTAGAGACCTGTTTTTTACAGATTATTTAAAACAGGTTTGAACGGGCATTGGGCATTATTGCCACCCAAGAACTGCCGAGGAAGAGAGAGGAGAAGGGAGAGAAATTTTGAAATTCTTTCAATTCCCTTTGGCTCTACTGATTTGGAATGGATCCGGAGGGGAATCCAATGCCGAGGCAAGCTAGAAGGAACATCTCCGCGGCTGCGAGAAGGAGGAGGAAGGAGCTCGTTCGGACGGAGAGGAAGTATGACTTCCTTACGCCTCCATCGGAGCTCTATCCGGGGAGAAGGGAGCATAAATCAACGAACCCTCGATCGGTTGGGGTAAGCATTCTCATTTTGCTCAAATCCATCGATTTTGATTGAATTTTGAATAATTTAGGGCTTAACCCGAACTTAGGAATTTTCTAGGATTTTCTTAGGATTTTTGAATGATTTTTGAATGATTTTGAGATGCATGAACAACCTATGAGGCTAAGAATATGCATGTGCAATTTATTTGATGAAAATTATGAGAATGACTCACTTTTTTCTCGCAAATGAAGTAAGAATGAGAAATGTCTAAATATGAGACGGAGTTCTTGCCTTGTGCTAGAACTAGGTCAAAATTCTGATTTTCAATGAGAAAACACGATTTTGGAAGATGAAAATGATTCATGCGTGCCATTTTATTTGAAAAATAATGCTTATGTGCAAAGAATTGTGAAAATTATGATTTTGTGCCTTAGGAAAACAACGTGCTTAAAATGACGTGTTTCAAATGATGAAAGTCACGTTTTTTGATGCAAATGATGCTAAAAAAAACTTTTGTGAATGCTTTTCTTTTGAAAACATGTGCGCTTTCGTGAATATATGCATGCTTTTGAAAATGACGAATGATTGACACACTTCTTTTTGTGCTTGTCTACAGGAGAACAAGTCTAGAGGACCATCTGAGATAGCGGTCAGGCTTTGGCAGAGGATGCCGGATTTTGAGAAGAATGGGGTGAACCCCAAGAATTTGGTTAGGGCTACCGGTCTGGACGCGTTTGTAGAGGCCATCGGCACGGGGATTCACATCACGTCTAAGAGCAAGGGCTTGGTCCAGCCCTATCCGAGTTTTGGTGGGATAGCACCCATAGCTTCCACCCGAGCCGGGAGAGCCGACAGTGACTCTGCCGATTTTACAGCCGACATCGGGCTCGCAGCTTCACCGGGAGGCCCGTGACTTGGAGAGACCATATTACACCGAGGAGTTCCGTGCTTTGGTTGGATTTGAGCCGATTCCCAAGGGATTGGGTATGGAGACGCGGAACGTCGAGGTGGCAGCTCGTACTTGCATGCGTAACTTTGCCGCTAATGATGTGACCGCCCAGCCACTGGCTAGAGCATTCATATGGTTGATGCTATCAGTCACTATCTTTGCTAATTCTCGGGACGCCGGCCATGACTTGCCTCCGACTCTCTGGAGGATGTGGATGGGATAGGGACGGTCTCTTGGGGAGAGGCCGGATTGGCCGAGTTATACTTCTCTCTCGGACATGTACAGCCGAAACAAAGCCGCTTCTATGGATCGCTTCTCATTTGCCCTTGAGGTAGCCTCTCTTTCTCTTCTCTTTTCTTTTCTCGTCTTGAGACTTCTTATGAGAAAAATGACCTTTTTGATGTTTTTGAACATGCAGCCTGGTTTTGCGAGGTGATCGGGTTCTTTCCTTGGAACCAAAGCAGAGTGATATCACCATTTTCCCCGCGATGGTTCGCCGGAGGGGAGATGTGAGGGATAGGTTCACGGGGAAGACCCGGATCACTTTCGACTACAAGATGGTGAAGCCTCGTGCTCAATAAGGATGGACCGGATGGAGTGGACTTCTACCCCGGGGCGTATCCTGAGATTTTGCCGGGAGATGCTATTGAGGTGACGAGGCGTAGGAGGTGGCTCACCGGGCCGACTTGCGACATCATATATCTGGGACCGTTTCTCGAGGCAAAGCATGGTCATGTCCCTCCATCGACGCCATTACTCCACACGATCCTCCAAAGACGGATGCCGCAGCCTGTGGACTCGGCAAAGCGGATGAGATTGAGAGGTACTGTGGAGGTATAGCTGCGGAGGAGTATTTTGACATGGGTACCCCTACGCCGTGTTTGTGGAGCAGCGCCCGAGGACGCCACGTAAGCCGACGAAGCCGGCGGTCACTCGTGGATATGGGGAGGATGAGCCTACCGACCCGCCTATCCCTCCCGCACACCTCTCATACGTCGTACACCGGAGTACCGAGGAGGATGAGGATTCCCGTCCCCGACACGAGGGAGCCCCAAGATACCCCGCCACCCGATAGCACCGCGAGTATACTCTTAGGGTCTTATTCCCTTTTTAGCTTTCGCATTTTCTCGTTTTTTGCAATTTTCGAGATTTTTCCGAGATTTTCTCGAGATTTTCTTTTCTTTTCTCGTGTTCCACTCGCACCTATGACAGTTGGTCAAAGTGCAGACAGGGGATGGAAAGACGTGTGCCGATCCTTGGTCAAGAAGCCGGCTCGCGCTACTAAAGCGTCAACAAGCGTGCAGAGCCTCGCGCGCAAAAGGAGGCATGTCGGGGCGCAAGATCCTCTTCCTCGGCTTCGGAGTATTCATCCAAGTGCCAGCCTCGTGGGCGAGGTCCTAATGCCGATATCTTGGAGCAGCTGGCGGAGTACGAGCACGACAACATCCCTCTTTCCGATGCGAGCGACCAGGAGGACGTGATGAGAGAGCCTAGCGTCTATGAGCTGAGCAGTGATGAGGAGGAAGAAGAATCGGAGGCCTAGGAGGTCTCTAGAGTAGATTTGGAACAAAACAAACAATGAACACTTTTTTATGCACAACTTGTTTATTTTTTGCTTTATTTTGACGCCGGTGGGGCGAAGACATTGTATTTACGCTTTATTTACTTTTCTAATTTATGCTTTTTCAATTTGCATATTATCTGAGCCTTGGGGCGATTTTTTTGCTTGGAATCGGGCCAAACTGGGCCAAAATGATTTATAATGGTGTATAAATGCTTGAATGGCTTCGGATATGTTTTTGTACAGTGTTTTGGTTGAAAAAGTGGGGTGAAAACTCCCTTGGGCAGCAACTTTGGTTGCTGCAGAATTTTTTTTCTGCATAGGGCTAATGTAGCCGTGCGGATAGGTCTCTGGGCAAATGAAGCCGTGCGGCCTGCGCCTGTCTCGAACCGGTTATTTTCTCGAATAAAAGCAAGGCTTGGCCATTTCATTTCATTTTCACTCTAGACTTGTCCCAATTGTTCCTGCAGCACATTTTGGACCTAAAGACACCACCTTTGATCACTTTTGCGATGGAGAGGCCCGTTAGACTACAAAGGGGGAAGAGAGACCATTTTCTGTCCGGTCTTCAATCTTGGGCGAGACATAACTTCCAAAATCACAAGGGGCTGCTTGATTCTTACTTCAAGATCAAGTCTTTATGGCATTTGAGGGATCTCCCGCCCGATTGGGACTCCGTTGAGAGCCGCAAAGAAAGTTCGGGACGTCCGGAGACATGTTTACTACTTTTCTTACAACGAAATCATCCCAACGCACGAAGACTTCGTGAGCCTTGATTGGGGGTCCCGAGACCGAGGCTATATCTATTCCGCTGATCGGAGACGTGCCGGTGGCGGTAAAGCTTGCATCTTTTCTGCAGATTCCTCTCGGGAGAGGCCGAGGAGATGATGGTAGCTTCGGACAGATTGACCTTTCCGAGATCCCGGTGTTTGGATCTCCAGCCATGGCCGCTACCATGGTGGCTATGGACGCATTTATCCTTTGCGTCTTTTCTCGTTCCGTTTACCGCCGAGTCCGTGGGGATTTGTCATGGTGGTCTCTCGGACATGGTCGAGACTCGCAGGCTGGAAGGATATCGTCCCACCGGTTTTGGGGGAGACTTTGCATGGGATCGACAGATGGCTCGGGAGACCATTTCATGAGGTCCGGAGTCCGGCTATGTTGACTTTGTGGCCGCAGAGAGGCTCGGGGCTTTGCCTCGGGGCTTTGCCGACTCAAGCCCTTGGGTGATTTCTGAGAGGTGCACCTAGGCAACAGAACAGGTAGCCGGGAGCCGATGATGGCTAGGCTATCCACTTCGGACATCCGTTGGTGGATACCACACCGGAGGTTGCGCATCAGAGGATATTTCAGGAGTCTTATGTTGTGAGGGTTCCAGGATTCTCGCCGGTCATCCTTCTACATACCCCGCTTGGTATCCAGGCAGTTTGGGGCTTTACAGAGCCTTTGAGTGACTCGGGAGGACATCCGGACCATGGAGGTGATGTCTCTAGACATGAGGGACCCAAACAGCCTTCACTTTTTCTCGAGGGCTTGGACATACACTCGCTTTCCCACCTGTGGCTATCTTTAGGAGCAGGAAGAGCACGATCTTGACCACCGTCTACTGGACCGGTACGAGAGGGAGACGGGAGCGACTGTGTTATCTTGGAGGATAGACGCCGAGTTTTATTGGGGGATGACCACGACTCGAGTAGGACTCGAGGGAGACCGAGGCTAAGGCGAGTTGCCATAACCAATCGTGTGACTTGGTCGTGACATGGAGGCTCGGTGACAAGAGGTTGTCCGAGGTTGCTCATTCGACCGAGTCTCGAGGGAGGAGATACGGACTCGTGCTCGTATAGAGAGAGCGCTTATTGACACGGGGTTGGTAGAGGCTCCAGTGAGGATACCGCAGGTCGGGATGAGGGATACCGACATTATTGAGAAGAAAAGGAAGAAGACTCGACGAGGCCGAGGAAAAGGGAAGAAGACTCGAAGAAGACTTAGCGAATGACGACTGACAAGTCTTTTCTCAAGATCCTCTTATTGCCATTTGCAAACACATTAGTTTATTTAGGCATTTTATTGTATTTTAGATCTTTTTAGCAGGTTAGCAGAGTCAAGAGGTAGACCGTGCTTGAACTCATCAAGAAATTTTTGACTTGTAATGAACAAGAAATATTATTTTAGAAATTAATCAAGACATGTTTCATGGAAATTCAAATGTCTTATTACTTGGGACCCGTTTTATGAAAACTGAAATACCCTTTTATTTATTGCTAAGGACGCACTTTATGGAAGCTTTATTGCCCTTTTTTTATTGTTTAGACCGAACCATATATGGCTGCCTACGTTCCCCTTTTACAAGAAAGGCTAAGGGGCTCAGGTCTTCGTAGTTCATTCTGGTGAACTAACAAAACTAAGTCTCTTTTTTTTTTCTGTGCAACCCTGTTTTTTGCCTAGACCGCCCTTTTTGGGGTTTTTCAGCCTAGCTGGGTATTACTCTTTTTGCACTAAGATTTTTTTTTCTTATACATATATATTTTTTTTATTATTTTTTTTCGTGCAACCCTGTTTTTGCCTAGACCGCCCTTTTTGGGGTTTTTCACTTAGCCGGGTATTACTCTTTTTGCACTAAGATTTTTTTCTTTGTTTTTTTTTATTATTAGACATAGTATCTTCGGAGTTTATCACCGTTGACTGGGTGGACAAAGGGATTGCCATCCAAGTCCGCAAGCTTCATTGCTCCTCCCGACGTATCTTCGCACTACATAAGGGCCGATCCAAACGGGTTCCCATTTTCCTGTGGGGTTGTCTCTGTAGGGGGCTTTACTTTCAAGACTAAGTCACCCTCTTTGATGTCTCGGCCTTGACCTTTTATCAAACGCCCGACCATTCGCCTCCGGTAGGCTCGGGTGTGTTCCATGGCTTTTAGCCTTCTCTCGTCAAGCAAGGCTAACTCATCATGCCGGCCGCGCAACCATTCTACTTCATTGACACTGTTTTCCAGAGGACCCTTAATGACGGGATTTCCAACTCCACCGGTAACACCGCTTCCATCCCGTAAGTTAGGGCAAAAGGAGTTTCTCCCGTGGCCGTTTCCGACAGACGTTCAGTAGCCCCAGAGTGCTAGGTGCCTTTTCGGGCCAATCACGACCACGGGTGGCCATCTTCCTGATGATCCGCTCGAGTGTCTTATTAGCAGCTTCCACAGCTCCATTGGTCTCGAGGTCCGTACGGACGACTTGTGGCGAGTAACTCGAATTCTCGACAGCCAGCCTATCGCAGCCTTCCTTCGAAGTGTGACCCATTATCGAAATGATCTCGCTGGGCACCCCATATCTCGCACATTATGTTTTCTTTGATGAACTGGGCCACTTTTCTCGGAAGTGAGGACCTTGTAGGACTTGGCCTCTACCCACTTGGTGAAGTAGTCGATGGCTACCAACACGAACTCGTGCCCATTGCTTCCTCGTCTGGGCTATTTTCCCTATCACGTCAATGCCCCAAGTTGCAAACGGCCAAGGAGTCGCCATGCAAGACAGTGTCATGAGGTGGGAGATGGTTGAGGTTGGCAAACCGCCGGCACTTGTCGCAGTTCGACGTGCCGGACGCAGCCTGCCTCCATGGAGATCCAAGAGTAACCCATTCTCGAGGATCACTTGCATCGTGGCTCGCATTCATGTGAGGACCGCAAGGACCATCATGGACTTCGGTCATCAACTCTCCGGCTCTTTCTTGAGTGACACATAAGAGGAGTGGTCCTTGATAGCGTTTCTTGTACAAAGTTGCCTCCTAGGATGACATAATGGGAGGCCAACCTTTCGTGGCTCGCAAGCTTTTGGCTCGACACCTTCTTTTGGTCTACCTTCTTCGTCTCGAAAGCCGACTCTCCGTCTTTGAGGAATTGGTAACTGATTGTACCAAGGTTCCTTTATAGGCTCGGGTCCCGTGTCCACTTCACAAATGTAAGGTCAGCTTCTCTTCTACCCACTCAAGGGCTTTATGGCTTTTCCCTCGGGGATCTCTACCAATGAGGCTAGAGTAGCTAGGGCATCTCGCGAACCGTTTCTTTTCCCTCGGCAAGTAGTGGAAAGTCACTTCTCCGAACCGTCCAAATAACTCCTCCATACGGGCATGATACCGTTGTAGATTAGTGGTCCACAGCCTTCCACTTGTTGGAGACTTGGTTGATGATCGTGGCCGAGTCTCCGTAAACTTCGAGCTCCTTGACATTTCTTTCTAAGGCAGCCTCCAAACCAAAGAATGCAAAGCTTCATACTCGGCGACATTGTTCGTGGCAGAAAGTTCAACTTGAGGGCTATGGGGTATGCTCATCTTTCGGATCGACCAATAGCATTCCTACACCATTTCCTCTTTTGTTAGCGGCTCCGTCAAAGAACAATTGCCATCTATTCTCGTGCTCAACCGCAAAGATCCCTTCATCTCGGGAATTGGGGTTCAGTGCCCTCTCGTCTTCATTACTGGGAAGTTCGCCAGTGATCTCGACAATGCTTGACCCTCATGGCCTTTCCGGTCACATAGTTGATGTCGTATTCTCGCCAAGAAGAAGGACCACTTCGCTAAACGCATCGAGAGGGAAGGCTTGTCAAAGATGTACTTGATGGGGTCCATTTTCGAGACCAAATTCACAGTGGTGGGCTTCGCATATAATGCTTCAATTTGCCGACTACCTGCACTCGCCCCGCATGTGTCTTTTCACATGCCGAGTAATTGAGCTCACTCCCCGTAGCTTCCGGCCGACAAAGTAAATGGCGTTTCTACCCGAGAGTCTTTCTTTTCCCGAGCAAGCATAGCCCCAACCGCCGTGTTCTGATAAAGGAGATAGAGCGTAAGAGGCTTCGTCTATGTGAGGGGCATAGTACCGGGGATGTACTAAGTATGCCTTGATCTGGTCAAAGGCATCTTGGCATTCTTCGGTCCATTCTCGTGTCCACATTCTTCTTCATGAGCTTGAAGATGGGCTCGCACATAGTGGTCAACCGATTGACGAAACGGCCGATGTAATGCAATTTACCCATGAAGCTCTTGACTTCTGTCTGGGTTTGAGGTGGCCTCATATCCATGATGGCTTTGATCTTTCGGGGTCAACTTCTATACCTCGCTCCGTGACCATATACCCAAGCACTTTTCCCCTTGTCACTCCGAAGGTGCATTTGGCGGTGGTTTAGTCTCATGGAATGCCGTCTCAACCTCTCAAAGAATTTTCGTAGGTCAACAAAGTGCCGCCCACCCTCTCCTTTGGAGTGGATTATCATATCATCTACGTAGACCTCAATCTCCTTGTGGATCATGTCATGAAAAAGCGCGGTCGCCGCCCTTTCGTAAGTAGCCCCGGCATTCTTGAGCCCGAATGGCATTACCGTATAACAAGCAGGTTCCCCATGGTGTGGTGAAGGCCGTCTTTTCTTGGTCTTCCTCGGCCATCTTGATCCGGTTGTAGCCTCGCAAAACCATCAACGAAGGATTTGACTTCGTAGTTGGCAAGTGGAGTCCACCAGATGTCTATGTTTGCGTAGGGTAGTCGTCTTTGGGCCGGCCTTGTTCGTATCTCGGAAATCCACACAAAGCCGCACCTTCCCATTGGCCTTGGTTACGGCCACGATGTTGGACAACCATGTCGGGTATTCAATGACTCGATGAACCCTACCCGCAGAGCTTCTCAATTTCTTCTTTGACCTCGTAGAGACCATTCCGGCTTAATCTTTCTCAGCTCGCTTTACCGCTTAGCATCTCGGTGCTAGAGGGATTCTCGTGTTCTACTATCGAACTGCCTAGCCCCGGCATATCCTTGTATGACCATGCAAACACGTCGACGTATTCTCCGAGCAACTCGATCAATCTGTCCCTTTCAACTCCCCGGAAGAAGCTTCCAATCTGTGTCTCTTTAGGTTCCTCAATAGTACCCAAGTTCACACTTATCAAAACCTCCTCGGCAGCCTTGGGCCCGATTTTCCTTTTTCTCGAAACCTCGCTTAAAGATTTCTTTAATGTATTGTTCGTTTAGTGTGTTTGCATCTTGTTCAAATGATTCATTATTAACTGTTGTTAAGTTTTGAGTTAATTTATCATTTGTTAAGTTGGCAATAAGAGGATAATCGTAAAGATTTGTCATTTCATTCAAAATAAGGGGAAAGATGACATCGATTACATTTTCATAATCTTCAGCGTGAGGCCTTCGGATGACTCTGAGGACTCGGAATTCAAAGATTCCCGACTCGACCGAATAGACGCTACCGACTCGGACCCTACGCTACTTATTGACTCGAGGGGGACTTGACAAGGGTTGGACCGGGATCTCACTCCTTCTTGCCGTTGCCCCTGGGAGTAGCAGCCTTGCCGCCGTTCTTCGTAAAGTTGGAGACTTCGAACCGATCAAAAGCTTGCCGGAAATCATTGACAGCCGCATCGTGGAAAGATGGTGAGGGGAACTAAAGTAACTTGTTGCAATCTTTCCTAGCTCTTCCGTAGCGACCGGACTCATTGATCAAGTGTCCGGCTCATTTTGTCGACGCACCGCCGATAGGTCATCTTTTCCTTGCCAATCTTTGATACTACCACCTTGTCGCATAGCCAATAGGAGGGTTGGCTTGAATGATGCCGATAAAGTCTTCTTCGGGAGAGACTTTGATCCTTCCCCGATTGGCCAAATACTCTATAGGCTTTCGTATTCGTCTTCTAGATCTCGCTAGCTTTTTGTTGAATCTTACAATGGCAACAAACTCGAATTTTCTACTTCAAGAGGATCACCGATCATAGGGATATCAGCCGGACTCGTGCTTGGGGTGACGGGTTCCTTGACAGTTCCTTGGCATAACCGACATAGTAGTCGAACTTGCCCGAAGGCTCTCCCAAAGTTCCTACGCTCTTGTCCCCGCCTTCGTATCTTTCCTTAAGCTTCGCCGTGTGGACTTTCTCTTCTTCTTCTTCCTTGAAGGAGCGTCCTCATTGATCCATTCTTGATACTCATACTCTAAGCGCCTTCGCAATCACATACATCATACCAGATGTGAGGCTTGGGTTGAACCGGGATAGCCCCTCTAACCGCTTGGTCATTACCGTTGTGGATTACCATGTTGGCCATTTTGACACCGAAAAGCCGACAAAACCGAGGATTCTCGCGAACCTGTCCGAGGATTCTCGTGCTAACAAGTCGCTGACCCGGTGTTCTCACCCACTTCTTTCTCGCCGCGGGAAAGGGATAGGAAAGGTTTAGACTCTGGGTAGGTGTTTAGGCCGAAGGCTCAGTGCAATATGCAAATTAGAATCTTCAAGTTTACTTAAAAATGTTGTCTTTTATTAATATCTATTTGGTTGGAAAAGGGATTCTCGCCCTTCTTTTTCACAACTACTCTAGATCCTGGATCGCCGGGTTCCGTCACTACGTCTATAAGCCCCTCGTATTCCACCCGTATTTCGACCTCCCAGGTGGACAGCCCCGGGTGAGGGTCCTATAGGGCACGCGGATCCCACCGACCGAGAGTAAAGAACGCTCCTATCGGGTCTAGCGGGTCATAGGACCTTTCAACGCACGAGCGATGCAGATTATAGTCAAGGCAATACCGGGAAAGTCTCGTCTCTCTGCCTTGACGTATCTTTGGCAGAGTTTCGCTTGAGCGAATGACGGTTTTTGACTTTCGGTAATGTCCGAGAGAATAATAGGCATGGGTCGGGCGATAAAAAGCCGGATGACACGGTGTCACATTGAACTTCGTTGCATACACGGTGCGTGGGTCGGAATCGAAGTCAATGCCGGTCAAGATCTTGCCAATTTTTCCTTGTCGGAATTTTGGCAGAGCTTCGCTTGAGCGAAAGATCTTTTGATTTTTGGCAAAGACTCGGTCTTGACTCTTACGCATTCCGTGCGGGTCAAGGTCAATAGTCAATGTCGGAGTCAAGATCCCACCGATTTTTCCTTGTCGGAATTTCGGCAGAATTTCGCTTGAGCGAAAATCTTGGCTTCCGTTATAAGCTAAGGCTTGACCTTTACGTGGGTATGCAACCGGGCTATATGACACGGACTAGACCAAAAACCAACCAAAAGTCACGGTTTTTTGAAGCGTGTGACACGGACTGTGCATTGGTCGACACTGGCTGCCATGGGGAGGTTGGGATGATTCCGTGCGCGCCCGGGAGCATCGTAAGGCTGTCCGTGACTGCAGCTGGAACCACCCTCGGGTTTGAAGGACGTGCGTGCAAAAGTGTACAGGATATATCAGGTGCGCGTAGTGTGCGGTCTCCTAAAAATGTTCCTTTTTGAGTTAAAACAGAGATTTTCATAATGTGTTTTAAAGGAATGATTTTCGGGATGGGGGAAAATGCAACACATAAGCATGTAAATTTTTCGGGAGCCCCGCCAGTCATGAAGCTGAGTAGCCCCAAGCTGCTAGGACTGCCAGATTAACCATGATTTTTCCTGGTGGAATTGCCACTGAGGTCGCCCGGTCAGAATCCAAGGAGGATTGAGCCGTACGACTGCATGGATCAATTTTCCAGGTTCCACTCCTTTTGCTATTTTTCGGGTTGTTTCCCGTTTCAAAGTATGCACAAATTCCAAGATGCAAATGATGCAATGCATGGTAAAGAAAGCAAGCACGATTAATGAAATCGGCGATGGGAGTCTAACCCGCTCAAAAGGGAAAAGCTTTCTTTTATTTTTTTTCAAAATTGTTTTTTCGAAAAGGGATACTGGTACGTGGATTGTTAAACCACCGGTTATCCCAACTCCCACGTCAGGGAGTGTACAGGAAGGGTAAGTGGTTTCCACCTATATACCGAGTATCAATTTTTTTTTGTTTTGAAAATAAAAGCTTTTCTCCTTTGGGTAGTCCCCAGCGGAGTCGCCAAACTGTGAATGTGGTGCCCAAATTTTTGTTGGATTCACGCGAGTTTGAAGACATCCGGTTTAATTTGAAAAACGGAGTCGCCACGCCATTTTGATTACCTCAAAACTTTGAAAAAAAGGTTTTTACTTGGGTTCGGAGGTTAAGTTACCCCTTGGGAAGAACGTTTGGCGTTCACCCAAAGTGCCTTGCCGGAGCAAGTCTCCTAAGATTTCAGTAATCGTGCTTGCTTGCGTGCTTTCTTGTGTGCATGTGTTTGAGAAAAAGGGGGGGAATGTCCTAAGTTGTCTTCCGGTCGTACAAACCATTTGTTGGTTGTCGCTCGGGATTCCTTGGAATTTTATGTATTTGGGATTATGATCCCGTCCTCATCTTATG
Source organism: Adenophora triphylla var. japonica (assembly GCA_022495995.1). NCBI lineage: Eukaryota > Viridiplantae > Streptophyta > Magnoliopsida > Asterales > Campanulaceae > Adenophora > Adenophora triphylla. Next base: position 318,497 of record JAFEMH010000420.1, read on the forward strand.
ACTTGTGATCATCGCATTTTAACCTCGGGACCCTTGGGACTTGCGTGATCGAGAGAATGACTCTCTTTTGGTCAAAGATGAGGTTCTTTAGAAAAAGAGGGTCCTTAGCCCATCAATCCTACGCTTTAAGACGGTCGAGCTCGTATAGTTGCTTCATACTCTTTCTTAAGCGATAATCGGAGATATAGGGTTCAAGGTGTCCCTTTCTAAAGAGATATGGAACCTTTGATGGAAGGAACGATGTAAAGATAGGATCTGAACGGTATAAACCGAGCTACGAACATGGGCTTGCCCGAACCTGGGCCCAACTATATTGGGCCATGGATATTATATTCATCAAGTGTTAGGGCCGAGCATTATCTTCCTCGTATGCCGAGGAACATTTACCTTGGCCTTATGTCGACATTCTTGGGCCGGCCTGTCCCAATTACCGAGGAGAGAAAAGTCCTTTGCTCGTCATGTCACCAATTACCGAGGAAACAAAAGTATTCTCCCCGGCATATTTTCATGTCGGCCATTTACCAAATGACGAGGAAACAAAGTCATTTTCCTCGGCTAATTTGCCCAAGGCCGAGGAAAATCATTTGTCTTCCTCGGCGTTCCGGCTAGCAGTTACAATCCTTATTCAACAAGGATTATACAGTTGTAACCCAATCAGGATTACAATTACCAATATCAATTCAAGTCAAACAAGGATTCCTTAACAGATATGATCCTCTTAAGATTATATCTTATCTCTCTACAAGTTCACTCCAACATGGATTCTATCAATCCATTCCTATAAATACAAGCCCCATGGCTCATTATTCGGTACGTTACTTTTTACATTGGAGAAACTCTGTCAATTTGATTTCTCTAATATCAACCGTGAACTTACTCTCACGCCGGGGGGCCTTTAGCCGGATCCGCCCCGGCTTAGTTTACGTGTTTTCTCTTATTTTCAGGCCTTGCAATCGCCGGAGCATTCGACGCTTGGATTTGGGCTGTTTTGACGATTTTGGCATCATCAATTGGTTCCATTGCCGGGAAATCGATTCAAACACCCATTGTTTGGCCTGGAAGACGCTCGCCTTAAGCCAATTTTCTTGCCGGAATTGTTCTTTCTTGGAACGGAATTTCTGGATCGCTGGGTTTGTTCTTGAAAACCGCCTGAATCTGCATATTTTGACCGGAAAATACCCAGATTCCGTTGAAGGCATTTTTGGCGTTAAAATTCCGCCTCCCGCCTTGGCTTGAATTCGTTTTGTTTCGAAAGAATTACAATAGGCGCTTGTTTGTGGTCAAAATTTGCCCTAATTTTGACCTCAAAATTGGTTCTATTGAAATTGTGATTTTTGAGATATTTGCTGTTAATAATCTGCTGTTGATTCATAATGGACGGACAATTCACAAGTGTTACAGCTGAGGATCCCACCCAAGTGAATGGGGGAAACACCGGAGCCGAGGAGCCACTGCCTCCTCCTCCTCCTCTACCTCAAGCCGATGCCATTCCTCCCCTTGCCATGACTCTTCGTTCCAGGGGTCAGGCAAATGCCGAGGGAGAGGGCAATGACCTTCCTCGTCCTACTCGTACTCGTGGGAAGCAAGCAAGAAGGAAGAAAACAAAGAATGCCGACGCCTGGTCAAGCAGGAGGATCTCAACCCGTTGACCGACGCTCTTTGTTACACAAACAAATGGAGACTTTGCAAAGGATGTATGAGACACAAGTTGCTCTGTTGCAAATGGACCTGCACCATTCCATGGCTCCCTTCATTGTACCATCAATGGGCCCACCTTTGAGAAAGGAACAGTGGAGAGCATCGTGCTCCTCCCCGAAGACCGCCGAGTTACCACCGCCAGCTCCCAGGATTCTCCTCATCCTCGGCATAACAAGAAGCATAAGGAGCCTCGTGGTCGACCCGAGAAGCCAAATAACTCCTAGGGAAGAGGAAGTGAACTCCAAGGACCTAAGAACAAGACTCGCCTTGAATAGGCACCTATCCCCCGCTCGCCTCATCATGACACCTAGGCGTCCCGCGTCTCCTCGAGCTCGTCGGCCGATTCTCCTCGTCCTCATCATTCGCATTCTCGTCGTCCTCGTCGACCGGACTCTCCTCGCCCCTGGCATCGAGAATTTGCTAGGCCAAGGACCCCAGAGTCCCTACTGTGATGATACTTGGCGCCCAAGACCCGGAACCAAGACGTGATAGGGTCCCCTCCGACGTGATGGCCACCGACATGAAGCGGAGCACGCAGGGCAAATTATCGCCCTAAAGACAAGTCGCCGAAGTTCCCAACGAAGCACTCGCTCAAGCAAAGTGAGAAGGAAATAGAAACAAAGCAATGGGAGATGTTGAAACAAAGGCCGGATGATATGGAGAGGGGAAAGAAATATAATGATGACGATTATGATTGGGCCACCCGTCCGTTTTCCTTGAGGATAACCGCCGCACCTCCCCATCCTAACCTCAAGCTCCCAAATTTCGAGAAGTATAACGGAACCACCGACGCCAAGGACCATGTGCAAAGTTTTGAACAAACCATGAATCTCCTCACCACCGCCGATGACTTGCTCGCAAAGCTTTCGCGAGCACCTTTTCCGAATGCTTTGACCTCGGTTCCGTGAGCTCAAGAAAGGTTGCATCGATTGCCGGAGGGGCATGAGGAGAATGTTCTTAGATCACTTTGCCACGGCCGGGAAGAGGAAGATGAGATTAACCGACTTGGCCAACATTGAGCAAGGGAAAGGAGAGACCACCCTCGCCTACTACAATAGGTTCCGAAAATGGCAGATCAAGTCGAAGATAGCCTTACCGATAGGGAGGTCATAGTTTGCTTCAACTCGGGTTAAAATCCGGCCCTCATTTATGAACTCTCGCCCAGGGAACCCACTCTCCAAGGCCGAATTATACAAAGTGGCTTATGCCATTTCCATGGCCGAGGACAAGACAAAGAAAAGGGGTGCCGACAAGACGGAACCCGAAGCAAATAACTCCCGACGTAATGACAATGGGAACGGCAAGAAAGGAAAGAATAAAACCGTAAGCACCGAGAAGCCGGAGTTCACCCTCTTACAAAGCCCATCTCCGAAATCATGCAGATGGTGAACCTTCCTCCACCTCGTCCGCCGACCGATAACCCAAAGTATCCCCGCAACAAGAACAAATACCGTGATTTTCACAAGGACAACGGGCATACCACCGATGGTTGCCGGGCCCTTAAGAAGATAATCCAACAATGGGTTGACGAGGGAAAGTTAGACCGTTATGTCATGAAGAAAGATGGCAAGCGAAAGCGGAAGCAAGAAGAGAGTGAAGATGACTCCAAGAGTGAGGATGAAGATCGAAGGCCTCCTAGGGCTAAACTACATGTGATCCGTGAAGAGGTGACTTCCACCAGAAAGCTAAGGGACCAGATCCACGAGCTAAGCAAAGTATACCATGTCCCCGCTGATCCATAAAGCGGAAGAAATCATTAGTTTTTCTCCAAATGAGTTCGGGAAGTCGAGCAAACTCGTGAGCAGCCATTGGTCATCAAAGGGTCGAATTGACAATGTTGAATCCGAAAGACTTCTTGTTGACACGGGGCCTCCCGTGACATCTTATACTATTCAAACCTTCCAACAAATGGGGTCAAGGACACCGCGCTAGAGCCATATCATGGAAGGCTTGAAGGATTCACCAACCATAAGGTTGGAGCAAAGGGAACCGTGGAACTAGAACTCGAAGTCGGCGATCATCCCTTCCGAGCCAAAGCTACCGTCACTTTCATAGTCATGGATTTGACTAGTGACTATCACGCGATTATCGGCATTCCAAGTCAAGCCAAACTTGGGATGGTAGCCTCCCTTCCTCACCAACGAGTTAAATTTCCCACTCGTGCTGGCATTGGATGCGTGAGGGCAACCCCCAAAGATTTCTTGGAACATGTTGTCAAGAGCCGGAAAAAGTCAAAAAGCGTGGAGATAGATACGCCCGAGGAGAACATCAAGATCACCAAATCTCAGAAGACCACGGAAACTAGCTCTAGAATGAACTATATCCGTGAAGTATGGGAAAGTGAGGAAGAGGAACCTATGGTCCTAGAAATTGTGGATGACCAAGGCATAACTCTAACCACACCGGAAGAAGAGCCTATGGTCCTAGAAACTGCGGATGACCAAGGCATAGTTCTACCCATCTCCGAGGAAGACCCCATTCTCGTCAATGACCGTAACTCGGGGCCAACCATGACTCGGGAAGAACGAACTTCCGTACATCGATAAACTTATGGAGGAAGAAGGCCTCAATGTAAACGACAATGAAGGGAGGAGAATCGTAGAGATCATCATCGAATCCCCGGAATTTCGAGACGGACCAGAAATGAAGCCTCGTAGATGAGCTAGAAGAGGTAGTCATTAATCCCGACTATCCCGAACAAAAATCAAGCTAGGAGGCCAGCTATCACAGAAGAGAAAGAAGGAATCATATCCCTCTTGAAAACAAGCCTCGACGTCTTTGCTTGGAGAGTCGAAGACATGAGGGGAATCAATGAAGAAGTAGCCCTCCACCGCTTAGAAGTTGATCCTCTAGCAAAGACCATCTCCCGTGACGAGGAGAAATTTTGCAAGGGACAAGGAGGAAGCTATAAAGGAGGAGGTGCGAAGTTACTCAGCGCCGGAATAATTCGCGAAGTCAAATACCCCGTTTGGTTGGCTAATGTTGTTATGGTGAAGAAGCAAAATGGGAAATGGCGATGTGCATAGACTTTACCGATCTAAACAAAGCTCTCGCCCCAAGGACAGCCTATCCTCTCCCCGTAATCGACAAGTTAGTGGACTCCATTTCTGGACACCAAACTCTCGCCTTCTTAGATGCCTACTCGTGCTATCATCGATAAAAATGGCGAAAGAAGACATCGAGAAGATCGCCTTTCAAACACCCGCTGGGAATTTCTCGCTACATCATGATGCCTTTTGGGCTCAAGAATGCCGGTGCCACTTACCAACGGATGGTAAATCAAGTTTTTGCAAGTCGATAGGTAGAAACATGGAGGCTTATATTGATGACATGGTCATAAAGACCAAGGAAGGCAGCCACGTTCCCGACCTAGAAGAGACCATTCACAACCTCCGAGCCAACAACATGAAGCCGAATCCAAGCAAGTGCGTGTTCGGAGTTACCGCAGGAAATTTCGGGCTTCATGGTTTCCCAAAGGGGGATTGAAGCAAACCCGTAAAAGATCAAGGCGCTCATTGACATGAAGGAACCTACCACCATCAAGGAGGTCCAAAGACTTAATGGAAGAATTGCAGCCCTTGGAAGATTCATCGCCAAGTCCGCCGAAAAGTCACTGCCTTTCTTCAAGGTATTGAAGGGTACCAAGAGCTTCTCCTGGACTCCTGAATGCTCGGAAGCGTTCCTCCGGTTGAAGGAGTACTTGGGTTCCCCTCCCTTGCTTAGCAACCGACTACCGGTGAGATGCTATACGTCTTCCTAGCCGCCACCGATCACGCCGTCGCACTGCCTTAGTTCGAAAGGATGAAGGAATTCAGCCCGTCTACTATGTCTCAAAAGCCTCGTCCGATGTAGAAAGCAGATATTTTAATGTGGAGAAGATAGCATACGCCCTAGTCATTGCTTCAAGGAAGCCGCGTGCATATTTTTCTCGCACACCCTATCACCGTCTACACCAATGAACCATTGAAGAAAATCCTTCACAAGTTGGACGGCTCAGGACGGCTCCTTAATTGGTCAATCGCTCTAACGGAGTTTGATATCACTTACCAACCAAGGAAGACCCTCCTAGCACAGCCTTTGGTTGACTTCATGGTCGAGATCGCCTTTATGGGTGAGCATCTCCCCACCTCCCTAAGCAAAATGCGCCGGAGGAAAAAGACTCTCCCATTGAACTCCCATCCAACCGTTGGATCCCGTATACGGATGGATCGCCTACAAAGGAAAGAAGCGGAGCCGGAATAGTACTAGCAAGCCCGTAAGGAGAATATACTATACAAGATGCCATCCGCTTCAGTTTCCTCGCCTCTAACAACCAAGCCGAATACGAGGCTCTCATATTTGGCATTGAGTTGGCCTCCTTCTATGGAGCAACTAAGGTGGCCGCTTTCTCGTGACTCCCAACTTGTTGTCAAACAAGTGAAAGGAGAATATAACACTCAAGATGTCACCCTTGCCAAGTATAGAGACCGGTCCTAGATATGATGAAGAAAATGGAATTTTTCGAGCTCAAGCGTATAGGAAGGGAAGACAATCAAGTCGCAGACGTTCTCTCCAAACTAGCCACCATGGACGTGTTTCCTTCTGAGACCAACCCATATGTAGTTTATGCCGAGGAACCCGCGTATGAAAGATTACAAGTCATGCTTCGGACGAGGAAGAGAGATGCCGGATCGATGACTACATCGAATACATTGAGAAGGAGAAACTCCCGTAAGATGATGCTCGAGCCAAGCTTATCAAGAAGAGGTCTCCAAGATTCGTGGTGATGAACGGAGTCCTCTACCGAAGATCTTTCACGAAGCCCCCGCTAAGGTGTGTCTATCCCAAGGAAACCGAGAACCTCCCCGGCGTAAGTACATGAAGGTGTTTGCGGCGGACACCCGGGGCCGTAACCTTAGCCGACAAAAATCATATCACTAGGTTACTACCGGCCAAACCTAAGGGAGGACGCGCATGCCTATGTCCGAAAATGTGACAAATGCCAAAGGTTCTCTCGACATTCCAAGACTACCTCGTTAGCCGAGCAAACACTTGTAATAGCTACGTGGCCATTTGATATGTGGGGGATCGACCTCATTGGACCCTTCCCACCCGCCCGTGGTAATTGCAAGTACGTGATAGTAGTCGTTGATTACTTCTCCAAGTGGATAGAAGCCAAGGCATTAGCCAAGATAACGGAAGAGAACGCGATCAACTTTGTTCATGACAACATTTGGTGCAGATTTGGCCTTCCGCATACAATTGTTTCTGACCATGGCCTCCAATTCTCCACGGCATTTACAACCGAATTGGGAAGAGTCAAAGTACGCCATGCAAAATCTTCGCCAGCGTACCCCAAGGCAACGGTCAAGCGTAAGCCGCCAACAAACCGGTCCTAACCGCCCTCACCAAGAACTTGAAGGACGCGAGGGTAGATGGTTGGACGAACTTCCCTAGCTTTATGGGTCAAGCTTCGCACAACCACCCGGGGCCAACCGGGGAAACCCCATTCGCACTAACTTTCGGTTCTGAGGCTATGGCACCAGCAGAGATGGCCATCCCTACAGTAAGGAACTCCCATTATGATGAGCAAGTCAACAAGGTCAATAGGCTCCTAGACCTGGACCTGATAGATGAAAAACGACTAGCTGCGCAGATGAGGATGGTGAATTACAAACAAAGGACCAAGGCATATCACGACAAAAGGGTCATCAAAAGAGTATTCCAAGTTGGCGATTGGGTACTTAGAAAGATCGAAGCTACTGGTCGGAAGGCAGAACAGAACAAGCTCTCCCCAAATTGGGAAGGCCCCTACATCATCACTCAAGTCATTCGAGAAGGGACCTACAGATTAAGGACCAAGGAGGGGAAGGATCTCAAGCATCCGTGGCACTCCGACAACCTTAGAAAATATTATCACTAGTCTAGTTTATTTTGCAATAGATTAGCTCTTTGTTTTCGGTCTTTTATTTTCGGTCTTTTGTTTTCTTTGTCTTTTTAGTTGATAGGATTGCAGTTCTATGTAATCGCATTTCAGTTCTACGAAAGCAGTTTCTTCCAATATGCAAAACCACTATCAACTATCTACACCAACTCCGGAAGATGAGGACATTATCTCCAACTCTCTCAAACACACCAGCCAAGACCAAGGGTCCTCCTTGGCCTGATGGCTTACCACGAAGCCAAGACCAAGGGTCCTCCTTGGCCTGATGGCTTACCACAAAGTCAAGACCAAGGATCTTCCTTGGCCTGATGGCTTACCACGAAGCCAAGACCAAGGGTCCTCCTTGGCCTGATGGCTTACCACAAAGTCAAGACCAAGGATCTTCCTTGGCCTGATGGCTTACCACGAAGCCAAGACCAAGGGTCTTCCTTGGCCTGATGGCTTACTAACAGCCAAGACCAAGGGTCCTCCTTGGCCTGATGGCTTACCACGAAGCCAAGACCAAGGGTCCTCCTTGGCCTGATGGCTTACCACGAAGCCAAGACCAAGGGTCCTCCTTGGCCTGATGGCTTACCACGAAGCCAAGACCAAAGGTCTTCCTTGGCCTAATGGCTTACTAACAGCCAAGACTAAGGGTCCTCCTTGGCCTGATGGCTTACACAACAGCCAATACCAAGGGTCATCCTTGGCCCAATGGCTTACCATACATCCCACCAAGGGTCCACCTTGGTTCAGGATCACAAGTCATATTCAAAGCCAAGGAAAACTTCCTCGACCTAAATGACGTACGAGCATAGTTAAAGCCGAGGAAACTTCCTCGGCCAAACCACTTGTTCAATATGTAAGCAATAAGGGACCTTCTTTGGATCCCACCTTCTCAAGTCCAGTGCCTCTGCCTAGCATGCAAGGATACGAGCAAGTTATTAAAATAACAAGAATCATAGCAAAGGATTTTTTCATTGATATTCAAATGAAATTACATATCCTATCATCTATTACAAAAAGCATAACAAGAAAAAGCTATTCTAAGATTGTTGAGCATCATCAAAAGGCTTTTCAAGCCAATCTTGAGTAATGGAGCCAGGAGGAGGAAGGTCCGTTTGATTGATAAGAGCATCGCTTCCTCGGCTCCTCTTCCTTCCTCGGCTTCCATGGCCTCGTGCTCTTCCTCGTCCCGGATGGCCTCCACTAAGTCTTTGATGTTGCCAGGACAACAGGGCCGGCCTCCACACTTCCCTGCATGCTTGAGCATCCTTGGCTGCTATCAATTCCAAGTTGCTTGCAGAGAAGGGGACTAAGTGATGGAGGGCCCTAACTTCCTCACTGTATTGGTCCCGGCATATCAGCATGGCTATTTTGTTGATGTCGAGGCCGGTGGAGGGATCACCAAAATGCTCCCGGCAAGATGAAGGTATCCATCTTCGAACATAGTAGCCGTTTGCTCGTCCACGGCGTCCCGGAAGGCCGAGCCGGATATCACAAAGATCCTTGAATGCCGGGCTCTCCTTGAAGCGCGCCACGCCCTCGTTTTCTTTGGCAGAAGGGCGGCCTCCGCCCTTGGTATTTGGCCTCGCCTTCCTCGGCCTTTGCCTCGAAGCTCGGCCTTATCCGTAAGAGCTTTGGTCGCCTCTTCTCCTTTAAGCCGGAGAAGCTCGTCGGCCTTGGCCTTCTCTTCCTCGGCCTTGGCCTTCCCTTCCTCGGCCCTCTTCACCTCAGCTTCCACCTTCGCCTTGGCTGCCTCAAGCTCGGCATCTTTGGCTTTAAGAAGTTTAACCAAGGAAGACTTCTCAGAATCGCTTTTGGCCAGTGGCCGCCTTGGCCTCATTCATGCGTCCGGTCTTCTTCTTGGCCAAAACATTTTCATACGCCGTGACAGAAGCCAACTGAAAGAAAGTTCAATATCATATTAGAAGAATGCATCAAATCAAAGTCAATGATCAACGAGCAAGGAAAGGATATTCACCTCGGCAATTAAGAGCCCCTTGCGACAAAGCAAGGTATCATCGCTGGGAGCCTCCTGGACAAGAGCATCATAGGCATCCTCGTCCATAGATCTCTGAACTGGGGCTCTGCCCAATCGTACTAAGGGCCCCGTCCTAGTTTGCAGAGGAATTCCTTTGAGCCGAGGAACGTTGATGGCCATGCTCTTGGCCAGCTCGTCGGCCTGCTCAATGGTCTCAATATTTTGGATGGTTAGAGGAGGAGGAGGAGCATCAACATGGGGAGCCTCAACGTGGGGAGCCCCACCAACATTAGCCTTCTTAGTTACAGGCTCCTCGGCACTCGAAGTTTGGGCTCTTTTGGAGCCAGATTTCCGAGTAACAAGGCGGCTTTCCTCGGCTCCCGCCTCCTCGGCACCAGTAGAAAGGTCAGCCAAGTCACCAGTTACGGGTTCAACTGGCTCCTCGGATGCTGCGTCCTCGGAATTAATCTCCTGATGCACTTTAAGGGGTAGGGGCTTATCACCCCGGGACACCGAGCACCAAGTTACGAGCATTGGCCTCGTCCTTCCTCTCCACCGGAGAGCGTACTTCTTGCTCGCCTTTCTCTTTCGCCCGATCGCCTCCCGAGGACTTAGTCTCTCCATTGCAAGGGTGGCTTCTTCCTCGGTAGTCAAATCTGTAAAGACAAGGAAGAAATGGTCAAGTACGAGCAAGAAGATCCAAGGTCAAGTACGAGCAAAATAATATGCAAAAAATTACAAGTGTAAGATAAAAGTTTACGTCCAACAATGTTAGGTGCTCCAATACATTGGTCGCGGGGACGCCATCGTGGCACCTAATACAATCCTCGTGAAATACGAAGCCTGGATGTACCGTCCAATCATTGAAGCGACGACCTCTTTTAACATTTACAAGGGAGCTACCCCGTCCTCGTTCCCCCGGCATCAATCCCGCCCGGATATAGAAATGATCCGAGGATTCAACTTGCTTCCAGTCCAGACCCCTACCCCGGCAAACTCTTCTAGGCGTTTGATCAAAGCTTTGGTCCACTCATATTGTTGGACAGCGAAGGTAGATGTTGGGTCACCACAAGGAGACCGGAACTCCCAACCTTGGCGGCTCTCAACTCGGATGACATGATGATCCCACTGAACTTTACTAGACATGGGGAGGAGCAATTTTGGTTTCCTATTGGCACTCCTAATTACTACCAGCCATTGTTCCTTGATGACTTGGATAATGTAGAAATGACGGAAGGCTCCCATGGTCGGCTCATAGCCTAAACTACGGCAGAGGATGATGAAGCTAACCAAAGACCCTAGTGCCATTGGCTCCTAGCATGGCCGGTACCGCCTTTACATCGTCCAAAAATTCGCAGATGAAGGGGTCCAGAGGAAGACGAAGCCCCCGTTGGAACCGTTTATAATAGAAGTGTACATAATCTTGGTTGTAATAGAAGTTCGTCTCCTCCTTCTCCGTCTTCGGCTCAATCTTGCCCATATAAGTTAACTTGTACTCATCCCGGTTCACCTTGTACTTGGAGTACAATTTTTCAATCATGGGATCCCTGTGCTTTGGTGCCCTCTCCACTTGCTTTCCTCGGCTACTCGCTCCTCGGCCTCTTCTTCTGACGAGGCGGGCATCAGCTTGTGCACCTTCAACGAAGGCGTCAACTATTTGAGTAGACGAGGAGGGCTCTCCTTCTCTTCCCGTCATATCTGCATAAAGACGAGGAGACCAAATTATTTACCTCGTCAATGGCTGATTAAATGACGGGGAAGGAAGATTCCCCTCCTCGTCATTCCATAAGGCCGAGGAAGGAAGATCTCCTTCCTCATCATTTCATAAGGCCGAGGAGGGGGCCGTACCTCTCAGACGCTCACGCATTTCGCGATGGGAGGCCGGGTAGAACAGTTCGATGTGCTCCACCATTTGAGCCCTATCCTCAAACACTATGATGTTGGGAGAACCAGACTCAATCCTATCTATTCTTGTGGAGTCTGGGTATTGAATGAATAAACGGGAGCGGCCGTAACCCCTCAACCGCTTGCTTATATCATCCAAGTTCAAGATCATCCATGGACCCCTCTCTCTACGATAGACCCTCAAATTTCCAAAGTATGATATCCATAACGGAATCGGGAGAATGGTCCCAAGATCGAGCCATTTCTAAGGGGAATCAAAAACGAAGGGGAGTTCATTCAATATTCCGTAAATTTCATATAAAATGCAAAGAGAATTAAAGAACTGAAGTTTTTAAAGTTTTTATCAAGAAAAGCTTCAACCTTCAACAATGGCGGTTCTTGGCATGGACAAAATCACTCCTAAACCCTAGAAAACGCTGGGACATGAAAGGAAGTTGTAAGAAAAGGAGAAATTTCATACCTGAGTTTGCAAGAAGGAATGGAATCAATGCAGAAAGCAACTTCGCCGGAAAAATCAAGCTCGCCGGGAACTGGGTTTGAAGATCGCTGCTGTTCGCCGGTGAGTTCTTGCCAAATACTCTCAATTGCTTGGGGTTTGTAAAGAGTAAAATGAAAGGGGTTTTAGCTTTTATACCTCCCCAAATTGGGTCGACCCATGGGTAAAGCGTAGATTTCGGTGAGGCGCCCCAAGAATTAAATGCTAAACACAGTTATCAAGGCTTGACAAGACTGGGGGGTCCCATGTCATCATCAGAATAGTAACCGTCAGATACCCACCAATGACGCGTGTAAAACCTGTTCGTATCCCATATGCCGAGGACGAGCTAACTTTCTATTCGTCTAAGCCGAGCTAGAAAGTTGGGGGCCACTGAATCGGTATAAACCGAGCTACGAACATGGGCTTGCTCAACCCGGGCCCAACTATATTGGGCCATGGATATTATATTCATCAAGTGTTAGTGGCCGAGCATTATCTTCCTCGTATGCCGAGGAACATTTACCTTGGCCTTATGTCGACATTCTTGGGCCGGCCTGTCCCAATTACCGAGGAGAGAAAAGTCCTTTGCTCGTCATGTCACCAATTACCGAGGAAACAAAAGTATTCTCCCCGGCATATTTTCATGTCGGCCATTTACCAAATGACGAGGAAACAAAGTCATTTTCCTCGGCTAATTTGCCCAAGGCCGAGGAAAATCATTTGTCTTCCTCGGCGTTCCTACTTAGCGCTACAATCCTTATTCAACAAGGATTATACAGTTGTAACCCAATCAGGATTACAATTACCAATATCAATTCAAGTCAAACAAGGATTCCTTAACAGATATGATCCTCTTAAGATTATATCTTATCTCTCTACAAGTTCACTCCAACATGGATTCTATCAATCCATTCCTATAAATACAAGCCCCATGGCTCATTATTCGGTACGTTACTTTTTACATTGGAGAAACTCTGTCAATTTGATTTCTCTAATATCAACCGTGAACTTACTCTCACGCCGGAGGGCCTTTAGCCGGATCCGCCCCGGCTTAGTTTACGTGTTTTCTCTTATTTTCAGGCCTTGCAATCGCCGGAGCATTCGACGCTTGGATTTGGGCTGTTTTGACGATTTTGGCATCATCAGGATCTTTTACACCGGTCCATTCCTAGGTTGTTAATGGGGGAATGGGGGAAATGTATGTAAAAATGAATCTTTAATGAAAAGATGACATTTTTGAGTTTGCAAATGATGCACTTAGTTTAAAGAAATAATCATTATTGCAAATGATGCATAAAGATTTGATTTTTATGCAAATGATGCATTTTTGTTGAAGAAATTGGCATTCATTATGCAAATGATGCATAAAGATTGCATTTTGAAAAGCATATGATGCTAGTTTATGGTAAAGACATGGTCTTTAAAGCAAATGATGCTTGAACAAGGGATTTTGGATGCAAATGATGCATTTTGATTGAAAAAGATTTGATTTTTATGTGCAAAGGATGCATGAAGATGACATTTTTATTTGAAAATGGGGGTTTTAGGTGCAAAGGATGCACCTTTATGGGAAAAGACTACATTTTTATGACAAATGATGTCTAATGCATGCCAAAGGGGAAGGGGGAATATAAAGATAGGATCTTTAATCTACCAAGTCCCAAGCAATATAAAGACAATGCAATGAGCAAATTATAAAGCAATTAGGATGCAAAGGTAGGGCGTGCGAGGTTACCAATAGCTTCCTTCTTCTTTGGTCGGAGCTAGGAGGAGAGGTTGGTCTTGGATCTTCAAGGAGGAGGGAGGGAGCTTCTTGGCCTTCTTCTTCACTTTCTTGAGCTTCCAGCAGTATTCTTCACGTATTTGGAGTGTTTGTGGGTGACTTGCTATGGATTGTGTGTGTTGAAATGGGTAGAGGAGGGCTCTATGTATAGGCAGGCGGGATAAGGCTAATGAAGCCGTGCGGCTAGGGACAGCGAGCTAATGCAGCCGTGCGGCATTATCCATTGTGACTCAGCATTTCTAGAACCATGCAAGGTGGCAAATTCTAGAACCCTCTTCCTAATTAAGAAAAACGTGTTTCTTAATTAGGAAGGCTCCCTTCAGCCCTTAATTTAATTTAGGACTGTTCCAGAACATTTCCGGAACACTAGGAAGGTCCGGGAAATTACCGGGAAACTTACCGAAATTGCCGGGAAATTTAACCGGAAGGCATGAGCCAGATTTGGGTACTTACAGCTGCGCCGTCGAAGAATAACTGCCACCGGTTGCCATTCTCTATAACAAGAATCCCTTCATCTGGAAACTGGAGATCTGGCCCTCGGGCTTCTGTACTGGGGGAATCAGCCAATTGATTTGCCAGAGCCTGTCCCTTGATTGATTTTCGGATCACATATTTGATATCAAACTCAGCTAAGAAGAAGGTCCATTTTGCCAATCTGGTGGAAATGTTGCCTCTGTCACCTTGAAACAGGTATCTGATCGGGTCCATCTTGGAGACCAGGTGTACTGTGTGGGATAGCATATAGTGCTTCAACTTTCCGACCACCCAAACCAGAGCTATGCATGTCTTATCGAGGGTAGAGTAATTCAACTCGCTACCTTAGAATTTACGACTGACAAAATATATGGCATTTTCGACCTTGGAGTCCTTCTTCTCTTGCGCTAGCATGGCCCTGATAGCTGTGTCTGTGACCGTCAGATATAGAAGTAGAGGCTTGCTCCCGTGAGGTGGGTAGAGAATGGGAGGATTAACAAGGTAAGCTTTGATTCTCTCGAAAGCTAGCTGACATTCCTCGTTCCAAACCACTTCCTAATTCTTCTTCAATAGCTTAAAGATTGGCTCACATATGGAGGTTAGCTGGTTGATGAATCTGCTGATGTATTGTAAACGGCCCATGAAACCTTTTACCTCGGAAACAGTTTTGGGTGGCTTCATTTCAACAATTGCTTTGACTTTTCTGGGATCTACTTCGATGCCTCATTCTGTGATCATGTAGCCCAAAACTTTACCCCGGATAACCCCAAAAGTGCACTTGGATGGATTTAGCCTCATCGAATACTCCCGAAGTCTGTTGAAGAACTTCCTTAAATCAGTGAAGTGCTGTCCATCTGACCCTTTCGAGTGAATAATCATATCGTCCACATACACTTCAATCTCATTGTGGATCATGTCGTGAAACAGGGTGGTGACGACCCTCTGGTAGGTACCCCTGGCATTCTTCATCCCAAATGGCATCACAGTGTAACAATAAGTGCCCCAAGGAGTGGTGAATTCCATCTTATCTTGATCTTCCTCAGCCATTTTAATCTGGTTATAACCCGCAAAACCATCGATAAAGGACTTGACCTCGTAGTTCGCAGTAGCATCCACCAGCATGTCGATGTTTGGAAAGGGGAAATCATCTTTGGGACTAGCTTTGTTAAGATCCCGGAAGTCTACACAAACTCGAACCTTTCCATTCGCTTTTGTGACCGTGACTATGTTTGCCAGCCAAGTCGGGTATTCAATCACCTTGATAAAGCCCACCCGTAGTAGTTTCTCAATCTCTTCTTTGACTTGTAAGGACCACTCGGGCTTGATCCGCCTCAATTTCTGCTTTATTGGCTTAATCTCTGGATCTAGGGGTATCCGGTGTTCTACGATAGATGCATCCAACCCAAGCATGTCTTTGTAGGACCAGGCAAAGACGTCTACGAACTCTTTAAGCAACTCAATCAGAGCAACCCGTTCATCTCCAGAGAAGAAGCTACCAATTTGCATTTCTTTGGGTTCCTCGGCTGTTCCCAGGTTCACCGTTGTCAATAACTCATCGGCAGCTTGGGCCCGGCTTTCCTTTTGCTCGCAAACCTGCTTTGAATTATTTTCTAAAGTTTGCTCATCTATTAAGTCTGCATTATCTTCAATTGAATCTGGCTTAATTATTTTTAAATCTTGATGATTAATTTTAGTTAAGCGTTCAATTGTTAGATTGGCAATCACGGGATACTCAGAAAGATCGACCATTTTATTCAAAGGGAAGGGAAAAACAGTATCTACAACACGACGACGGTCTTTCGTCGTGAGGACGTCAGACCGATCGGAAGACTCGAATTCAATCACAAAGGACTTTGGGGACTGACTCAGGACACGGGGAACAAATTTAGACTCAGATGGACAAGGACGAGGCTTGAGCCCTAGATTTTAGATCATAGTCTCCCTGTCTGCAACCGGTCCCTGAAATGAAGTCCAGTTCTGCAGCGGCCCCTTTGCGATGGTCTTCAAACTATTCAGATCTGCAACTGGCCCCTTTTCAAACTCCAGCATAGCCACCACCTCATTATCAAAGGAAAAGTCAATCAAATCACCAAGATCACTAGCAACGTCTATCCCTCCTGTAGGTACTCCTGCCAACTGTATATCATCCTCAGGCTCTGACAGCCCCTGCTCCTTAAACAGATCCGTCAAATCACCATCAATGTCCACGGGATCAGCACCGCGGATCTTGCATATTGTGGGTTCGTCCAGAGCAAGCTTCTCGAACTGGTTCACATAATCAGGTCCCCAGAAATGGTAGCTGTTCTCGAATGTAGTGGTGACGCCTGGCCTTCTAGGCATACTCACAAGCATTTCCTTCACCGGATTTTGACTACTGGCAAACCTCCGAATTGTTCTCATCCTTTCATCCATTGGGTTCATCTTCAGCTCTGGGCAAACAAACATTTCTCCATCCTCCTTGACAAAGTGTTGGTTCAAAGACCAGCTGTACGGGCGCATCTCGGGCCTTTTGTACCTCTTTCCAGCAGCTGAGGTCATCTTTTCTTTAAATGCTTCAGTCTTATCGTACGCTTTGTCTTCTTTTGTCACGACATACCCTAGGCCTCGCCTATTTCTCTTGGCTTCTGGCATCACAAGCTGACACGGTCCCTGTTGACGCTTCCCTAGCCCCAGGCCCGGGATGTAACTCATGCCTCTCATCATTTTTAGCACAGGAGGGATCTTGTCGGAGGATGTTGTCAAATCTATAGTGCAGACCTTCCCTTTAGGCATTTCAATCGTAAAACCACTGAGCATCAAGTTCTCTTGGTCAAGTTTGATCTCCATCACTGGCATGGTATTAGCACTGGTCTCCCTGATAGTGATGCTATCCCCATAAATGGTCGTCAGAACTCTGTCTTGCACGAATTTCAAACACTGGTGGAGAGTGGATGCTACTGCTCCGATTTCATGAATCCACGGTCTACCTAATAGCGCTGAGAATGTGACCGGAATGTCGATAACCTGGAATTCCACCATCATCTCTTTTCTCCCAAACAACAAATTCAGAGAAAATATCCCCAACACTGCCCTGGACGTCGAATCGTAGGCTTTTATGGTCTGGCTGGATGGTTTAAGGCTCTGCGCGTCAATATCTAGCATACTTATCATTTTGGCAGGAAGTACATTCATAGCTGACCCATTGTCTACCAGTACATGGGGAATCCAGCGCCCCTCCAGTGGCACCATGATATGTAGAGACTCATTATGCTTTGCACCGTAAGCAGGCAGATCAAGATCCGTAAACGTAATGATGTTCCCATACTGCGCAGTTCCAATCAACTGACAGGCTTCGTCTGGGGTGGCGTTGATAGACACTTTGGTTTTGGACAGGGCTTCTTCCAGATTTAACTTGTGAGGGTAGGAGGATGTGAGCAGAGACCATAAGGAGATATCGGCTTGGGTTCTCTTCAGCTGTGTCAAGATCGGGTCTTCGCGACTTTCCTCACTTCCTGCTGATTTGTAAGGATCTTGAGAGGTCTGGGGATTCGAAACTACAACTCCCTTGCCTTTCCCTGATGGATCAGCACTATCCATTCCCAACATTCTTCCAGATCGAGTCAACAAATTAACCTCTTGATGATCTTTAACCACAAAATTCTTGCTGGCCTCTTTGAGTTCTGCTAACGTAATCGGAACAGGATGAGTGCTGTAGGGCCATGCCGCCTGTCTTATCTCATTTATGGATAATGGCGCCTCTACATTAGCCGCTATCCTAAGTTCCTCCAGAGAGATCGGGGAATCTCTAGGAACCATGGAAGATATAGTGTTGGCCACCAAACGCTCTTCATAATCGTCATAAACAGCAGTATTATTCAAAGTATGCAGATCGTCAAGATACAAAACATAGCAGAAATTATCTTTCATTTCATCAGAACAAGAAATTACATCAGTCACATTCTTATTACAATCATCACTAACATCTCCATCTACGGACTCCCCAAATTCTATTACATTAACAAAATAGTCTTGGCCAAAATCCATGAGATTCACGGTGTTGTTAGGCAGAGGGTTACTGACAACATTAGGACGAGGGGACTTTTCAATCTTCTTTTCATCTACAAGCCCTTGAATAATCCTTTTGAGGGTGAAGCAAGTGTTAGTGGTATGTCCTGGGAACTGATGGAACCGACAATACTTGCTCGTGTCAAGGTTGGGATTGGGACTAGCAGGCTTGTAATTCTCCAGTGGCTTTATCATACCGGTCCTGAGCAATCCGTTGTAGACCTCCTCTGTAGTCATACCAAAATCATCATATTTTCTTTGTTGCCTTGGCTGGAATCTTCCACCATTAGAACCATTATTATCCCCTCCTTGCAGGTTGTTAACAATGTTGTCCTTAACTACTTCTCTTCCTTTCGGTGTCGTGGCAGCAGCCCATCGCTCCCATTGTCATAACATAAGTATCCACATGAGTTTTCGGACAAGCAGTACCATCGAAATCCATTTTCGGCATCTTGAATTTGTGAGGCAAAGGCGTTACTTGGGCTGGATCCACCACCTTGAGACCACTAGACCCTACAGTCAGTCTGTTGATTTGCTGTTGCATTTGCTTCAATAAGGCCGTTACTTCCGGAGATAAACCTGGAATCTGAGGGATAGCAAGAGCCACTGTTGAAGAAGGTACTGGGAACTCCGAAGTAGATCTAATGGGCAAAGCTGCTGGTGGGAGACCAAAGGTACTAGGGATACCAATATTACTATCCAACAAACTAACAGAGCTGGGAATCCTGTTCCCGTACATATCATAGCCATTAAACTGCACACTGGGGTTCTGGGAACTGTACTGTGCGGACTGATGAAATTACTCGGATTTTCATGCGGACGCGGAAAGGCGGTTGTCTTTCGCGGAGGGTTGGTGTCTGAGACCTCGCTTTTGGGAAGGAGAGGAGTCGCCACGCGGTTTTGTATTTTGAGCCCAAACGTTGAGAAACGGCTATAGTGAAAAAGGTGTCATTTTTATTTGTAGCAAAAACTTAGGAAAAGGCTATTGGTAGCAAAAAAGAGTAAAAAGCTTTTTAAAGTACCAGAGATTGTTAGGTTCGGAGGTCACGTTATGTTTCGGGAAGAGTATTACGAGATCACCCGAAACGCCTCGTATGACGAGTCTTTCTACCTTTCTCGAAAACGTGTGCGTGTGCGAGTGTGTTTGTATTTTGAAATGGGGGCTTGAATGACAAGATTAATCTTGGTTTGAATGTCAAACGTTGATTATGGTCCAGTTTGAAAAGGCGAGCGTTTGAATGACAAACGTCGGTTTTGGAAGTTTTAGGAAAAGTGACGCGAATGCTGATTTTGAACTTTTAACTTAATTGTCAAATGTTGACTTTTAAGAAAAGAGCGTTTGAATGTCAAACGTCAGTTTTGCGCGTTTTGAAAGAGAGTTCGAATGTCGAACTCCGGTTTTAAACCGGGCGTGTCATTATTAACGATTTTTACGGGAAAAAACGTATTAAATGATTTGAGTGTCAAAAGTCGGCTTTTAGTTTGAAGATGAGCGTTCAAATGCCAAACGTCATTTCGCGCATTTTGAAAGAGAGTTCGAATGTCGAACTCCGGTTTTGAACCGGGCATTACATTATTAACGATTTTTACGGGAAAAAGCGTATTAAATGATTTGCAATAAACGAATCGGGTTGCGACTCGGACTTTGAAAGGTAAATACTATCACGATCCAAACGGGTCGGACTTTGTAAATGACAGTATTTAAATTGCAGTATCAACGGAATCAAATGATCCGGAATCGTAAATGACGATCGACGAGCCAAACGACTTGGAATTGTAAATGACGATCGACGAGCCAAAATGGCTTGGAGTTGTAAATAACGTTCAACGGATCAAACGGTCTGGAATTGTAAATAACAGAAAAGTAAATGACAATCGATGGATCGATCGATCCGGAATGGTAAATGACAGAAATTTAAACGGAACGGGGTCGAAACGCCATTTTAACCCGTGATTACTTCTCTTACGGGAAGAGAAGAGGATCGAGGGGCTAAAACGTATCGGACCCCGTTAGACGGAGGCGTCTACATTTCAATGGTGTTCGTCCGAAACGGTTGTAGCGACTGGCGCGTAAACCGAGACAGAATGAGAGATTTAGAGAGAGGGAGTTATACCTATGGCTAGGGTCGACTCCTTTGGCTCGGGGGGTATATACGGGATACGAAAAGTGGTTTGGAACGGTGTTTCGAGGTGTTTTGGTTCGTGTTTGGTTGAAATGCAGAGTTTTCACGCAAATTGAGGCAAAACGAGAGCTCGGGATGGGGTAAAAGGGGTTTGGGCCGTGGCAATGGTGATTTTTGGAGAGTAAAATTGTTCTCCTAAATGGCTTTGACAGCCCTTCTATTTATAGGTGAAAATTCTGCATGAGTTCGGCCGGACTTAGACTGAAATCCAGGGGGTTTTGTGAAACTTTGGAAATTTGAGGGACTTGCTGGCAATTTCTGAGAATCTGCAAAGGAGTCCGGCCGGACTTGGACTGCATACCAGGGGTATTTTAGTCTTTTGGCCTTGATTTCTGATTAAAAGGTGACTAGAGGGATGTGGCATGCTTGCCACGTGTCCCATGACTCACCAAATGTGTGGGAGTTCGTTCCCGGGTCCCGATTTTGTCCGTTTTTAAAATAACAGTCCGGAAAATGTCCGAAATGCCCCAGGAAAGTGCCGGAAAGTGCGTTTTTTAGGGAAAGCCATACTTTTACGTGCGATGACGTGTGTTAAGTACGTTTCGACGTTGGGATGCACGGGGCAGTCCTGGGACGTCTCGTTGGCATGGCAACGGGGAGCTTAACGGGTTCCGGTTAACCTGGAGCGGGCCAGTTAACGGATTCCGGTTAAGTTTCTAACGGATTTTGACGATCCGGATTTGGGTACTTACAGTTAGCCCCTCAGCGACGTCTCTTCCGAAGGAAGTGGGGTCGTTGAAAAAAGATAAGGATCCAAATCGGGATGCCTTACTTTGAAAGACCTGGGCGGTCAGCTGGTTGGACCCTTAGCGAAAGGATTCCTACGTATCCCGAGCGGGAATCAAGCCGATCGTAGTTCGTAGGTGCAAGGAGCCGCACGTGGGGACCTTGACCTGAGCGAGACTGTTAGGAGGCGTCTGAACCTGAGAGGAGACCATTGCGAGGTACCGAAACCTGAATGGAGACTATTGTGAGGCGGCTGAACCTGGGACTTCTGAAACCTTCGAGGGCATGTGGCACCTCAAACCAGAGTTGCTGAAATATACGAGGGCGTGTGGTGCCTCAAACCGGAGTTGCTGAATCATACGAGGGCGTGTGGCGCCTCAAACCGGAGTGACTGGAACATACGAGGGCGTGTGGCGCCTCAAACCGGAGTAGCTGGAACATACGAGGGCGTGTGGCGCCTCAAACCGGAGTAGCTGGAACATATAAGGGCGTGTGGCACCTTAAATCGGAGTAGCTGGAACATACGAGGGCGTGTGGCACCTCAAACCAGAGTTGCAAGGATACGAGGGCGTGTGGCGCCTCAAACCGGAGTAGCTGGAACATATGAGGGCGTGTGGCGCCTCAAACCGGAGTAGCTGGAACATACGAGGGCGTGTGGCGCCTCAAACCGGAGTTGCGAGGATACGTTTATCCTGAGACGAAGGCGTTCGTGCCTTGGGTGCTGGGCTTACGACGACGGCCAGGTTCATCCTGCTGGGGATAGGGTGGCAATGATGGGAATGGTTGTGTTAAACTGGCGTTATTAACAACACGGAAGGATTAACGTTTCTTCTTTAGAATCTTGCGGGGGATGAGCATTCGGGCTTACCTTGATGGCCGAAGAGGGATTGTTGTGCGGGCTTACCTTGATGGCCGCTGAGGTGGGATGATCGGGCTTACGACTGGCGACCGGGGAAGTGAACGGTAGTGGAAACCGATAGAAATTTTAACGTCGGGAGACGGAATTGTGACTTGAATGTCCGGAGACATGATTGAGCGTTTGAATGTCAAACGTCAACTGGGGATTGAGAATTTAACGTCTGGAGATGGAATTGTAACTGGAATGTCCGGAGACATGATTGAACGTCTGAATGTCAAACGTCAACCGAGGGTTGAATTTAACGTCTGGAGATGGGCGTTAGTGAAAACTAACTGGGAATTTAACGTCTGGAGACGATCGTTAGTGAAAACTAACTGGGAATTTAACGTCTGGAGATGAGCGTTAGTGAAAACTAACTGGGAATTTAACGTCTGGAGATGAGCGTTAGTGAAAACTAACTGGGAATTTAACGTCTGGAGACGATCGTTAGTGAAAACTAACTGGGAATTTAACGTCTGGAGACGAGCGTTAGTGAATACTAACTGGAAAATTATCCTCGGGGAATGGGGTGTTAGAAATGTCTATCTGGGGAAAATTTTACACTTTTGGGGGCCAAAAGGGGTAAAATTGGAACTGCAAAAGGTTGAGGGGCCAAAGTGGCAAGGAATCTTTCTGGTGCAACAAGAGTCCGGCCGGACTTGGACTGAGTTTGACCAGGTTGTTATCAGCGCCGAGGCAGAAGAAAAAGTGGCCATTTTCTTTCATTGTTTCTGACGAGAGAGGAGAGAAAGGAGAGAAAATTTTCACCCCAAATTGTGAGGTTTGCTCAAATTTGTGAAGGAAAATTGCTATGGAAGGTGATTGGGAACCAATGGCTCGTCATGGAAGGACCGATGACGAAAGAACGCGGTTGGTTCGGACCATTCGAACCAACATTCATCCATTGAATCCGGCGGAGTTCTACCCGGCTAGGGATAAACACAACTCCAAAGGAGGGATCAAGAGACAAGTAAGCTTCCCTCAAATTCCATTAATTTTAAGAATGTGCATTCTTTAAATGT
The DNA here is from genome assembly GCA_022495995.1 of Adenophora triphylla var. japonica. NCBI lineage: Eukaryota > Viridiplantae > Streptophyta > Magnoliopsida > Asterales > Campanulaceae > Adenophora > Adenophora triphylla. The sequence goes on from JAFEMH010000420.1 coordinate 341,594, forward strand.
TAGAAATTTGACTAGGAATGAATTAGGGATTTTGGTGCCCGGATTGGGGCTTTTGACATTGCTATGAACCTTTGTCGAAATTGACTAGGATGTAGTTCAATTGACACTATGGGTAGATGACATAAAAATTTTGATTGCAAAATTCCATGTCTAGATACATTTTCCAAAATTAAAGTAGCTTTAATTCGGGACGGAGTAGCTTTTCAAAATGTTCGAAAAAATTTGAAAGTTCCGATTTCGACGGAGTTTTCGAAGGGTTTTGAAAGTTCCGGATTCGACGGAGTTTTCGAAATGCTTTGAAAGTTCCGGATTTGATGGAGTTTTCGAAGGGTTTTGAAAGTTCCGGATTCGACAGAGTTTTCGAAGGGATGGAAATATTTTAGGAAATGAATGAAAACCGTATCTGCATTGCATCCCTTTTGACATGCGTTCGTGCATTCTGTTGACGTCGCTTCTGTGCTTAACGTATTATTGCTTTGTTCACCTGCAGGGGCGAGGGACGGTTGATGTTCACAACCAGAAGAGTCGGGGAGCCTTTGAGGCAGTGCGAGCGCTGTGGGAGATATTCCCGGACGAGGCTCGAGAGGGAGAGAGGAGTCCACGGCAGCTGGTGGTCGACTCCGGACTGGCTAGATTTATCGATGCGGTAGCTGCGATAGCTTCGACGCAGAGGGCGAGGTCAATGTACGTAGCTCTGAGCGAGTACTGGTGGGATACGACCCACACTTTTTATTTCAGATGGGGGGAGGCGACGGTGACTCCCACTGATTTTGCTGCTATCACCGGGTTGCTGACCTATGGCAATGCGCTGGTGTGGGTAGATGGTTATACCCCGGGGCAGTTGTCTGAGCTACTGGGTTTTGATATTACCGATGCCAGGGGCTTAGGCATTCGGTACAGGCCGATGGAGGTACATCTGCAGACGGGTATTGCAGATTACTTGGATGGGTCTCTGAGGATGACCGCGGAGCGCCGGCTCAAGGGTTCATTTGGTTCGCGTTGTCAGCGACTTTGTTCCCGACTTCTGACATGTCCTGTCACTTCCCTCTGCTCGGGTCACTGACAGACTTGGATGCCGTGAGGGGGTATGTATGGGGGGAGGCTGGACTGGACGAGCTCTACCACTCCTTAGACAGATTCTCACGAGGAGAGGAGAGTTCCTTGAGCTGTTTTTCGCATGCTTTGGATGTAAGTTTACGTCTTTTTCTCTTCCTTGTCTCTTTTATGTACTTGTATGTATCTGCTCTGTAGCTGACATAACTTTCCATTCGCTTGGTAGGTCTGGTGCTATGAGGTGTTCAGTCCATAGCTGTGGGACATTAGGGAGGCGTACCGATCCCTGTTCCCCACCATGCTGGTTTGGCAGAAGAGGGCGAAGAAGGCAGTGTCGTCGAGAGTGGGCACTCGACTGACGTACGAGGAGGTGTCCCAGGCCCTGAGCCGTGAGTTCTCCGAGTGGATCCACTGACTCGGTGGAGTCGGTTCCACATGGGCGTGGTTCGGGTTGCTAGTGAGGTGACGGGCGGCGGAAGCTCCCGGTGGGACTTCACTGCGATGCTATGTATCCTGGGAGAGGGTGACCCGTCAGCATGACCCGGGGTCACTTTCGATGGTGCCGGTGGATCCGCCTCTATACATGCAGCATCCTCTGTCGATGCCGATGGAGGAGTTGGAGCGGTATAGACAGGGTGTTTTCTATACCGAGTATGTCATAGCAGGAGCCAACTATGACACTTTCTTGAGGATGAGGCTAAGGAGCCCGCAGGTGCAGCATAGGGAGGGCGAGGGCCCTGGATATCTCTGAGATCTCCCGCTTCCACGCGCTAGCCTGGCGTACGAGGGGCTGGACGGTTCACGCAGGCGACTGGTGATCCCGCTCCCGGATGAGCCGAGACCTCGGTATAGGGTGGACCCCAACACTTCGGTGAGCACTTTTTGATTTTCTGCATTTGATAGTAGCATTCTGCAAATGTTGCATCTGTACTTTTTGCTTGTCTTTTGATGACTTTCCTGGTTCGCAGGTGTCTGGCCGTACGTACAACGAGGCTATGAGACTGGTAGACGGGTGGGCCGCCTATGCTAGGATGCTCGTGGCGTTCATGAGGTGCAGTTCCCGGAGGAGCGTGGACGTTCGTGAGCCGAGGCCGTCTAGGTCGAGAGGTTCGCCTGCTCCCACGGTTGGTGGAGAGGACTTTGCGCAGGATTTGGCCGGTTCGCGGCGGCGGGCAGGGCAGGTTTGGAGCTCATCCTCCTTCGCAATCGGGGTACGAGAGGGGAGAGTCCTCGAGTTCGCAGACGCCGAGGAGGCCTTTTGCATATTCCCGCCTGGAGGAATTCGGAGATTATCTGTTTTCGACAGATCTGGCAGCTGCGGAGCAGTGCATCGAGTGCTCGGATAACGAGCAGGACTCGGAGTAGTCCTTCTATTGCTTTCTCTTTTTTTTTTTTTAGACAAAATGTATGTAATTTGACTTGAACTATATTTGAAAAGGCGCCCGTGGGGCGGAACCTGTACTTCGCACATCTATTCTGTGATCACCTTCTTTTATTTTCGGCAAATAAGGAAGTAGGTTAATCAAAAATAAATAATATGAAACATGCATGAAAAATTGAGCGGGTCAAAATTTATGCCTATATGCACTGATAATTAATTAATTGCACTGTTGCACGAGCCCGGGGCGGAAGAGGTGTTGGCTTTAGTTGAATGAAACCAGGGGTAGCACGCAGATTCATAAAGGATGAACAGGGCTTTGTTTGGAATTGCTTCCAATTTAGGAGCAGCTGGCTGCAGAGTTGACCAAGTTAACTGCAGAGGGAGTCCGGCCGGACTGAGAGTGAATTTCCAGAGTCTTTTAAATTGCAGTTTCAGCTTTGCAATTCGTAAGAAACTGCGCATTGCCTTGATCAATTGGCTGAATTTCTTTCAAATTCCTAAGGCTTCTCTCACTTTCTGTCATGGCTCCCTTTCCTAAGCTATCGTCTCGGATGCAAGAGCGATACTTGGAGAATTTCCAGTCGTGGGTACGGAACCACACGAGGCAAAACAAGGGGTTTTTCGAAGGCTGTTACGGAATGAAATCTGTTTGGGCTTTGAAGGAGCTCATGCTAGATTGGGATCTTTTGAGAGCAGCGGCTCACTTCTGGGATGTGCGGAGGAATGTGTACAACTTCTCGTACAACGAAATCACTCCTACGTTCGAAGATTTCTGGGCCATTCTGGGAGGACCTGAGACAGAACAACTAGTTCTTCCTTATGCTGGTGGCATGGCCACTGTTGAGAAGCTAGTGTCTTTGCTTGGTATCTCAGCTGGAGAGGCATACGGGATGCTGATACTGAATACTGATTATGTTGACATTTTGGGGCTGCCCGATAGATTTGCCGGAGCTGAGGGGAGCGTTTTTGCGTGGGATTCATTTGCTCTGTGTGCGATCGCTACTCTGTTCACGTTCACATCCTTGGGTGTGTGCCATCACAGTGTACTAGACCTGGTGAGGCAGTGCCGGAGCGGGGGAGACATCGTGCCTTTGGTCTTGGGCGAGACATTCCTGGGTATAGGTCAGATGGCGACCGGTAGCCGATACGTGTGGGGAGGGAGTCCCGCTATGCTTACCATGTGGTTGAGGGAGAGGCTGCAGATGATGCCCGAGGTGCCAATGTCTTGTGACGCTTGGTCCTTTTCTCGACGTCCTCTAGTGATAGGGGTAATCAGGCTGAGCTGGAGCTCTGGATGGCCAGACTTCGCACGCATCACTTGCGATGGTGGGTTCCCCACTGGAAGTTAGAGACTTGTCGGACCGCTCAGGAGGGTCTATTGGTTGTCAGAGTGCCGGGGCTGTCTCAGACGTCTTTCTACATTCCATCGTTGGTTTTGCGACGATGCGGAGGGCCGGGAGCAGCTGACGCGGGCTTAAGTCATGCTGCTACCTTCGAGGTGGGATCTCTGCTGATGGAAGATCCTTCGATGCTATTGCTACTTACACAGTGGTGGCAATACACGTCCTTTCATGCCAGGGTTCTCTTTCACCCGAGAGGGGCAGCTGTTCGTCTACGCAAAGATTCGAACTGGTATGAAGAGTGTATAGGGGAGACACAGATGGCTATCTTGTGGAGACAGGATGAGCTGTTGGGTTGCGACTACCTTGACAGCTCAACTTTGAGGAGGACCGAAGCGGGGGCTAACCCTCGGGATCGTACTGGGAATGACATGGCTGACTATGAGGCCAATGCTGATCGGGAGGCCAATCAAAGCACGGTCATGATGGCTAGAAGTGAAGCAGCTCAAGACAGAGCTAGGGAAAGGGCTGCGCTGAATGCTACGGGCTTGACGGAGGCATCGGGAAGGGTCCCTGAGCCAGGTAGAAGGACTACCGGAATATTCCCTGTGAAGGTGAAGAACACTCGCCGCGGGAAAGGGAAGGGGAAGAAGGATGAAGGACCAAGTTCGGGAAACTAGGTTGACCTTGCTGTCCAGAGTATCCACCCATTGTCATTGCAGACACATTAACTGATTAATGTTTTATTGTAGTTTTGCTAGCGTGTAGCGAGTCAAGAGTTGACCGTGCTTGAACTCATCAAAGATTGTTTTAACCGTAATGAATTTGTAGGTTAATTGAAAAGAGTTTTTCGAAACACAAGCAATGATGCTTATTGTATTTTTTTTTTGAGACCGAACCAATGATGGCTGCCTACATTCCCCTTTTACAATTGGACTAAGGGGCTCAGGTCACCGTAGTTCGACACTTTTAGGTGAATTTGAGAAAAACAAAGACAAAAGAAGTGCGACCCTATTTTTTACCTGGATCATTAGCGGGAATGTATCCAGTTGGGTATTACTCTTTTAGCACTTTAATTTTACTGAAGGGACGGTGTATGGGGAAGGAGAGTTGACTCGTGCTCTTCCTCAAATGAAGTATCTGCGGAGCTTGCTTCCGTTCACGGGGTTAACAAAAGGGTTCCCATCCAAGTCTGCTAACTTCATGGCTCCTCCGGAGAAGATTCTTTGTACCACGAATGGTCCTATCCATGTAGGCTCCCACTTTCCAAGGGGATTGGTCTACGTAGGAGGCATTTCCTTTAGCACCAAGTCGCCTTCTCTGATGTCTCAGATCTTGACTTTCTTGTCGAATGCTCGGGCCATTCTGCTCTGGTAGGCTCGAGTGTGTTCCATGGCTTTCAATCTGCGCTCTTCGAGTATAGCAAGTTCGTCGTGACGACTCTGTAGCCATTCGACTTCATTTATCCCGTTTTCTAAGAGGACTCAGAGGGATGGAATTTCCAATTCCACGGGTAACATCGCTTCCATTTCGTAGGTGAGTGCGAACGGAGTCTCCCCTGTAGCGGTTCTGACTGATGTTCTGTATCCCCAGAGGGCTAGATGTAGCTTTTCGGGCCAGTCCCGACCTCTGGTGGTCATCTTTCTGATAATCATGGCGAGAGTCTTGTTCGCTGCCTCTACTGCACCATTGGTTTGTGGTCTGTAGGGAGAAGACTTGTGACGCGTGACTCTGAATTCGGTCAGCAGTTGGTCACAATCTCCTTCGAAGTGGGTCCCATTGTCGGATATGATCTCGTTGGGCACTCCGTATCGGCACATGATGTTCTCTTTGATGAACTCGACCACCTTCTTAGAATTTAGTACCTTGTACGATCTGGCTTCTACCCATTTGGTGAAGTAGTCGACTGCGACTAGAATGAACTCGTGACCATTGCTCCCTGGTGGAGTGATCTTGACGATGACATCGATTCCCCATGTGGCGAAAGGCCATGGTGTAGTCATGCAATAGAGTTCATGAGGAGGGATGTGATTGAGGTTGGAGAACCGTTGACATTTGTCGCAGCTTCGGACGAAGCTTGGATGCGATGCATTTCCATCGATATCCAATAGTATCCCATATGGAGAATGATCTGTGTCAAAGCTCTGGCGTTCATGTGCGGACAGCAGGTTCCGTTGTGAACTTCGTTCATTAGCTCACTGGCTTTTTCTTTGTTTACACACCGAAGGAGTGGCCCTTGGTGGCGCTTCTTGTACAACATACCCCCCAGAATGACGAAATGGGATGCCAGGCGTTTTAATGCCATCATGTTTTTGGCTTTGATCCCCTCTTTGTATTTTCCATCTTCATTTGTGAAGGAAGCTTCTTCGTTTTGGAGGTACTGGTATACTTGATTGTACCAGGGTTCATCGATCGTTTCTTTTTTTATTTCGATCTCACAGCAATAGGCGGGTGTTTCTCGTCTGCCTATTCTGAGAGGTTTTACTGCTTTCCCATTGGGAATTTCGACAAGAGAGGCGAGGGTTTCCAGGGCGTCTGCGAAGCGGTTCCTGTCTCATGGCAAATAGTGAAAAGAGATGTCCTTGAACTGAGCAATGAGCTCCTCCATGTACGCGTGGTACTTCTGGAGGCCAAAATCTACCGTCTTCCATTTGTTGGATACTTGATTGATGATCAATCTGAGTCTCCGTATACATCCACTTCGAAATGTTGCGTTCGAGGGCGGCTTCCGGCACTGCTGCACGAGCTTCGTATTCTGTTTGTATTGTTGGTTGTTTCAAAATTCGACTTGATGGCTATGGGAGTATGCTCGTCCTTGGGATCGACAAGGAGCATTCCAATACCATTTCCCTTCTTGTTGGCTGCCCCATCGAAGAAGAGTTGCCGGCGGTTCGCACTTTGTTGAGTGAAAAGATTCCATCGTCAGGAAAGTGCGGATCGGGACCCTTGGAGTTCACTTTGCTTGGGAAGTCGGCCGGGTGATACGCCATTACTACGCCCTTTGTGGATTTTCCTCGACCATGTACTTGATGTCGAACTCGGCCCGGGAAGAATGACCACTTGGCTGAGTCGCATTGACGGGGATGGCTTGTCAAAGAGATATCGGACGGGGTCCATTTTGGAGACCGGGAGCACCGAATGTGGCTGCATGTAGTGTTTGATTTCCCGACTACCCCGTACCGAGGCGGTACAAGTTTTCTCTAATGCTTGAGTAGGCGAGTTCACTTCCTTGAAGCTTTCGGCTTACGAAGTAGATTGCATGCTCAACCTTGGAATCTTTACGTTCTTGTGCCGGCATTGCTCCAATTGACGTGTACATTGCTTTGCATCGATATAGGAGTAGTGGCTTGTCTTCGTGTGGCGTGCACAAATTGGGGGATTCACCAAGTAGGTCTTGATTTTCTCGAAAGGCTGTTTGGCACTCGAGTCCCATTTGATGTCGGCATTCTTCTTCATTAGTTTGAACATGGGCTCGCGAGAAGATGTTAAGCTTTGGTTGATGAAGCGGCCCGATGTCTTGAAGTCTTCCCATAAAACTTTTCACTTCTGTCAGAGTCTGAGGCGGCTTCATGTCGATGATGGCCTTGATTTTCTTGGGAGTGGATGATCATGTCGTCGACATACACTTCGATTTCCTTGTGAATCATGTCATGGAAGAGGGCTGTTGCAGCCCGCTGGTAAGTAGCCCCAGCGTTCTTCAGACCGAACGGCATGGCCAGGTATAAAGATATGTCCCCGTGGAGTGGTGAAGGCAGTCTTGGCTTGATACTCCTCGGACATTTTGATCTGGTTGTATCCAGCGAACCCGTCCACGAAGGACTTTACTTCGAAATTTGCCGTGGTGTCGACCAACATGTCGATGTTAGGCAATGGGAAATCATCCTTAGGGCTGGCCTTGTTGAGATCCCGAAAATCCACACAGCATCTGACCTTTCCGTTGGCCTTGGTGACCGTCACGATGTTGGAGAGCCAAGTCGGGTACTCAATCACTCTGATGAAACCAACTCGGAGCATTTTCTCAATTTCTTCTTTAACTTGCAATGACCACTCTGGCTTGATCTTGCGCGGCTTACATTTGACGAGGCTTGGATTCGGGATCCAGGAATTCTGTGCTCCACGATTGAGGATCGAGTCTGGCATGTCTGGTATGACCGGGCGAACACGTCAACATACTCTCGGAGGAGGCTTATCGGGGCTTCTTTTACTCGCATCGGTGAAGAAGCGCCCACTTGTGTCTCTTTAGGCTCTTGCGCGACCCCAGGTTCACTTTGGTCATAACCTCTTCGGCAACTTGGGCCCGATTGTCCTCTTGGTCAACTACACGCTCGAGAACTTCTTTAATGTATTGTTCATTTAATGTGTCTGCTTCTTTATCAATTGAGTTATTAACGTCTTTTAAGTTGTTTGTTAACTTATCAGTTGTTAAAGTGGCAATGAGAGGATACTCAGAAAGGTCAGACTTTTCATTAAACGAGAAAGGAAATATATGGTTGGCTACATTATCATAGTCTTCGGCGTAAGGCCGTCGGACGACTCGGAAGGAATTTGGACTTTTACAAGGAGGCGGCTCGAGAGGGTTTGAGGCAGGTTTAGGGAGATGTGGGTGCGAGCCCGGCTTGTCTTCCAGTTTTGTGGCTTGCCCTTGGTCCGATGAAAGTTACCCGAGTTCTTCGATGGCATTCTTTGGATGCTTGATGAGGGTTCGGGGATCGAGAGGCAGCCTTCCGCAGTCCCAATCATGGCAATCATGCGTTTCGGAGCCCGGAGTCAATCGGGTTTGGCACCTCCATGACTTCTTCAAAAAGACTCTGTAGAATTTGGTCCACCGAGAGCGTCTTCTATGAATTACGGTTCCTTACGCTTTGGAGTTACTATCTCGAATGTGGCCTCGGCGGCTGATCCGAACGACGATGTTTCCTATGGAGAGTACCTTGAGTTTCTCCTCCAATTAAGGATTCCCTGAATGTGTACTCATCTTGGCTTGTGGTGGCGGTTGGTCCAGTAGAGGCTGTGATGTCGAGGAACGCTCCCTTATCGGATTGGCCTTGAGTCCTCACGAAACGCTTGAGGTCCCGTGCTAGGCTGTTCCATCCTTTCTGTAGTCTGTGTTTGACTATCCCCACTTCTTTCTCATCTTCATCGGTTCCACTTTGTCGGTCCCCTCGGTTCTGCTGTGGGTTCCATTGTCGGTCCCCTCGATTCTGGCTGTCGGTTCCCTTGTCGATCCCCTCAGTTCTGCTGTCGGTCCCCTTGTCGGTCCCCTCATTTCTGCTGTTGGTTCCCTTGGTGAAGTAATGAGCGAGGTTGAAACTGTAAGGTCAGAGGTTGGATGTGTCGTCGGAGGTTCCCCTTTTGCGGGCTGCTGCCTTGGTGCGGGCGAGCCTTTTGTTTTCCCTGATGTCAGCCGGTGTTGGCACGTAACCAAGCCCCTGGTCCCCTCGGTGGTGACTGTGATGTACCCGATTTTTTTTTGAAAACCAAAACGGAGTCGCCACGCCATTTTTGTTTTAAGGGCCAAAACTTTGAAAAATGCCCGAGATCAGAAATTTAGGTTCGGAGGTCACGTTACGTGCCGGGAAGGACGTTAGTGTGCACCCGGAACGCCTCGTAAAAACGAGTCTTCCAAACATTCAAAATCCTTTGTTGTGTGTGCGTGTGGGTGTGTGTTTTGGCCAAAATAAGTTCAAACTGAGGTAAGTAAAAATTGGGAGCTCTTTTTAAGGCTTTAAGCTAATCCCATGATTTTTGGGTGATTTTGGGTTGAGATTTGGCACTCAAAGATTTTTGGAAGTTGAAAACCATTTCTGCCAGAATGAAAAAGACAGTTGACCCTTGACTTTGAAATGGACTTTAGGGCTTGAAAACTCCAGAATCTGGGAAAAGTCCGGGAATGAAAAATGTTCAAAACACCTTAAAAAAGGTTTCTGTAAAAGAACTTTTCATTTTGAAGATGATTTTAGGGGTCAAAACCTTCTGGAAATCTCAGATCTGAAATCTGGATTTCCAGAAGCTGATGAACTGGCCTCTAAAAGAAAAATTGAAAAAAAGGAGTTTTTCTCACGCAAAAAATAAATTAAAAATATGTCTGGAAAGCTCTGGATGTTGGCTACAAAAAGTATTTTGTAGTCAACACCCAATTCCAAGTTTTACTGGGTCCAAAAAATAGGAAAATGGACTGAGTTCTCAGAACAATGCTACTGGACAGCAAGATGTTCTTGAGGAGAAATGTGATTTTTGGGGGGTTTGCATCTATGTTCACCCCATTTTCATCCCTAGACTTGATTCCACTACCTTGTGTTAATTGGTTATCATATTCAAGTCATCCTTGGGGAATTTATGGGGTTGAAACATGTCCTTTGCAAAGGGAAAGGGGGTTTTGTAAAGATGAAACCAAGGAGAAAGAATTGACTAAAGATCTAAAATGTGGACCACTTGAGATGGTCATTCATGAAGATGAACTTCAAGATGACCATCTTAGGTCAAAACTCAAGTTAAACTAGACATAAAATAAGTCAAAGTAAGAAGAACAAGATGATCAAGAGATCAAAAGAGAATTTTAGGGTTTTGAGAAGGAGGGCTTTACCAATGGTGACACCTATCTTCCTAGGCTTGGAATTTGACTTGAGGAGTATCAAGATTTGGTGTTTGGCTTGAGGAGTATCAAGGTTTGGTGTGTTTGGTATTTGATTGGGAAAGATTCAAGAGAAAATGGTGGCAATCTAAGGATTCCCACTTTGTTTTCTCTCTATATTCCTTGAGAACCGTTCTTTGTGAGTAAGTTGTGTTGTGTAAGGCGAGAGAGGAGGGTTTAATTTATAGGCCCTCTGAAAACTCAAAGATGTCCGCGGAGGTCCACGTAAACGTGCACAGTGCATTAAATGCTGCTCCGGGCTTTGAACAAGAAGAATATTTTTCAAAATATCGGCGAAATTGTTTTTCAACTTCTTTGTTTCGGGATTTTCTTAATTCTTTTGCTTTTTTGGATTCCTTTTTTGGTTTAACTTTAAATAGCAAACCTAACCTACCCTTGCTTGGTTAGAAAGGTTAGAGATTGTTAGAAATGTTAGAAATGTTAAAACTTTCGTTAACTTTCTAACGAAAAAGCTACCAACTCAAATTGGAGCACTTACGGTAGCCCTCGGCGACGGTGCTTTCGAAGGAAGCGGGGTCGTCGATAAGAGTAGGCTCCATATTTGATAGGATGATCAAGTGATCGAGTGGCTGAACCTATTCAATAGGCTACCTACGTATCCAGAATGGGAATCAAGCCGGTCGTAGTTCGGGTCTTTGACCACAGGAATGATTGTTTTTAAGGTATCAACTTTGGAGATGATGGCGTTTTAGGCGCCTCGGACCTTGAAGATGATGGCGTTTTAGGTGCCTCGAACCTTGAAGATGGCGTTTTAGGTGCCTCGAACCTTAGAGATGGCGTTTTAGGTGTCTCGAACCTTGATGGTGGGGATAGATGGTCCTGCTGGTGGACTTTGCTTGAAAGGATCGGTCTTACGTCTGTCTAGAAGGAAAGGATGACCATTTTGGTCGAGTGGTGGACCTAATGATAGGCTACCTACGTATCCAGAGTGGGAATCAAGCCGGCCGTAGTTCGAAATTTACTCGAGATTTCGTTGGCTTATTTGAGGAAAATCGAGACGTATTCGTTGGGAAATCGGTCTTACGTTTCTTGCCGGGGATGATTTTGATGAAAGATACGGGATTCCGTTATCTTTCTCGGGAGATCGGTCTTACGTTTCTTGCCGGGGACGATTTTGATGAAAGAAACGGGATTCCGTTATCTTTCTCGGGGCACTCGGTCTTACGTTTAAGCTATAGGAATTTCTTTTGAGAGGGTATGAACCTAAATGGGAACTTAGTTCGGGAGTATGAACCTAAGTTGAGGTTCGGTTCGGGAGTATGAACCTAAATGGAGACTTAGTTCGGGAGTATGAACCTAAGTTGAGATTTGGTTCGGGAGTATGAACCTAAATGGGAACTTAGTTCGGGAGTATGAACCTAAGTTGAGGTCTTGTTCGGGAGTATGAACCTAAATGGAGACTTAGTTCGGGAGTATGATCCTAAGTCGGGGTTTGGTTCGGGAGTATGAACCTAAATGGGAACTTAGTTCGGGAGTATGAACCTAAGTTGAGGTCTTGTTCGGGAGTATGAACCTAAATGGAGACTTAGTTCGGGAGTATGATCCTAAGTCGGGATTTGGTTCGGGAGTATGAACCTAAATGGGAACTTAGTTCGGGAGTATGAACCTAAGTTGAGGTTTTGTTCGGGAGTATGAACCTAAATGGGAACTTAGTTCGGGAGTATGAACCTAAGTTGAGGTTTTTACACGATGGAGGCTATTTGAAGGTGTTCTTCTTTGCAGGAAGACTCGGGCTTACGAGAACCGTCGGGAAGAAAGGTGATCAATGTCGGTCAAGTGGATGGACCAAGGATTGGGCGTATGCAGGGGTCACCCAGAGGATTGACTATTTTAGGGAAGTCGTCCTAGAGATTGATTTGTATTTGGGAGTCACCAGGGATTGACTATTTTAGGGAAGTCGCCCTATGATCTTATTTTGGGAAGTCACCCCATGGTTTGACTATTTTGGGAAGTCATCCTATGATCGACTATTTTTGGGAAGTCGCCCTATGATCGACTATTTTTGGGAAGTCGCCACATGTGGTTTGACTATTTTGGGAAGTCGCCCTATGGTTTGACTATTTTTGGGAAGTCGCCACGTGGTTTGACTATTTTTGGGAAGTCACCCTATGATCGACTATTTTTGGGAAGTCGCCCTATGATCTGACTATTTTTGGGAAGTCGCCTTGTGGTTTGACTATTTTTGGGAAGTCGCCCTATGGTTTGACTATTTTGGGGAAGTCGCCCTATGATCTGACTATTTTTGGGAAGTCGCCCTGTGGTTTGACTGTTTTGGGGAAGTCGCCCTATGATCTGACTATTTTTGGGAAGTCGCCCTATGATCTGACTATTTTTGGGAAGTCGCCTATGGTTTGACTATTTTTGGGAAGTCGCCACTATGGTTTGACTATTTTGGGAAGTCGCCCTATGATCGACTATTTTGGGGAAGTCGCCTATGATGGTTTGACTATTTTTGGGAAGTCGCCCTATGATCGACTATTTTGGGAAGTCGCCACATGGTTTGACTATTTTGGGAAGTCGCCCTATGGTTTGACTATTTTTGGGAAGTCGCCACTGTGGTTTGACTATTTTGGGGAAGTCGCCCTATGGTTTTGACTATTTTGGGAAGTCGCCCTGTGATCTGACTATTTTTGGGAAGTCGCCCTGTGGTTTGACTATTTTTGGGAAGTCGCCCTATGGTTTGACTATTTTTGGGAAGTCGCCCTATGGTTTGACTATTTTTGGGAAGTCGCCCTATGTTTTGACTATTTTTGGGAAGTCGCCACTGTGGTTTTATTTGTTAAGGTTTTATTGTTTTGGGAAGTCACCCTAAGATTTGATGATAATGTTCTTTTAGAAAAGTAGTTGACTAAGATATGCTTTCATACTGTCTTTGTGCTTACTGTAGTTGGGAAGGGCGAGGCTACGGGCGATGTTGATGAAGAGTTGTTAGGTTCTTTGTTCGTGGGGACGGTTTTCTGGCGACGATTTCTTTGTCTTTGGAAGCATTTTGACCTGAAGGAGGAGTTTGGTTGAGTCTGCATCTTCTTTGGTGATCGTCAACCTTGTAGAGGTGGTTGAGCTTGTATTCACATTGGGACTTCTTGCTTTTGAGAACTTGGTGTCTACGACCGCATTGTATTGGAGAACTTGGCGTCTCGACCTTCTTGCCTTTGAGAACTTGGCGTCCTTGATCGATTTGTATTGGAGAACTTGGCGTCTCGACCTTCTTGTATTGGAGAACTTGGCGTCTCGGCCGATTTGTATTTGAGAACTTGGCGTCACGGCCAGGTCGTATTGGAGAACTTGGCGTCTACGGCCGATTTGTACGTGAGGACTTGGCGTCCTTGATCGATTTGTATTTGAGAACTTGGCGTCTCGGCCGATTTGTATTTGAGAACTTGGCGTCTACGACCAGCGGCATTTGATTTGCATTTGAGAACTTGGCGTCACGATCGATTTGTATTGGAGAGCTTGGCGTCTCGGCCGATTTGTATGTGAGAACTTGGCGTCTACGGCCAGTGGCATCTTGATTTGCATTTGAGAACTTGGCGTCACGACCGATTTGCATTTTGAGAACTTGGCGTCACGGCCGACTTGTATTCGAGAACTTGGCGTCTCGACCCGGTTGTATTGGAGAACTTGGCGTCTCGGCCGATTTGTATTGGAGAACTTGGCGTCTCGCCGATTTGTATGTGAGGACTTGGCGTCTCGGCCGGAATTTGGAGGTGGTCTTCATTGGAAATTTGTTTTCATCCATTTGTGGACATTGGAGGTCGTCTTTAGCAAGTTGCGAGCCTTCGGAGCTTGTCTTTGCCAAGCTGTAGATGTTGGAGCGTCTTCATTCATTGGAGGTCGTCTTTGGTGAAGATCATCCTTGCCGAAAAAGGGGATTTGATTTCACGTTTGAATTCCTGCATTCGTTAGTGAAGAGGAAGATGCATATATGGCATTCATGATGACGGATGCATGCATGGAACCAAAAATGATTATGGGATGATGCATTTACTTGCTTTCGAAGATGCACTTAGCCTAAGCTTACGGCGGGAAAATTATGATTTATGATCTTCGATGATTTAGGATTATTCCTATTGACTCAAGTTTTGTGCATGCTACATGAGCCCTTGGGAGATTTTTAGTGGGGATGCGTGGGTATGGAGGCGCTTGGAGCAGTTTTTGATCAAGTGGGGGATGAGAACCCTTGATCGCGATTTAAACGGCGGTTGTTGGTGAGGTTTTGTCGGCAATATCACATGGACCTCAATCTTGATGAGATTGGATTCGGATCCGGGTCTTGATTGAAACTTTCCCTCTCATTCTTGGTCATTTGAAGGCGTCTTTGACGGACTTTAGGGCCAACGTTGATACGAGTGAAGCTTCTTTCATTTGGATGAGTGTGACCTTGGCAGAAACCTTGTCAGGAGGATGATTTGATGGAATTGCTAATGCGGGAGAAACCACGATCTTGAATTCCGATGCTACGGGAAGGCTGCCGTGTACCAAGTTACGAAGAGCGAAATTCTTTCTTGCGACTTGATAAAATTCGGGTCCAAAGACCATCTTGACAAAGCCCGGATCTGAGTAGGCAAAGTCCAGATTTTGAAGAAGCGATTTGGCGAGTCTATCTCGTGGTGAAGAACCCAACGTGGACCCAAAGATGACTATATAAGCCCCGGCTTGAAGAGGCTGCTACGGGAGAACACAGGAGAACCGCTTAGCAAGCCCCGGCATGAAGAAATTCGAGTAGTCTTACGAGAGGGGAACCCGTCTTTTCGAGACCTTAGTCAACCGATTCTTGGACAAGACTCGAAATGTTTACGTGCGGAGGGCATATCTTTTGAAAGATGGGAATGTCTCCCGAATTTGTGTATGACACTCTCGCTTTTGGTTTGACTCTTTTGAGAGAGTATAAGCATCACAAGGTGTGGAAAAGTGTATGGAAGCCCCTGCGAGACGAAAGACGAGTGTTTGGCTCTATTTCCCTATGATGGAGAGAGAGAAGACTTGTCGAGACACTTGAAAACTTGTCTTATTCATGATGATCACAAATTTGCTTAAAACCCTTTGTTAATGTTCGGGTTATTCAATCCCTAAATACTGATATGAACAAATATTTTGATTAATCACAAGGAGAAAACCAGCGATATCGAAAATCAAGCTTGGAAGGGCGGAAAGTGTATAGGGACGATCCTTGATGAGACCGGATTTTTTTTTTTTTTTGAGATTTGTTTGTGATTTCGGCCAGGACCATTTACGGTTGCCTACGTTCCCTCCATTATGAAGAGCTCGGGTCGCCGTAGTTCGGGCCTATCCCGAATGAAAAGAGAATGAATGTTGAAATTCGGGTGCGAGGACCTTTGGGGATTTTGAGGATTTGGAGGATTGAATAACATATCCCCTTAGAGTGTCCATGAAAGACACGGATGCGAAGCCTCGATGGGACATCCACGGCAAGTGTTTGTGAGGAGAAATGAAATATGCTCACATGAAGGGAAGGGTTGAATTTGCACAATCTTTGATTGGTAATTTTGAACCAAAATGGATTAGATTCCAATTTAAGCAAGCAATGAAGCATTAATTTGATCGACATCGAGGATATTAGAATGAAGCTGCTATCCATAGGGGCTGTAGTTGGGTTTAGGGCTTCGATCGGCTATCGGGTGATTTGGGAGATTATGACCTCTTGAGATGAGAGGTCGGCTAGGCCTTTCTTGGCGAACCTCTAAAGATGAGAGGTTGGCTCGCGGGGATGTGTTTGGGAAATCTATGGCGAGGAAGATTGATTGCCTCCAAGAATGAGAGGTCGAGATTTTGACTTGGCCAAGGGCAAGGGTAATGGTGATGGGAGTATCCTCTAAAATTGAGAGGATGGCTTGGGATTGGTTTAAGGTAATGATAAGAGGAAGTCAGAGCTGCCACAACTTTTGCGATCTTGCGAGAATTCGGGCTCCTTTTTGATCATTGGAGAGCTTCTTGAGATGTCGGGGACTTTTGAGTTCTTCTTCTTTTTTTTGGAAGGCTTCTGAGGAGCTTGGAATTATATCCGAGATTGTGAGGATTTTAAAATCCTTCTTTTTTTGTTTCTTTTTTGTTTTTTTTTTGTTTTTTTTTTTTTTGTTTTTTTTGTTTTTTTTTTTTTTTTGACTTGGAAAGCTTCCTGAGGAGTTGAGGATTATCTTTGTCCTTCCTTCATGGCTTGAGATAATTTGCGCATCGCCGATTCTCGAAGCTAACTTCTCGGGCTCGCTTGGACTTTCTCTTAGTATGGAGCAAAAATGATGGCTAAACCGGGTTTCAAAACACGCCGATCTTGAAATGAGAGGGTGGTGTTTAGTAAGGGTGAGGTAATGGCTTTCCTATGGGTGAAAGGTTTCAACCGCAATCCCTACTGGATGACCTAAACGAGATTAAGTCTTCATTGCTTGCTTAAGCTTTATATGAGAAAAGATCCATGCAAATTCATCGAGCAACGAGATGATGATGATGAAAGGGATGTGAGCATATGAGATGCAAGATGGGGAGTTGGTAAGCCCCAATTTGGGAAGGATATCAATTGATTTTCTCACTCCGATTAGTTTAAATATTAATCATTTTCGAAGAATTAGTGGTTGGCGGCACAAGTGATCATTTTGGATAAAACCATTTCAATTAAGTGTAATGTGAGTGCGCAAGTGATGTCTCGAGTCTAGCAAGAAAAGAAAAAAGACTTATATTAAAATTATACACTTAACCACTATGTCCAAAATGGACTACAACGACAAATGTCCAGGAAGGACTTAGGTGAAAGAAAAGTACTAGAACCTACGAAGGTTGACTCAAAAGACTATTTTAAAGATAGAGTAGCCCCGGTCCTAGCCGCTCTTTCTTTGTTGAACCATGCATCTATTCTTCGGCCAGGAGGCAGGAGCTATTGCGAGACCTTTCCATCGGGATTTCCTTGGCAACTTTTTGCTCAATCCAACCATCTTCATTACTGCGATAGTGGTTCATTGACCTTGCAAAGGGGCGAGTCAAACTCCATTGTGCCCACAAGGCTTGAACCACCAAACTTCGATCATGTTGACACTCATGTTGTTAGGGAGCGGGTTATTGATAGTATTAGGTCCTTCGAGGCATCTCTAACCTCCCTTGCTCAATCAACCCTTGGATGGCCTTTTTCGGGGACGCAATCATCCGTCAGTGCCCGTAGTGCGATGAAAGGCACAATGCTTGGAGGTATCCGAAGGAGCGTTGGGGTTTCTAGGGCGATAATTTTCCAAAGGCCGGAGCAAACCTTCTCTCACCAAACCTCTGAAGATATCACTCAAAGGCATCCCAAAGTTTCTCAAGTCTTGGAGCGGGATCTGGATGCATCGGGCTTCTTGGGAACAAAGGAAGTGGCATTATTCTGATCTGTCCCGCGTAGCCGATCGCCTCTTTGCCTTTAGCGAAAGTGAGAGTAGTTTTGGAGGGAGGAGCCCGATATCCGTGGCGAGTGCGGCGATCGGTTGCGATTGTAAGCCTTTTCAAACTTAGCCGGAATTAACCATTGCACGCAAGTCGGCGTAGGGGAAGTGGGTGAGGAAGCTCTCAAATGCGGCTTCAAGCATGGCGAAAGATGTCTAAGCGCTCCTCGTCGAGAGGAGGAATGGCCATTTCAGAGCTTTAAGTTCCATCTCTTATAGAAATCCCCAATATTCTCATTAGGCGTATTTGCATCGTTGTTTGCGGAGTCAACTCTGTTTGTCTCCCACTCCAAGTTGGCTTTATACTTATACGTGAAATGCTTGGTAATTTGTTCCCAAGTAGCCCTAGCTTGAGTGCAATCGGAAAAACCATTTCAAAGCCCACGACTTCAAAGAGAGACTAAAGTAATCGGCCAAGCTATTTGGTTTGTGCATCCCTTAGCCTTCATTGCCAAAGTATAGGTGTCCAAGTGAGTTTTAGGGCATGCGCTCCCGTCAAACAATTCCAGTGGGCATCACAAACTTGTGAGGCGGGGGACAATCGAGTCGGGATACGTAGGCCGAAGAAGCGGTGTTCTTTTTGGCGGTCAATTCGGCAATCTGTGCTTTCATTTCCTTGTGTTGCTCCATAAACCAAGCCAATTGGGGATCAGGCGGAGCGGGAATTCTGAGGCGATATTTGAGCTAGGAAGAGGACTAGGCTGTTGGTGGTGCATTGGTGGAAGGAATACCATATCCGGAGCATAGGTGAAAACTGTCCTTGGCCCAAATTACCACTGGGGAGTGTAGGTAGGAGGCGGGGCAAAAGGATAGAACCCGGCGACTTCTTTGTTGGCTTCCAATCGGCGAGAGAAGATGGAGCGGATCTGAGGTAGCCATATGGCTTGGATTTTCGGAGTGAGGCCCATAAGTAGGCTTAAGTGCGGGTTCTGTCCCTGGTTGTTGAATTGCATGGTGGTTGTGGCGAGGATGCATAGCAGAGAGGATCTTGTGGTCTGGTGATTCGGATGAAACCGGGATGAAGGCTTGATAACCCATAGAAGTACGAGTGAATGGATTTGTGAAAGCTGTGTGAGGAGCAAGCGGAGCAGTACCATTACGAGGAGGGGCTCTGACGTGGCCCGAGAACCAGATTGTGGCGGCATTCCAAATTGTGGCTGTTGATGTGAAGGTCTGGATTGATCGGTTCCGAGCGAGGTGGGATTCCAATCTGCTTGTGGCATTAGAGGTATCCCCAACCATGAGAGGACATTCCGTGCGGCTTTGCCCCAGTGAGGAGGCTGTGAGCGGATTCGTCCCATCGAGCTGCATGGATCCGGTGGTCGACCCGAGATCGAGGAACATGTGTTACGGTAGCACCGAAGGAGGTTGGTGGTGGCATCTGGAGTAATCGGGCGGCCGAGATTGGGATTGGGGTCATCCTCTTCTTCCACGGTGAAGGTGCCATCGGGATTGAGGTGGCGGCCAAACCGTGGCTCTTAATAGCCTCGATAAGGCTATTCGAGTGTGCTTCTGTCGCATTCTCATACGTTACGCTAGCGATTCCATTCTTTGTTACATGCAGGAGTCCGGGAGGCGGAGTGACGTTGTCCCCCTCGTTACCGGTGATGCGAGACATTCGAAACCCGGAGTTGAAACAAACGGCGAAGGCGATGAGGCACTTGACTCTTCCCAGGCGGTTAAACGGTGACCGGTGCAGAAACCAAGCTTTACGCGGAGGCTGCGGGGGAAAGACACGAGGGTTCGAGATGGCGGGAATTGAAGGAGGGTAGGTGTTTGGGCTCTTAGGCTCATGCAACATGCGATTATTTGTTCATGTTTACTTAAAACACGTTTTATTAACCTAATCGTTTGGAAAAGATTGCTCTTCTTTTTTTTTTCGAACTACTCGATTCTGGATCGGTGGGCCCCGTCACTACGTCTATAAGCCCCTCGTATTCCACCTGTATTTCGACCTCCCGGGGTGGGCGGCCCGGGCGAGGTCCTATAGGGCAAGCGGGTCCCACCGACCGAAAGAAAACGATCCTAGAAGTCGGCGGGTAATCGAGTCTTAATGAGCATTCGATGTAAATTACGGACAAAGGCGACGTCAAAGTCAAGATCATGTCAGGAAGCTCGACAAAAGTCGGCATGATTTGGGCGATGAATGTCCACGATTGATCTTGACTTGTCGTCAATTAGGCGTAATTAGGCATGGAATAATCATTAATCCTTGATGACTCGGTGTCATCTTTGGGAGTCGATGTATAATTTGTGCCGATCGAGCCGAAGTCAAGGCGCCGGTCAATATCTTGGTCAAAGTCTGCGGCGGAAAACCGGCGAGAACTTCGGCGATTAGGGACCCGAAAGATATTGAGTCGGTATGCCGACAAAGGCTTGAAAGGAAAGGTCTATACACGGACGGGGGCATGACACGGACCGGACTAAAAACCAGCCGGGTCTCGGACAAAGTGTGTCACGGACAAGTGCATGGTCGACACGAGGCTCCATGGGATGTTTGGGTAGTCACATGTGCTCGTCAGAGGCGTAATAAGACCAAACGGACCGCGACAAGGATTTCCCGGGTTAAGGGCGTAGTGTGCGGTGTACGGTCAACGTGCGCGTAGTGTGCAAGCGATCTATCTTCTTTTACGAGTAAAATAGAAATTTTTTTATGTGTCTTAAAAAGTATGATGCATGATTTTTTTGGAAATTTTCTTTTTTGAAAAATCTTTTTTTTGAAATTTTTTTTTGAAAATTAATGAGCACATAAGCACATAATCACAAAAATTCCAACGAGTTAGGGACATTATTCCGACGGTCAAAATTTTGACTTTTTCCGAGGCGGCCAAAACAAACACGAAAAATGTGCAAAAATCAACACACACAAAACAAAGGATTTTCAAATGTCGGGACGGAAGCTTGACCCTCAAAAGCTTTTCTTTTTTTTTTGAAAACGATGATACCGGTATGTGGGATTGTTAAACCACAATTTATCCCGCACTCGTGCTAGGAGGCGATAAAGGGAAGTTTAATGGTTTCCACCAATATACAAAATATCATTTTTTTTAGAAAAAGCTTAGTCCCAGTAGTCGCCCTTGTGATGTACCCGATTTTTTGAAAATCAAACGGAGTCGCCACGCCATTTTTGTTTTAAGGGCCAAAACTTTGAAAAATGCCCGAGATCAGAAATTTAGGTTCGGAGGTCACGTTACGTGCCGGGAAGGACGTTAGTGTGCACCGGAACGCCTCGTAAACGAGTCTTCCAAACATTCAAAATCCTTTGTTGTGTGTGTGTGTGTGTGTGTGTGTTTTGGCCAAAATAAGTTGAAACTGAGGTAAGTAAAAATTGGGAGCTCTTTTTAAGGCTTTAAACTGATCCCATGATTTTTGGGTGATTTTGGGTTGAGATTTGGCACTCAAAAGATTTTCGGAAGTTGAAAACCATTTCTGCCAGAATGAAAAAGACAGTTGACCCTTGACTTTGAAATGGACTTTAGGGCTTGAAAACTCCAGAATCTGGGAAAAGTCCGGGAATGAAAAATGTTCAAAACACCTTAAAAAAGGTTTCTGTAAAAGAACTTTTCATTTTGGAGATGATTTGAGGGGTCAAAACCTTCTGGAAATCTCAGATCTGAAATCTGGATTTCCAGAAGCTGATGAACTGGCCTCTAAAAGAAAAATTGAAAAAAGGAGTTTTACTCACGCAAAAAATAAATTAAAAATATGTCTGGAAAGCTCTGGATGTTGGCTACAAAAAGTATTTTGTAGTCAACACCCAATTCCAAGTTTTACTGGGTCCAAAAAATAGGAAAATGGACTGAGTTCTCAGAACAATGCTACTGGACAGCAAGATGTTCTTGAGGAGAAATGTGATTTTTGGGGGGTTTGCATCTATGTTCACCCCATTTTCATCCCTAGACTTGATTCCACTACCTTGTGTTAAGTGGTTATCATATTCAAGTCATCCTTGGGGAATTTATGGGGTTGAAACATGTCCTTTGCAAAGGGAAAGGGGGTTTTGTAAAGATGAAACCAAGGAGAAAGAATTGACTAAAGATCTAAAATGTGGACCACTTGAGATGGTCATTCATGAAGATGAACTTCAAGATGACCATCTTAGGTCAAAACTCAAGTTAAACTAGACATAAAATAAGTCAAAGTAAGAAGAACAAGATGATCAAGAGATCAAAAGAGAATTTTAGGGTTTTGAGAAGGAGGGCTTTACCAATGGTGACACCCTATCTTCCTAGGCTTGGAATTTGACTTGAGGAGTATCAAGATTTGGTGTTTGGCTTGAGGAGTATCAAGGTTTGGTGTGTTTGGTATTTGATTGGGAAAGATTCAAGAGAAAATGGTGGCAATCTAAGGATTCCCACTTGTTTTCTCTCTATATTCGCCTTGAACCGTTCTTTGTGAGTAAGTTGTGTTGTAAGCGAGAGAGGAGGGTTTAATTTATAGGCCCTCTGAAAACTCAAAGATGTCCGCGCGGAGGTCCCTGTAAAACGTGCCTGGTGCATTAAATGCGGCTCCGAGGCTTTGAACAGGAAGAATATTTTTCAAAATATCGGCGAAATTGTTTTTCAACTTCTTTGTTTGGGATTTTCTTAATTCTTTTGCTTTTTTGGATTCCTTTTTTGGTTTAACTTTAAATAGCAAACCCTAACCTACCCTTGCTTGGTTAGAAAGGTTAGAGATTGTTAGAAATGTTAGAAATGTTAAAACTTTCGTTAACTTTCTAACGAAAAAGCTACCAACTCAAATTGGAGCACTTACAGTGACGCTGTCGCCGTAGACTATGGTTAGCTCGTTGCCTTGCATGAACTTGAGGCACTGATGAAGGGTGGATGCCACGCCGTTGATTTGATGCAGCCAGGGACGCCCCAAGATGGCTGTGAAAGTGATTGGAATGTCCAACACTTGGAATTCGGTGGGGATCATCCGCTTGCCGAATGAGATATTAAGAGTAGCAACCCCGAGAACCGTACGAGAAGTAGAGTCATAGGCCTTGACAGTGTGGACTGAAGGCTTCAGATCTGTGGGCTTGATGTCAAGCAGGTCCATCATCTTGGCGGGCAAGACATTCATTCCGGAACCTCCGTCTACCAACACGCAGGGAAGGCGACGCTCGTCAGTGGGTTTGTGATGTAGAGCGGCTCATTGTGATCAGCCCCAAATTTTGGAAGGTCCAAATCTGTGAAGGTGATAATGTTGCCGTAGTGGATGTTACCAATCATTTGAATGACTTCGTCTGGGGTTGCGTCCACGGGGACCATGGTACGGGCCAGACTTTCCTCTAACTTGAGCTTGTGAGGATATGAAGATGTGAGCAGGGACCAAAGGGAAATGTTCGCCTGGGTCTTCTTGAGCTGAGTGAGGATCAGGTCCTCTTTCAGGGAATTTGCGTCCTCGGGCTGGCCGGGTTGCAGTTCTGGCTCCGTCAGCTTTTTGGTGGCCTTAGGTGGTAATGCATGGATTTGCCCCGATTGGGTTAGAACGCTGACATCAGGCTTGGTTCCTTCTGAACATTCCGCTCTGAGTTGAGCCATAGTTAGAGGAGGATTCCTCGTAGAGTAGGGCCACATGTCTTCCCTCAATTCATTGACTGCAGATGTGTTCCCGGGAGCTTCGGCAGCTTTACGGATTCTGTCCCAGGATACTGGCTTGGGTGCCTCTGCGGGGAGGTAGCCTACGGTTTGACGCAGTTGTTCGAATGTCAATGTGCAACAGTGGTTGCAGGCTGAAGCGTGCGTTGCGACCCTCGGGGAGGTTGGAGAGTTCTTGGTTCAGGCGAACAGTCTCCTTGATCTCTTCACGGTATACCGCGCTCCTTTCCTTCTTGCTTGAGCATACTCGGGGCATTAAGGAGTTGGAGTGCAGCGATACTCGTGGTTTGCTAATTTTCCTCCACTCTTGACCCAAATCAACTTTCTTGCAGCAGAGCCTGCGTCGAGAGTTAGTGCCTGCGTTTCTTCCCACGTGAGAATAGCCAATGCTTCTTTGAACTGGGTGCGGCAGTCTAGGTAAACCTCCATCGGGGAGAGCTTTCCTTTCTTCTTTATCTGAGTGGCAGGTATGTCGGAAGGTGAGTACACGGCTTCCCGAACATCTGCCCATGTAACTGGTTGCTGTCCCAGTTGATCGTTTCTGTAAACGAATGCCGAAGCTGTGGAATCTCCCTGACGATTCTTTGGAGATGAATTTCTATCTTTCTATTCCTTTTGAATGGACCTTCCTCTCTCAGTTGGCCTTTCAATTTGAGTGCGGAAATGATCCGTCCCCATCCTCCCAGTACCCTTGGGAGTCCAGTTTTTTTGACATCATGCCTGGCATGGAAGAGAATGGTTTCATCGTCTTCGTCGTCGATTTCACAGAGAACTTGCTTTCCTCGGGGAGATAAGCGCTGGTATTCATTCTGATGTGCCGTTCCATCTCCTAGGTCATCGGGACCGTTGACCACCCTCGTTGGGCAGAGGGGGTTGGATGAGAACAGACGGTAGTCGAGGAAGTTGCCGTGAGCAAAACCCCTGAGGTAGTACTGGTCTAGAGTGGCCTCTAGCTTTCAGTCTGAAGCTACTTGTGACACTTTAAGGGCTTGATCCCTGTGGGTCTTTAGAGCTTGATTTTCGTCCCAGAGACAATTCTCTTGAGCGGCTAGTTCCATGAGGGCTTTCCTTGCGAGAGCTAAACAGTCTCCGTAGGTGCGTGCCGTCTGACTAGTGTCTAGAACTGTGATCACATCCAAATCGCCGAATGGCGGAAACACTTGGATTATGTTGACGAAGGAAGTTGGGCTGGGACATTCCATGTGACCTTCCTTGATCTCGGTTACCAAGAAATTCGCCCATATCTGCTTGATTGAACACACGGGGGTGTTGAATTCTGCGAGGTTGACAGTCTCGTGATCTCGTTGGATCGCCAAGTCTATCGAGCTAGCGGTTTCTTTGGCGGGATGTCGAATCCGTGGCCAAGTGACGGCCAGGAGCGAATCAAAGCTGGAGCATGTTGATCTTTGAGGTGGTCATTTCCAATGTCGGAAGCTGACTCTGTCTTGCGGGGAAGACCTTCACAGATGTTTTCGGGGTGGCTGCCGGAAGCGTTCCCGAAGTTGATCTGACTTGTAGCAGGGTGAGGAGCTTTGTCTCCTTCACTGTTGCCCTTGGCCTTGACGGTGCTTGCAGCTTTAAGCTTGACTGATGGCACGGGCCGGTTGCCACTAGGGCTGGTAGTCGGAAGTGATGAGGAGCTCTGAGCTCGGTTGGCCAGGGCCTCGTTTACCATGAACAAGCAGTCGTCGAGGGTAACTTTGGCATTGCAGAATCTGACAATAAGGACCAGATCCTTGGTATCATCAGGATATCTGGAATGGATAATGTTGACGAAGTCGTCGTCAGTCACATGATCAGAGGGGTTCTTAGTCGTGTCAACCAGTTGCTTCCAATCGTCGGATAGCTGCCTGTACTGAACGTTGAGCTTGAAAATCTCCATAGTGTTGGAGCCCTGGTCGTAGGTGACCTGATCGGAATGGGTGCCATCCTCGAAACTGAGCATATGAATGCAAAGATCTTCTTGCGGGTCTACCACGTCCTCGACTCCAGAGAGTCCTGATTCATCGCCGTCTGATGGCTCAACCCAAACGTAGGGACGTATTGCGTCCGGGTGCGTTGCTGGAGCTGCTAGAAAAACATCATGCCCTTTGCTGGAGAAAAGGGGTTCAGCGGGTAGTTCCTCGTGGAGGACATCCCATACGATGTCCATACATTCAAGACGAGTATGACGGTGCTTGTTGACCTTTATCACGAAAATCTCTTCGCCTGGCGGGGCCAGAGAGTTGGCTTGAAGAATTCTGACAAATCTTCGACTGGAGAGAGGGGGTTTATGTGCCCGCATCACGGCGATGCTCAGGGTTTCTTTCCAATCTGCCTCCAAATGTTGGAAACGACAGTTGAACTTGATGTACCGGACTGCTTCATGGTCTGCCTGCTCGAGTACGTTGACATAGTTAGCATCTTCGAACTCTGAGGGATTCTGATGAGATTTGCCCCAATAGTCCCTTGGTTGATTTGAAGGAGGTAGCCCCGGTGCCTGGCTGCGGGCACGCTTGGCTGTTGTCTCGGCTTCATTTCCTATGAGGAAACTGTCCCCTCGGATGACTTCAAGATCTCCTTGGCGGTTAATGAACTTGACGCACTGATGGAGAGTGGAGGCTATGGCTTTCATGTGATGTAGCTAAGGGCGTCCCAACAGAGCTGTGAATTCGGATGGAATGTCCATCACGTGAAATTTTGCTGGCACCATTTGGGTTTCAAACCAGAGCTCTAGAGTCACCGTCCCCAGGATGGGACGAGACGTGCTATCATAGGCCTTGATAGTCCGGGTTGACGGAATCAGGTGGCTTTCGTTGGTACGGAGGGCTCGCATCATGCTGAGAGGGAGAACGTTAACGGCTGACCCGTTGTCTACCATTACTCCAGGGAGTGATATGGTGTTGAGCTTGAGAGTGATGTACAGAGCTTCATTGTGCCCCGAGGCATCTCTGTAGGTCTTTGTCACAGAACGTGATCATACTGCCATACAGTCGGGAATCGTAGATCTGATCTCTATTCGGAGAAGGAGAGTCATCCAGCCATCCGTTTCCTGTTTTCCTCTTGCGAGGTAAAGCCTTTGCTGGAGCCTCGGGATTGTGTTGAGGCTGTTTGTGGCGGTTGTCGCCCTTGGTTAGCACGTTGATCGAGTGCGAGTGCCAAGCTGAATTTGATCTTCCTTTGCCGATCCGTGCTCGGAAGCTGGACAAATTGAACCTTAGCTGATCCCGCGGGGGGTTAGGCTTCTGAATGGCAGTAAGATTACCAAGATCTGAGGTATTCCGGTGTCCCAAGGTCTGAACTCTGGTGTCAGCAGGACTTTTCGGCTTTCCCATCCATGTTTGCTCTAAAGCTGTATGGCCTGGAGGAAGGGAGGACTGGCTGGAGTAGAGTACGTAGTAGTCGAACCTCCCGGATGGCTCTCCGAGTGTACCCACACTGGTGTCTCCAGCTTCATATCTTTCTCTCAGTCTCTGTTGAGAGGACTTCTTCTTCTGTTTTCTCGGAGGATTGCTCCTGACCATGTCTTGGGACTCGTACTCCAGGCATGCGGAGCAGTCACAAACATCGTAGCTGATATGGACATTAGATGAGGACCCGGCTGGAAGAGGCGGAGGAACTGGCTCTGCGGCAATCTCCTTGGACACCCATTCAATGGCATTCACACTGTTGTTGTTCGGGAAAGGATTTCCGACTGTATTGGGTCCACGGGGACGCTCCAATTTTCCTTCCTCTATCAAGTTCTGAATTTCGTATCGTAACCCCACGCAGTTTCCGGTGGTATGGCCGTGATACTGATGAAAGGCGCAGTACTTGCCCTTGTCAGCATTGACTATGGGATTCTTGGGTTTGTAGTTTGCAACGGGTTTAAGGAGACCTTCCTTGATTAAACCTTCCAGCATCTTGCTCAGTGGCATGTTAAACTTGTCGAAGTGTACGGCAGGCTGCTTCTGAGTAGAATTGCTGCTTTGTGGGACTGGGTTTCTGTTGCCCGACTGCTATCCCTGATGGATGTAATTGACAGACGTATCTTTCCCTTTGACGGGGTCCGGTGCGGGATTGAATGCAACTGCCGATCGGTATCTGTATGGCTGTGCAGTAGCCAACTTTTCCTTGAGATCCTTCTCGAACTGTGAGCCGGCATTGACCATGGCCCGGAGATGCAGGAAGAAATGATGACTCGATGAGAGTTCTGATGGACGGTCTTAAGCAGGACTTGAAGATCCGCATCTGTTCATCCTTGGAGAGTGGCCCCATGATCTCGGAGAGTTTCCAACTCCACCTCTTGTAGAATTCTCTGACGCTTTCATCCGCTTTCTGCTCAGTGGTGATTAAGTCCTCACGACTTGTTTCTCACTCTAAGTTGGATCCGTACCGTTCCAGGAAGATGTTACTGATCTGATCCCAGGTGTGGCGATCCGCAGGCTTGACCCTCAGAAACCATCGTAACACTGAGCTCTTGAGCGTATGCTGGAAGTGGTCGGCCATTTACTGGAGGATTACTCCTTTCGCTCTCATGCCGAGAACGTAGGTATCGACATGCATTTGAGGACATTCGGTTCCGTCGAATCGGTCCATCTCCGGCATTCGGAACTTGGCAGGGAGAGGCGTGACCATTCCCGGATCTGTGGATTTGAGCGTTTCCTGCTTTGAGCTGCTCATGGTGGCTTTCAGGTCTTTCATCTGTTCGACCATCCAGGCTAAGGTAGGGTCCAGTGGTGGACTGTGAGGCTCGGCGCCGGGTGCTACCACGTGAGCGGTAGTGATTGAAGGTGGAAGGCTTGATATATGTGGATATATGGGGGCCTTTTCTGAACTGTATCGGGGTTTGTCCCCGGTGTTTTGGGATTTGTGTATAGGCAACGGGATGAACCCGGGAGGGTATTGAAGGATATTGGCATCTGTTTGAGATGGTCCAGCGGTGCGCTGGTGGTATTGAGTGATGGGAGTAGCACTGGCTTGGCCAAATATGACAGGGTTGCCCTGAGAGGTGGCAACGTGGAGCCTAGGTTGGCTATTTCCTTGGTTCGAAGGAATCCCGTAAGCTTGCGGGGGAGGAACCTGGTTGAAGGTTCGAGGAACTGGTTTCGGGGAATCGTCATCCTCGACTAGGACGAAAGTACCATCTGACTGGGGGATAGCTGCTATACCTCGCTCATTCAGAAGCTGTACCACGAAATTCTGCTGATCTTCTTTCTGCCTCTTGTGAACCTCACAAGCCCGGATGGCTTCTTCCAAAGTCATATCCGTTACCGGTGGCGGGGGTCTGTCCCCGTCACGATTTCTCGGTGAGCTAGACATGTCGGAAATTCTGGCTGAGGGAACTGAGGGAACCGAAGAACTGTCTGACGCTGCCGTAACTGTAATTCTGGCGAGGCGTTGACCCGGAAATCTGAACCACTTTCTGCTCGCTATAGGGAACGAAAGGCAGGGTTTAGACTTCGGAAAAGGGTATTTGGCTCAAGGTTTTGGGCTAGTGCAATGTGCAGTTACCGATTAATGTTTACTTAAAACGCATTTTCTCAGAGTCCTAATTGGTTGGAAAAGAACGTGTCTTCTTTTTCGCAACTAATCCTAGAGCTCTAATCAGTGGATCTCGTCACTACGCTTATAAGCCCCTCGTTTCCAATTGTAGATCATCTTTCTCGGGACGGACTATCCTGAGTGAGGTCCTATAAGGCAAGCGAGTTCCACCGACAAAGGAAAAAGTGAACTTAAGGCTAGCTGATCACGCAAACTTCCAACGTATGTGACGCACGGGCCACAGTCGAAGTCAACGTCCTTAAGTTAAGGCGGGGATCGTGCCAAAATTTCGGCATGACCTCTCCTGACTCGCTTGTGCGAGAGACCTTAGCTTTTGGTGTTGGCCAAGTCATGGCTGGCACGGTGCATACGGTGAGGTTTGGTGACACGGTGTCACATTGAACCTTCGGGTATATTTTTCGGCAGAGCTCCGCGTCAAAGTCAAGGCTGAAAAGCTCGAGACTTCGGGTCGGGAACGACCTTCGGTCTCAACCTCTCGAGCTTGACTCGTGGCGGAACCCGGCATAAAAAACATACACTTAGGCTTTATGACACGAACTAAGCCAAAAAACCAACCGGGGTCTTGGACAAAGTGTGACACAAAGAGTGCATGGCTTATACGGGCTAGGATGGGCTGTTTGGGATGACCCCGTGCGCCCTCGAAAGGTGTTTGGCAGACCAACCGAGGTGCAACTGATAAGGCCATCCCGGGTTACGGGTCATAGTATGCAGTGTACCGAGGCAGCAAGTGCACGTGAAGTGCGGTGTACCAAGGCAGCAAGTGCGATTAGTGTGCGGTCACTAAAATTCTTTTTTCTGAGTAAAACAGAGATTTTTCAGAATGTGTCTTAAAGAATTTTGATGCGCAGTTCAAAAGATAGCATGAAAATCAAACATGAATGGGGATGCACAAACATGGTATGATTTTGAAAAGACAACAATGTAATGCCTTTGAAAAAAACCGTTCGAGGTTTAAAGTAACACACGCACACGAAAACGAGGAAGGGTAAACGAAAGTTTGACCCACGGAAGGCTTTTTGAAAACAACGGCAGTTTTGAAAAAGTATCCTTTTCCCCAGCGAAGTCGCCAACTGAAATTACCCGAATTTTCGCGCGGACGCGGAAAGGCGGTTGTCTTTCGCGGAGGGTTGGTGTCTTAGACCTCGCTTTTGGGAAGGAGAGGAGTCGCCACGCGATTTTGTATTTTGAGCCCAAACGTTGAGAAACGGCTATAGTGAAAAGGTGTCGTTTTTATTGGTAGCAAAAACTTAGGAAAAGGCTATTTGAAAACGGGGATCATTTTTATTGGTAGCAAAAACGAGTAAAAAGCTTTTTAAAGTACCAGAGATTGTTAGGTTCGGAGGTCACGTTACGTTTCGGGAAGAGTATTACGAGATCACCCGAAATGCCTCGTATGACGAGTCTTTCTACCTTTCTCGAAAACGTGTGCATGTGTGTGTGTTTGCATTTTGAAATGGGGGCTTGAATGACAAGCTTAATCTTGGTTTGAATGTCAAACGTTGATTATGGTCCAGTTTGAAAAGGCGAGCGTTTGAATGACAAACGTCGGTTTTGGAAGTTTTAGGAAAAGTGACGCGAATGCTGATTTTGAACTTTTAACTTAATTGTCAAATGTTGACTTTTAAGAAAAGAGCGTTTGAATGTCAAACGTCGGTTTTGCGCGTTTTGAAAGAGAGTTCGAATGTCGAACTCCGGTTTTGAACCGGGCGTGTCATTGTTAACGATTTTTACGGGAAAAAACGTATTAAATGATTTGAGTGTCAAAAGTCGGCTTTTAGTTTGAAGATGAGCGTTCGGATGCCAAACGTCATTTCGCGCATTTTGAAAGAGAGTTCGAATGTCGAACTCCGGTTTTGAACCGGGCATTACATTGTTAACGATTTTTACGGGAAAAAACGTATTAAATGATTTGCAATCAACGAATCGGGTTGCGACTCGGACTTTGAAAGGTAAATACTATCACGATCCAAACGGGTCGGACTTTGTAAATGACAGTATTTAAATTGCAGTATCAACGGAATCAAACGATCCGGAATCGTAAATGACGATCGACGAGCCAAACGACTCGGAATTGTAAATGACGATCGACGAGCCAAAACGGCTCGGAGTTGTAAATGACGTTCAACGGATCAAACGGTCCGAAATTGTAAATAACAGAAAAGTAAATGACAATCGACGGATCGATCGATCCGAAATGGTAAATGACAGAAATTTAAACGGAACGGGGTCGGAACGCCGTTTTAACCCGTGATTACTTCTCTTACGGGAAGAGAAGAGGATCGAGGGGCTAAAACGTATCGGATCCCGTTAGACGGAGGCATCTACATTTCAACGGTGTTCGTCCGAAACGATTGTAGCAACTGGCACGTAAACCGAGATGGAACGAGAGATTTAGAGAGAGGGAGTTATACCTATGGCTATGGTCAACTCCTTTGGCTCGGGGGGTGTATACGGGATATGGAATTTGATTTGGAATGGTGTTTCGAGGTGTTTTGGTTCATGTTTGGTTGAAACGCGAAGTTTTCATGCAAATCGAAGCAAAACGGGAGCTCGGGAAGGGGTGAAAGGGGTTTGGGCCGTGGCAATGGTGATATTTGGAGAGTAAAATTATTCTCCTAAATGGCTTTGACAGCCCTTCTATTTATAGGTGAAAATTCAGCATGAGTCCGGCCGGACTTAGACTGAAATCCAGGGGATTTTGTGAAACTTTGGAAATTTGAGGGACTTACTGGCAATTTTTGAGAATCTGCAAAGGAGTCCGGCCGGACTTGGACTGCATACCAGGGGTATTTTAGTCTTTTGGCCTTGATTTCTGATTGAAAGGTGACTAGAGGGAGGTGGCATGCTTGCCACGTGTCCCATGACTCACCAAATGTGTGGGAGTTCGTTCCCGGGTCCCGGTTTTGTCCGTTTTTAAAATAACAGTCCGGAAAATGTTCGAAACGCCCCCGGAAAGTGCGTTTTTCAGGGAAAGCCGTACTTTTACGTGCGATGACGTGTGTTTAGTACGTTTCGACGTTGGGATGCACGGGGCAGTCCCGGGACGTCTCGTTGGCATGGCAATGGGGAGCTTAACGGGTTCCGGTTAACCTGGAGCGGGCCAGTTAACGGATTTCGGTTAAGTTTCTAACGGATTTTGACGATCCAGATTTGGGTACTTACAACTGACCTCCGAATTGACCAAGAGTAGAGAATCCTGTACTGATGCATGGACCGGAATACGGAGTGGAACCATATAAATGCTGAGTAAGGGGAGAACACGCTGCAGGCTGAGGAAAACTGCCTTGGAGCTGAGACTGCTGGTACCTTGGAACTCTGTCTTGGCAAATCTAATTCCCTGAAAGCCGATACTGACCATTCTGCTGCATATTATACTGACCACCCTGATAGCCGTCGGGGTATACACTGAACTGGGGTTGGGAGTAACTGGCTTGGAACTGAGACCCATACTGAACTTGTGGCATCGGGACATTGGGAGCCGGAGAGGAAGTGAGATCGAAGAAATTTGCAGGTTGACCACCACTCTGGCTAAGACCTTGCTGAACAACTGGATTATATGCTTGAGAGGAAGGTAGAGGAAACCTTCCTTGGGCACTTACAATCATTCCCAGAGATGACATTGGCTCGGGACGTGGGGCATAGCTCGTGGGAGGAGGCATAGCATTGTAACTGAGTGGAGCAGGCTGGGCAGGAGAAGCGGATCCAATCTCGTTATTGCCCTCTTCAGTAATTTCCTCATAAGAACCATCTTCTCTACGGAGCATTGCTATTCCCCGGGCCCTCATGGCCTCAACAAAGCGGTTATGAGCTTCTTCTTCTCGGATTTTGGCATTCTGAGCTGACAGGCGGGCCTCACGCTCTCTGGCCAAAGCGGCTTCCAAATTGATCCTCAACTCATCAGTAGACAGATCGTTCAAGCTTGGTTGACTCAACGGACCCGAACCTCCAACAGACTGAGCGGCAAACACATCTCCACTCCCTGCCATGTCTGATTCTGCACTGACTAAAGCTTCGGAAACTGCTTGAACTTCTTTGACAACCCGAACCAAACGAGCTCCCGGTACAGACGATCGACTCCAACTCGCCGTAGCTGCAGGGGTATATACGAGTTTATAAGGTTGGGAAAGAAGAGGAAATATGGGAGAGGAAGAAGAAAAAAGGAGAGAACAGACTCGCGCAAACAATTTATTTATCTTCAAGTATAAATCGGTGATTTAAATCCTAGGAACGATTGGGAAAGGCTAACCCTTTATTTATGTACACTACACCTTGGGGAAGCCTAGGGACGCAACATTCAAATTACACTAAATGCTTTGCATTTGAAATTAATAATAAGTAATGACACCTAACCAAGACCTAACATGACGTGGGACGAACGAGTGATCCAAATTTCTAGGGAAATTTGGGTAGCATAACGGGTATTCTCGGGGAATTTCCAAGAAAAATCCGGCATGACCTCTGTAAGTGTCCCAATCTGAACCGCCAATGTTCCTTCAGCCCAATTTAACGACTTCCACGTCGAATGGACAGTTAAGGGCATTTTGGTCATTTCCTAAGGAAATTTAAATAAGAAAGGGCCTTAAAGGAATATCAAAAATAGGTCAAAAAACCGATTGGGAAGAGTCATTTCCAAGAAATTGACTTACTTTTCATTAAATGCAAGCAGCCAAAACTGCTTTTTACATAGTCAGGCATGCCTACATTCCCATCCGCGCGGACAGGAATGAGACTCAGTCTCGTCCGCGGGGACACCTTTGAGACCTAAAATCTGCCTATAAATTAAATCATTCTCTCTCAGTTTAGAGGATCCAGAGCTCAAACCCTTACTGTTATATTCGTAAAATACCCAGAAAACAGCTTATACACCAAGCAAAAACACAAAATCCCAACACAAATCTTGATCAAATTCAAGCCTCAAACACAAATCCAAGGAAGATAGGGTACAACCATTGGTAAACCCTCCTTCTCCTTACCTTAATCTCCCACATCCATGCATACATCTCACATTTTAAAGATGTAACTTGTTCATATACTTGTTCTTCATTTCTTGCCCTAGATCCAAGAGGATATCCATGGATTTCATTTCCATGGATGATTCTCTATAAGGATCAACATTTCTTTTAATTTGTTGTCTCTCTTCTTACATTAACTAGTTGTCACTTGATCTCTTGACCTAAAGTGTGATCACCTTGGAGTTCATCTCCATGGATGATCACACCAAATGGTCCATATTCTTACTTTCACTTTCTTTTTGTGTTATTGGTGCTTGTTTGACCTAAAATGTAGTCATCTTGAAATAAATTTCCATGGATGACCATTTTAAAAGGTCTAAATTGTCTTTACTTCCTCAAAATGTTTTTCCTAACCTAAGATCTTCACCTTGGAACAATTTCCATGGATGAAGATCATTAAGATTCCTAGGTTACAAAAAGGGTGAAGTTGATACATTGAGTTCAAAGATCTCAAGGATGGTCATCTTAATGACCACCTTAGAAATCCACTCTAAAGTTGATACACCCTTAATCTAATATCAATTTTCATACATTAATCTTTGTTTTATGTTAAATCTTCCCATCCCAAGCAAATGAAATCCTTTCAAGTCCTAATGTATCCTAAGGATGGCTTGATATAGTAGATCACCACTAATCATGTTTAGTGATCACTAATCAAAGCCTAAGGAAAGTGGGGACAAGTATGGATGCAAATCTCAAAAATGTTTTTTTAACACTTTCAGTTGCAAAAACTCCAGTTCTGATTCTGTAACTCCAGTTTACATTCTGGAATTTACAGAATCAGACTGGAAAGTTGCGGAAAAGGAATATTACTGTCCCATCCGCGCGGACAGGAATGAATCTCACTCTGGTCCGTGCGGACAAGAATGCAAGGGACAGACATTTTGTTTTTTCAGTCATTTTTCACTCACAGAAGCACACTCTTTTGGTAAATTTCAGTCCAGTCCAGTCAAAACTTCATTTCCAGAAAATTCCTTTTGCAAAACACACACACACACACACACACACAAATGGTTTTAAATTAGGAAGACTCGTTTTATGAGGCATTCTGGGTGAACCCTAACGTTCTTCCCGGAATGTAACGTGACCTCCGAACCAATTTTTCTCTAATTTTGGGCATTTTTCAAAGTTTTGGCCCTTAAACTAAAAACGGCGTGGCGACTTCGTTTGATTTTTCAAAAAATGAAAATCGGGTACATCACAACCTCTCGTCGGTGCATGGTGACAATGCGGCATGATCTCTCGTTTAGGACATGTCACGGGGGTGACATGTCCTCACGTGAAACCATGTTGCATTGGCAACATGCCCACAAGGTGCGAGGTTTTGGGGAAGGTAAAAGGATTTATTAGAAATTTCGAAAACAACTCATTTTGGTGTAATTAAAACGTTGTATCAAAAACCAACCGCGGGTAAGGTTTAAGTGTGGTGCCACCTATAACGCACTAGGGGGATGGGTTTGACATTAGGCGCTCAAACGTAGGCGAATATTATCACCGTCCGCGATGCCGTCAATCGCACCCGAGGGTTCTTAAGCTACGTGATGTAGTGTGCGGATGACAATATTCTTTTATTTACAAAAAACAAAATTTTCTATTTACTTATTTATTTATTTTTTAAAAAAACACACACACTCTCACAGGGAAGAAAAAAGGAACAACAATCAGCTGAGCAATCTTTTGACTCAAGGGACTGCCCTCAAATCAGAACCTGAAACCTGTTCAGTGACTATTCCTGTCGTGTGACACAGAACAGCATGGACCAAAGCTGTTGCACGACCAAGAGAGTCACTGAACCACAACTCCTGCAAAACTGGAATTAGCCCCTGCCTCTCCTTGGCAAGGGACAAAATAAACCAAATATAGCAATAAAACAAAGCCCCAAGAAACAACAAAAAGCATACAAGTTGTAAGATCTAATAAAAAACATGTATCGCGCAAGATTATCAAGGATGCACAAAAGATGAATATATTGGATGTCTAAGAGTATGAAAGCTTGACCCTCTTATTTTGAAAAAACAGGTTTTCAAAAAGTTATCCCTAGCGGAGTCGCCACTGAATGCGCGCTCGCCCAAAAAAATTTTGTTTTCCCGGTTTAAAATGAAAAAAAGAAAGGAGTCGCCACGCCATGCTTTTGGAGGTGCACTTTGAAAAACCTTTTGAAAGAGAACGGGTTCAGGGGTCAGGTTACGTGTTGGGAAGAACCGAGAGTTCACCCAACACGCCTCGTCCGTAGACGAGTCTTTCTAATTTAGACATCCAAATAATTCAAAAAAATGTGCAAACGACGATAATAAGCAAGTGCAATAAACATGAATTTTATTGAATATGCAAGATCATTACAACTTGTAGACCAATTATTCGAGAGGCCACATCCCTTCACAGCAATAAGAACAGATTACAAAGGAGATCAGGTCCTCTACAAAGGACCATCTATGTCGCGTGACACAGGACTCCTCATGTCCAAATGTGTCGCGTGACACCAATGGTCACCTTGCAGAGACTCACAACAAACAGATTACAAAATCTCTAGATGAACACAAAATGCAATTACAAACCAGATCTAAGCACTAAACAACATGATCATAAAACTAGATACTAAGATAACTAACTAAATCAGCTTACAACTGAAACATGGTCCCTGCAGATGGTCACGACATGTCACGTGACACAGGACTCCTCATGTCCAAATGTGTCACGTGACACAGGATTACCATCTGCAGGTACCTCACAAGTTGAGATGCAGATCCAACCGATGCACAACAAATCAAACAATTATACCAGAATCAATAAGAACAACATGAATTAGATACGAATCGATCAAAGGAGTGTGGATATGGGAGATCCACACTCCCTTGACATCCAAATTGCAAATCCAAGTAGATCACATCATAAGCAAGCAATTGGACTCAAACATATGCGATTTAAACAGAGAGATTGCAGTTGCCACTTGATAATCTAAGGCAGATGGAGCCTGATTATTAAGTGGAGAAGAAGGAAGAACAATTAAGCAAGTAGATGAGAGAGAGAGAGAGAGAGAGAGAGAGAGAGAGAGAGAGAGAGAGAGAGAGAGAGGGTGTTACCCTTGTAGTCCTCAACTTCTACACCAAGTTAGGCATAAAATCCTTCGAATCAGCTTCTGGAATAGAGATCTAGGCACGGACTGAGAGCTGAATTGGAAGATCTAAGGTGTTTGGGGAAGTTGGAGATGAATTGGGTTGAGGAGAGGTGAAAGGTAAGGGAATTGGAGGGGAATTAGGTGGTTTTGGTGAGGGAGGAGGAGAGAGAGAGTTTCTGGAGCAATTTGTGCAGAGCTTCGTTAGGGGACTGGAATTGGGATCCAAAACTGAGAGGGGTAGGGTCTTATTTATAGCTGCAGTCCATGGTAACCTTATGTCGCACGACATAACGTATCCACTTTCCATGCCTCGACTTGTCGCGTGACACAAGGTGACCATAACCGTTTTTGGCGCCAAATCTGATTCTGGAACCTTCTTGGATAATACCTAAAAAGTCCAAAACAGATTTATTCCTTTTAGGTCCCTTGGCATGAGCAAAGTACAAAAAAGTACTTCCTTCGCGTGAAACTTATGAAATGTTTCCGAAAGTCTCGGGATGGACCGGGAATTTACCAAAATGCCCCTAAATGCAATTTTATCATATTAAAATGCATCTGAAAAGGTCGCGAATTGGATTGGCGTACTTACACAAATAGATAGTGAAACTTTGTATGATGCATGGGAGCGGTTCAAGGAACTTCTCAGAATGTGCCCCCACCACGG
Source organism: Adenophora triphylla var. japonica (assembly GCA_022495995.1). NCBI lineage: Eukaryota > Viridiplantae > Streptophyta > Magnoliopsida > Asterales > Campanulaceae > Adenophora > Adenophora triphylla. The sequence goes on from JAFEMH010000420.1 coordinate 379,343, forward strand.
GCTCGAAAAGTGGTTAATTGTTCACACCTTCTACAACGGTCTCATATTCAAGACAAGAGAGACCATTGATGCCACTGCAGGAGGAGCATTGATGAACAAAGGAGTCGATGAGGCATATGACCTTATCAAAAATATTGCATTGAACCATTACCAATGGTCAAACGAGAGGGAGCAACAACAAGGTACGCCTGGAAAATATAATGTTGATGCAGTTACTCTTCTCTCTTCTAAGGTTGAAATGCTTTTGAAAAAATTTGAAAATCTTAATGTCAATCCCGTGGCAAATGTAAATGTTTTATGTGAACTATGTGGGTCTAACTCACATAGTACGGATAATTGCGAGTTGCTTGACATTAGTTCTAATGATCAAGTGAACTTTGTAAATTCTTTTGGACAGAAGGGGGGGATGTATTCTAATACATACAATCCCGAATGGAGGAATCACCCCAACTTCTCCTATAAGAATAACAATGTTCTAAACCCGCAACTATCTACACAAAACCCGGGATTCACGTTTAGAAATTTCAATACTACTTCAAATACTTTTTCTCTCCCTAAATCAAAATTGGATCTTTTAATGGATTTCATAGTTGAAAGCAAAAATGATCAAGAAAAGACTAATACCGAGTTTAGGGAATGTTTCAAGTTATTAAATGATAGATTTGATAACCTAGCCGCCCATAACAAAATGCTAAATGAACATGCTAAGGCGGTAGTAACTAGAAGCGAGAAAGAGCTTATTGATTGTCTTCCTAAGGAAAATAATCCCATTGAGGAAACATTAGTCGAAACCCACCTGTGGTTGAGACTAATGATGAGGTTAATAAGGGGACGGAATCCCCTAAAATAACTAGAAATTTTGATCCGCCAATACCTTACCCTCAAAGGTTGGTAAAGGCAAAGCTTGATAAACAATTTGCAAAATTTTTAGAAGTTTTAAAATCTATTTACATTAATGTACCTTTTACCGATGCTTTGCAACAAATGCCTTCTTATGCTAAATTTCTAAAAGATATTCTTTCTAACAAAAGGAAGCTAGAAGAAAATGAGACTGTTGCATTAACGGAAGAGTTAAGTGCTGTTTTACAAAAAAGGTTACCTCCAAAATTAAAAGATCTCGACACTTTCTCTATTCCTTGCAATATAGGTAAATTTAATGTAGATAATGCCATGCTAGACCTCGGAGCTAGCGTAAGCCTCATCCCACTTTCAGTTAGCAAAAGAATTGGTGTGGGGGAATTAAAACCTACAACCATATCTCTGCAATTAGCGGACCGTTCCATTAAATATCCTGTGGGTATTATGGAAGATGTCCCTTGCCAAATCGGGAAATTAATCATCCCGGTTGACTTCGTAGTTCTTGAGATGGAAGAGGATAATTATATTCCTGTAATTCTGGGTAGACCATTTCTGGCCACAGCTGGGGCAATTATAGACGTTAAACATGGTAACCTCTCTTTGAATGTAGGAAATGATAAAGTAGAGTTTAAATTGTCTAAATTTATGAAAAATCTTGATCTTGAGAACCCTTGCTTAGACATTAACGTATTAGAATCTATTAGCAAGGAATTAGAAAGTCCCCAATCTAAAGACCCGCTAGAGAAAAGTCTTATAGATTGGAAGAGAACTTTGCATGATGATGACGATAATGAAATTGCAAATTATACTATGCTTTTAGATATTAATCATGCAGCAAAGTCTAGTGGCGACAATAAATATGAAGAGTTGGAGACTAAAGCGGAGCCATCCAACAAGGAGGAAAAAGAGGTAATTAAGGCACCTCAAGTTGAGTTAAAACCTCTTCCTACAAATCTAAGGTATGAATTTCTGGGACCAAACTCTACTTATCCCGTGATTATAAATGCTAAACTAGGCCCTCTTGAAACTGAAAAGTTATTAAATGAGCTTAGGTTGCACCAAAAAGCCATAGGATATACGATAGATGACTTAAAAGGAATTCATCCAAAAATTTGCATGCATAGGATTGATTTAGAGGAAGATCATAAACCTTCCATTGAGCATCAAAGAAGACTCAATCCTAACATGAAGGAAGTAGTTAAAAAAGAAGTCCTTAAATTACTTGACGCGGGCATTATCTATCCAATTGCGGATAGCAAATGGGTGAGCCCCGTGCAAGTTGTTCCTAAAAAGGGAGGAATGACAGTCATTCGAAATGATAAGGATGAATTAATCCCAACAAAGACTGTCACGGGTTGGCACATGTGTATAGACTACAGAAAATTAAATAAAGCCACCCGAAAGGATCATTTTCCCCTTCCCTTTATAGACCAAATGCTAGAAAGATTGGCCAAGCATTCCCATTTTTCTTATTTGGACGGATATTTGGGATTTTTTCAAATCCCTATCCATCCAGATGACCAAGAAAAAACTACTTTCACTTGTCCTTATGGTACCTTCACTTATAGAAGAATGCCCTTCGGACTTTGTAATGCTCCCGCCACTTTTCAGCGTTGTATGATGTCCATTTTTTCCGATTACATAGAAAATATAATGGAAGTTTTTATGGATGATTTCTCTGTTTATGGATATTCTTTCGACGAATGTTTGAAAAATTTATCTAAAGTCCTACAACGTTGTGAAGAAGTTAATCTTGTTTTAAATTGGGAAAAAAGTCACTTTATGGTAAATGAAGGGATAGTGTTAGGACACATGGTGTCCGAAAAGGGGATAGAAGTAGATAAGGCGAAAATTGAGATTATTGAAAAATTACCTCTGCCTACTAATGTTAAAGGAATAAGAAGCTTTCTTGGGCACGCCGGTTTTTACTGACGATTTATAAAGGATTTCTAAAAAATTTCTAAACCTTTAACTAATCTACTAATGAAAGATGCTCCATTTATGTTCGATAGCCCTTGTCTTGAAGCATTTAACAGGTTGAAGGAAGCTTTGGTATCCGCTCCTATCGTACAACCACCCGATTGGGATCTCCCTTTTGAAATAATGTGCGATGCAAGTGATTTTGAAGTTGGAGCAGTTCTAGGGCAGCGGAAAGACAAGAAAACACATGTTATATACTATGCTAGCCGAACACTAGATGAAGCACAAATGAATTACGCCACCACAGAAAAAGAATTGTTGGCCGTGGTATTTGCTATGGATAAGTTTAGATCATATTTGGTGGGGTCAAAAGTAATCGTATACACGGATCATGCATCAATAAGGTACTTATTGGCAAAGAAGGATACAAAGCCAAGATTGATAAGGTGGATCCTTCTCCTCTAAGAGTTTGATTTAGAAATCCGTGATAAAAAGGGGACGGAAAATTTGGTCGCAGATCATTTATCCCGTCTTCCCAAGGATTTGGAAATTTCCAATAATGATGACCTTCCAATTGATGACTCGTTTCCGGACGATCATCTTCTTGCTATAAACAATGTTGAAACCCCTTGGTTTGCGGACATTGTTAATTACCTAGCATGTAAGATTCTTCCCCCAGAAATGAGTTATCAACAAAAGAAGAGATTCTTATCAGAAATTAAATACTATTTTTGGAAAGATCCGCTCCTTTTTAAGCATTGCGCAGATGGAATCATTAGGCGGTGTGTACCTAATGAAGAGATTAATGACATTCTTCATCATTGTCATTCATCCCCTTATGGCGGTCATGCAAGCACAGCCAAAACCGCCGCCAAGGTTCTTCAATCAGGTTTCTTCTGGCCCACACTCTTCAAAGATTCTCGACATTTCGTTATTTCTTGTGATCGTTGCCAAAGAACCGGCAACATTTCAAGAAGAAATGAAATGCCCCTTAATAATATTTTAGAGGTTGAGATCTTTGATGTATGGGGCATTGATTTCATGGGACCATTTCCAACGTCCTTCAACAATTACTATATTTTAGTAGCAGTGGACTATGTCTCAAAATGGGTAGAAGCCATAGCATCTCCAACAAACGACTCAAAAGTCGTCATGAAGCTTTTTAAAGATACAATTTTTCCAAGATTTGGGGTTCCAAAAGTTATCATAAGTGATGGTGGTTCGCATTTTTCACAACGCCAATTCAAGGCTTTATTAAAAAAGTACGGAGTCCATTATAAAACGGGCACCGGGTATCATCCTCAAACAAGCGGACAAGTGGAAGTATCGAACCGGGAAATAAAGTGGATCTTGGAGAAAACAGTAATAAGTTCAAGAAAGGATTGGTCAATAAAATTGAACGATGCTTTGTGGGCTTATCGCACCGCTTTCAAAACATCCATCGGAACAACTCCTTTTCGTTTGGTGTATGGAAAGCCATGTCATTTACCAGTGGAGCTTGAACACAAAGCATATTGGGCAATTAAAGCTCTAAACTATGACCTAGCAGAAGCCGGTGAAAAATGAAAACTTCAGTTACAAGAGCTCGAAGAACTCCGATATGAAGCATACGAAAGTGCTAAGTTATACAAGGAAAAGACAAAGAAATGGCATGATGCTCATATCATAAAAAAGGATTTCAAAGAAGGAGACATGGTACTACTTTTTAACTCTCGTTTAAAGCTTTTTCCAGGTAAGTTAAAATCAAGATGGACAGGCCCATATCAAGTTCGTAAGGTATATCCATACGGAGCCATTGAAATTGGGAATGAAGCACAAGGAGAGTTCAAGGTAAACGGTCAAAGGTTAAAACACTACATGATCGGAGACCCGATTGGAGTAGTTTCATTCATAACACTAGACGAACCCACCACTCAATCCCAGTAAGTTTTTTTCTTTACCCTCCCGGGATTGACATTGTTCCTTGAAACATTGAGGACAATGTTCATTTCAAGTGTGTGTGGGGGGGGGTATATCTATCTATCTTTACTTATTTTCTAGTTTTAATTTACATGTTTTTTAGTTTAGATTTACATGCTTTCTAGTGTAATTTTTATTTTTACTTAGTTGCATTTTCGTTTCTTTTTATGCATGTCTAGTATATAAAAAAAAATAAAAAATATAATTCCTATGATGATCCATATTATTAATTTTATGCTTGCTATTTGCCCTAGGATAATGCCTTTAACTTTCCTCTCATATTTTCTATAAACTTAGAAATTTATAAGAAGAAAAATATAGGGATATTTCTAGGAAATAAGTTAAAAGCCTCATAAGTTAATATAGAAAAATATAGGGTTTTGTCAAGAATATGCATTTGATTAGATTGAATTTTTTGATCATCTTTATACACTTGGTTGATCTTATGAAAAATTTTGAAAATATTTCTTTAAATTGTACATTTCGAATCTTATTAATGCTTATTCCCTTATTAGAAGCATTTACTTTGTTTTGCATCCCTTGAATCACACCCCTTCAATAAAATCCCATCTTTTCATTTCCACTAATCGAATCAAGGTTAGGCATTTTATCTTATTGCTAAAAGAGTGACTTAGTCACCAAATCTTAAAGGCAAAAAGAAATTTATTACTTCCTAAGTAACTCGGGGCACGGCGTTCGCTGCGACGATGCTTCCTTGCCAAATGGAAATAATATCCGAAGTATTCTTGATCTAAGTATTAGGAACATGGGGTTCGCAGCCACAATGTCTCCTACTTGAAAGGATAAAAAATAACTAAGGTCTTTTGCAAAAAAAATTAACACGTGCAAAAATAAGATAAAATTGGTGAAACCTTGATAAGATTTTTCCACTATCTTCATCCATTTTTCACCCTTGTGATTCAAAATGCAATCCAATTCTATGAAAGCTTCTAGTTTGTGAATGAGTATTTATACTTCCATTTGTACATTTTAAAGTAATAAATTCATTTTCTCAAAAATCACTCTAAAGAGTGAAAGCTTCTCTTTTTACCAAGTAATTGATCTAAGATTTATCCTTCTAGCATGCTTTACTTGATCAAATTCTATATATGCTATATTAGGTTATTGTCTTAAAAATTATTTCTTTAAAATATCCCCAAGATGCTTCTTTCTAAATAATTTTTAAAGATATGTAAAATATGACTAGAAAGATGAAGATAATATCCAAAAGGAAATTAGGGCTTGCTACTATATTTCTGAGGGATCATTCTTATTTTATTTTCTTTTCTTTTCTTTTCTCCCTCTCCATGTTTTCATCCTAAACTTGCTTGGGGACAAGCAAGAACTTAGTGTGGAGGAGTTTGATAAGTGACTATTACATATTCATTTATCCTAAGTTTTTATATCTAATTCCTTAGTTTAATCATCATTTAGATCTCATTTTAGTCTATTTTAGTTTCTTTTTCATATATATTAGATTTTATGCTTTTTGGTATACTCTATATATTTTAGACAGGTTTTTGGAGTCTATTATAATAAAAAAGGATGCTTGGACATCTTGGTGCAAAGGCATGGAGGAGCAACAAACAAATCAAACACACAAGCCAAAATTCAGCCAGAGCGGCCGTGCAGCCATCAGAGGAGCGGCCGTGCACTTAGGCCATGACAGGCCATTTTTGGCCCCAAAATGCAGAGTGGCCGTGTCTTGGAAATGGTTTGGCCGTGTTACCTTCAGAGTGGCCGTGCAGCAAGAAGCGAAGCGGCCGTGTACGTTGTCCAAATTCAAATTCAAAATTGGCGCCAAGGGGGCACGGCCGTGCAAAACCCTTGACACAGCAGTGCAAGTCGTGACTGCAGAATTAAAAGGCACCTTTAGAAGGCACCTTCTTGAAGAGTTTCCTCCCAATTATAAAAGACCCATTGTAATCAGTCTTAGAGATCGAATTCTGATAGAATTTTCATAAGAAATTGTTAGAGAATAACATAGAAAAGTTACAAGTACTATATACATTCATTTCCAAAAGATCTTTGAAGATTCAAGTCCATTTTTATTCTTGGAGTTCCTTTGGAAAAGAAGCAATAAAAGTTGAAGTATTCCAGCCATTCGTCTCTCATTTATCATAAGTCTTTCTTACTCTATCTTTTATATTATTGCTTATTTACTTTACATGGCTAGCGAGTAATATCCCTTGTTCTTGGGGTTGGAAACTCAAAGCATAAATCGTTCATCATCTTAAATTATGAAAGTCTTGTCTTCTATCTTCATCTAAACAATTTCTTTATATCAATCTCTAAATGACTTACATTTTGGAGACGTCCAACTTGTATGATTCAGTCGATCGAGAGAAGGACCTAGCGGAGAATCTCGATTGACGGAACCATATTAAGAAACTGGGTTCCATTGATCACGAAAGTAGTTCAACGGCCTAGGGATGTTCCTTTAATGGAAAGTATGTTGACTCTCATTCTTAATGGATTCTTACTAATTATGGTCAGCTAGAGATAAGCCGGAATGCCCATTTGTGACAGGGCGGGAGTACCATAAACGGAAATCTCAAACAGTTAGGACATAATTAGTGAAGAATACAACGCTACTGTCTTGACCGTGAGAAGTAGTGTAAGCCTAACGTACCATCCTTGATTTTTATGAAAATCTATATTTCCTAAGACAATGACTATTTGATGAACAAATTATGTATATGATTTCCAATCCCGAGAATGCTTCGTTTATAATATTTAAAGTATTTTCTGTGTATGTTTTATTCTCTTCCCAAAACAAATCTTTATCTCCCCAAATCTCTTTTATAATTTTAATAAAGACAAAAATAATCCCAAAGTAAACCCTGTCTCTGTGGGATTGACCCGTACTTGCACCCGCTATATTTCAATAGCCCGTGTGCTTGCGGATTTTAAATAAACCGTTAGGTTTCGACCGAACACTTAGCTGGGGAAAATCTGAGCTTACGATGACTGCCAGGGTTTATCTGCTGGGGATATGTATTCTTTGTATGGGCTCATGATGATGGCCGGGGTTAAGAATTCGGAAGGAAATGAACTTCCGTTAAATTCCAATGAAGGAGGACAGGCTTACTTTGGAGGCCGGGGTTGAAAAACAAGGAAGGGAATGGGCTTTCGTTAAGTTTTGTTGAAGGGGTCTGGCTTACGTTGAAGGCCGGGGTTAAAAAAAGGAAGGGAATGGGCTTCCGTCAAGTTTTGTTGAAGAAGTACGGGCTTACGTTGAAGGCCGGGGTTGAAAACGAGGAAGGAAATGGGCTTCCGTTAAGTTTTGGTGAAGAGGTTAATTCTTGTTAACTTTCTGTTAAACTGGGGGTCTGAATGCAGAGTGCCAGGAATTAAAAGTGCAAAGCAGGGATTTCACCCTGCAATCTTATCTGCGCGGACCAGATCAGCAAGGCGACGAGTTTAAAGATTAAGACAGAAGCTTCTGTCTTCTTCATTCTTCTAAACAGCCGCCGAGAGGAAGAGAGAAAAAGGAAGGAGAAAAATTCCATTGCTGTCCAATTCCTTTGCCGAATCCTTCGAAATCGAGGCTATGGAGCGAGAGGGAGGAGCTAATGTAGTCCGCCGAGGTCGGGTGAGTAGAGAGGCTGCGGAGAAGAGACTTGAATTGGTGAGGATGCACCGCCGTTACACGCTCTCGCAATCGGTGAACGATGAATTTTACCCGGATATGTGGCAACATTGGGCCACCAATGAGGATCTTCGCATGGTATGACACTCAATTTTTGTCGATTTTATTGATTTTTTTTTTTTTTATCAAAATTGGCTCATGCTAGATTTAGGGCTTGAATGCCAAAATTTTGGGGCGTTTGTTGATTTTGCCGTTGAAATATGAAATTGATGATGCATATGTTTAATTGAAGGCATGGGTAGTAGTAATATGCAATTTCTTTGTAAAAAACATGGGTTGTTTGCATAATGAGAAAATAAGGTGGGTACAAATTTGCCGAATTTGGGACGGACTCTTGCACAAGAGATTTTTGTTATGAAAATTTGTTTTTTGTAAATGTAAAGAGGGTACAAATTTGCCAAATTTGGGACGGACTCTTGCATAAGAGATTTTTGATGAAAATTTGCTTTTGTAAATGTAAAGTGAGTACATATTTGCTGAATTTGGGATGGACTCTTGCATAAGAGATTTTGATGAAAACTTGTTTTTGTAAAGTGGGTACAAATTTGCCGAATTTGAGACGGACTCTTGCATAAGAGATTTTTGTTATGAAAATTTGTTTTTTGTAAATGTAAAGAGGGTACAAATTTGTCGAATTTGGAACGGACTCTTGCATAATGAATGTGCGCTCGCCGAAATTGAAAATAAGGAGTCGCCACGCTGTTTTTAAGGAAACATTGAAAACCTTTTTGAAAGAGAAAATGGGTTCGGGGGTCAAGTTACGTGTTGGGAAGAACCGAGAGTTCACCCAACACGCCTCGTCCGTAGACGAGTCTTTCTATTGTTCAACATTCAAAACATTCATATGTGTGTGCGAAGTGTGTATGACAATATATGTGTAAAAAATGCATAAAAGTGCTTTGTTTTATTACTCAACAAGGGAAAGTACAATTTGTAAGCCATTTGCCCTGGGAGGCCACATCCCACTTTACATCGAGGAATAACAGAACTTACAACTGAAATAGAACCTACTGCAGAGGACTCATTGTGTCGCGTGACACAGGATCTGAGGGATCAAATGTGTCGCGTGACACAACAAAGCACTCTGCAGAGGTTTTACAAAACCCACACTGCAGCAACACCAAATGAGCAAAATACCACAGCAAGCAAACCAAAGGAAACAGATTACAACTGAAATTATAGTCCCTGCATAGGCTTAGTTATGTTGTGCTACACAGGACTGATGAGATCCGTTGTGTCACGTGACATAACCTTGCCATATGCAGGTACTTTACAATTTTGAAATCAGATTCAACAACAATCAAAACATATCAAATCACCACACCAGATCAAATAATATAACTACGAGTCAACCAAGGATTGACCAAAGGGATGTGGATATGGGAAATCCACACTCCCTTAGCAATCAAGCCGCAAAACCAATAGATCACATCATGAATACCAATTGCACCAAACCAACAATTAAACAGAGAGATGGCAGTTGGGACTTGATAATTGGAGGCAGACGAAGCCTAATTATCAAGTCTGGGGACAAATTGCAACGGAGCGAACACAATAGCAAATATGAAATAAAAGTGAGGGAAGAGATTTGTTACCCTCATAGTCCACGCTCCTTCAACCAAGTTAGGTGGAAGGATCTTCAATCGGCTTCGGAACGGAACGAGCCCAGATCGGAGTTGTTTTGGTAGCTCGGCAGTTCCCAGTACGTGCGTTGAACGGATTTGAGATCGGGAACAGAGGAGTTGACGGCAATTGGTTTTTTGGATATAGAGAGAGGTGAAACCAGGTTAGACAGGTTAGGCAATCGGTTTCAGGTGAGGAAGGATGACTGTTAGGGACGGTGGTGTTTAGCAGCTTAGGGCTCTGTAACGGAGAAGATGGCGATTGGATTTGGGTAGGGAACGGAGAACGGTGAATAGGATTTTGGGAAGAATAGGTCGGGCTAGGTTTCTGGTGAAGAAGGTGATTGTTGGTGTTGTAAAGGACGACAGTGGTTGGCGGCTCAGGGCAGAAACAGGGGAGCGGAGTTGGCGTCAGATTTGGAGGAATTGGTGAGACTGCGACGGTGAGGGAGATTGAGGTCACCGGATTGGGGTTGGGCTTTGAGTTTGCCGGCGATTGGTGTGGTAAGAGAGAACTGGATGATGGTTTTGTAATCGGAGAAGAGGGAGGTCGCCAGTTGATTGGGTTTAGGTCGAAGAAGAAGGAAGTTTGGGTAGAAGGAATTGGTTTGGTGAAGGCGCCGGTTGGATTTGGATGTGAAGGAGACGGTTGAGGGAGCTTGGCAATGGAGGTCTGCGTATCTGCGCCTAGAGAGAGAGAGGAGAGAGAGAGGGGTGAGATCTGAGCGTTGTGTGTGTTAACTGTGTGTGGATTGTGAGAGGCTCCTTAACAAATGAAATGAATTTGGTATTTAAACGTAAATTGGGAATAAGATTCAATTTGTCGCACGACCCAACGCTTCCAATTTCCATGCTTCAAGCTGTCGCACGACGGGCCACGTCCATAACCGTTTCTGGCGCCAAAACTTGCTTCTGGAACATTCCGGGTTAATTTTTTTAAAAGCTCAAAGCAGTTAATTCCCTGTAGGTCCTTTTTGTCTGGGGAAAAATACTAAAAAATACTTCCTTCGCGAGAAACTCGTAAAATATTTCCGGAAGTCTCGAAACGGATCGGGAATTTACCAAAACGCCCCTTAGTGCAATTTTATCATTTAAAATGCACCTAAAAGGGTTGCGAATTGGATTGGCGTACTTACAGAGCCCCTCGGCAATGTCACTTTTGGAAAAAGTGAGGTTGTCGATAAAAAGGACCCAATCTCAATGAGCAGCAGGGGGATAAGGCGGAGGGCTAGACGGTGATCTGGGTAGTCGGATGGCTGGACCTTTTGAGAAAGGATTCCTACGTATCCCAAGTGGGAATCAAGCCGGTCGTAGTTCGAGAGAAACTAATTGAGGGGGGCTGAACATAGGGGAAACTATTTGAAGGTCTCTTGACCTAAAAGGGATTATTTGAAGGTCTCTTGACCTAAAAGGGGTTATTTGAAGGTCTCTTGACCTAAACGAGATTATTTGAAGGCATCTCAACCTGAAAGGGATTATTTGAAGGTCTCTGGACCTAACAGTGATCATTTGAAGGTCTCTTGACCTAAAAGGGGTTATTTTAAGGTCTCTTGACCTAAACGAGATCATTTGAAGGAATCTCAACCTGAAAGGAATTATTTGAAGGTCTCTTGACCTAACATGGATCATTTGAAGGTCTCTTGACCTAAAAGGGGTTATTTTAAGGTCTCTTGACCTAAACGAGATCATTTGAAGGCATCTCAACCTGAAAAGGATTATTTGAAGGTCTCTTGACCTAAAAGAGATTATTTGAATGCATCACAACCTGACAGGGATTATTTGAAGGTCTCTTGACCTAAACGAGATTATTTGAAGGCATCACAACCTGAAAGGGATTATTTGAAGGTCTCTTGACCTAAAAGAGATTATTTGAAGGCATCACAACCTGACAGGGATTATTTGAAGGTCTCTTGACCTAAACGAGATTATTTGAAGGCATCACAACCTGACAGGGATTATTTGAAGGTCTCTTAACCTAAACGAGATTATTTGAAGGCATCACAACCTGACAGGGATTATTTGAAGGTCTCTTGACCTAAATGAGATTATTTGAAGGCATCACAACCTGACATGGATTATTTGAAGGTCTCTTGACCTAAACGAGATTATTTGAAGGCATCACAACCTGACAGGGATTATTTGAAGGTCTCTTGACCTAAACGGGGTTATTTTAAGGTCTCTTGACTTAAACGAGATCATTTGAAGGCATCTCAACCTGAAAGGGATTATTTTAAGGTCTCTTGACCTAAGAGGGATTATTTGAAGGCATCCAACCTAGCAGAGATTATTTTAAGGTCTCTTGACCTAAGAGGGATTATTTGAAGGCATCCAACCTTGCAGGGATTATTTTATGGTCTCTTGACCTAAGAGGGATTATTTGAAGGCATCCAACCTGGAAAGGGATTAATGCTTCTGGCAAAGTAATAGACTGAGATATGTTTTCATACCTGTGCTGTGCTTACCTGTAGCTGCCAGAGGGTCCTATGCTACTACTGCTGGGGATAGATGTAGCTGCCGGAGGGTCCTATGCTACTAACTGCTGTTGACGGTTGATGGGTGTGGGGCGATCTTTTATCGACTTGTTCGGCTTTGGGGTCTGGGACCTTGCTTGCTATGACGGGGACTTTGCTTGCTGGGCAGCGAACTCTTGCTTTGGCGATGGGGCTATCTTTGTTGACGATTGACTTCTGTGTCCCGAGCTTCGCTTGGTAAGCCAGGGACTTTGCTTGCTGGGCAGCGAACTCTTATTGACGGTTGATTTTTGTGTCCCGAGCTTTGCTTGATAGGCCGGGGACTTTGCTTGCTGGGCAGCGAACTCTTATTGACGCTTGGACGGTGGGGCCATTGATCTTGATGCGCCCTGCTAGGGAGATTAACATAGGTACGGCTTCTTGTCTCGGTTTATCATGCAAAATAGGCTTTTGAAGTCGCCGAGACTGGTGAGTATTATTGCTTGGATACTGGGGTTGTTGGGGCTCTTTCTTTGACAAGCACTGCTTGGGGGCTGAGGCAGCTAGGGCTCTTTCAGATGATACTGGTGAGTTTGAAGGTGACGGGCCTAGTGAAGGTAATAAAGGCAGGATCTGCCATCTGCAGGATTTGGAATCCTTGTCCAAGATTGCGATTCGAGGGGCAGTCCTCACGATCACATTATGATCACCTGATTATTGTACCCTGCTGTAAGTACCCAAATCTGGCTCATGCCTTCCGGTTAAATTTCCCGGCAATTTCGGTAAGTTTTCCGGTAATTCCCCAGACCTTCCTAGTGTTCCGGAAACATTCCGAAACTGTTTTTAATTAATTAAGGGCTGAAGGGAATCCTTCCTAATTAAGAAACACGTTTTTCTTAATTAGGAGGAGCCTTCTAGAATTTGCCACCTTGCATGGTTCTAGAAGTGCTGAGTCATTGTGGATGATGCCGCACGGCTGCATTAGCTCGCGACCTCTGGCCGCACGGCTTCATTCGCTCTCTCCAGATTACCTATAAATAGAGGCCTCCTCTACCCATTTTAATCATCCACAAAAGGCATCAATCACTCATATTACGAAGAAATCCTCCCAAGAAGCTGCTGGAAGTCCAAGAAGGTGAAGAAGAAGGCCAAGAAGCTACCTCCCTCCTCCTTGAAGATCCAAGATCAACCTCTCCTCCTAGCTCCATCCAAAGAAGAAGGAAGCCATTGGTAACCTCGCACGCCCTAACCTTGCATCCTAATAGCTTTATAAATTGCTCATTGCATTGCTTTTATATTGCTTGGGACTTGGTAGATTAAAGATCATATCTTTATATTCCCCCTTCCCCTTTTGCATGCATTAGACATCATTTGTCATAAAAATGTAGTCTTTCCCCATAAAGGTGCATCCTTTGCACCCAAAACCCCCATTTTCCAATAAAAATGTCATCTTCATGCATCCTTTGCATATAAAAATCCAATCTTTTTTCAATCAAAATGCATCCTTTGCATTCAAAATCCCTTTTCCAAGCATCATTTGCTTTAAAGATCATGTCTTTACCATAAACTAGCATCATATGCTTTTCAAAATTCAATCTTTATGCATCATTTGCATAATGAATTCCAATTTCTTCAAAAATGCATCATTTGCATAAAAATCATATCTTTATGCATCATTTGCAATAAAGATCATTTCTTTGAATCAAATGCATCATTTGCAACCCAAAAATGTCATCTTTTCATTAAAAATGTCATTTTTACATACATTTCCCCCATTCCCCATTAGTAACCTCGGAACGGACCGGTGTAAAAGATCCTATCTTTACATAGTTCCTTCCATAAAGGTTTCATAATCTCTTTAGAAAGGGACACCTTTAAACCCTATATCTCCGATTATCACTTAAGATGAGTATGAAGCATCTATACGAGCTCGACCATCTTAAAGTGTAGGATTGATGGGCTAAGGACCCTCCTTTTCTAAAGAACCTCATCTTTGACTATAAAGAGAGTCATTCTCTCGATCACGCAAGTCCCAAGGTCCAAAAAATGCGATGATCACAAGTCCAAGATGAGGACGTGATCAAAATCCCGAATACATAAAATCCAAGAAATCCCGAGCGACAACCAATAAATGGTTTGTACGTCCGGAAGACGACTTGGGACATTCCCTCCTTATTTTCAAACACATGCACACAAGAAAGCACGCAAGCAAGCACGATTAATGGGATCTTGGGAGACTTGCTCCGTCAAGGCACCTTGGGTGAACGACGATCCGTTCTTCCCAAGGGGTAACTTAACCTCCGAACCCATAAAACCTTTTTTTCAAAGTTTTTAGGTAATCAAAATGGCGTGGCGACTCCATTTTTCAAATTAAACCGAATGTCTTCAAACTCGCGTGAATCCAACAAACACAAAATTTTGGGCACACATTCACAGTTTGGCGACTCCGCTGGGGAAATCCCAAAGGAGAAAAGCTTTATTTTCAAAACAATAAAATCGATACTCGGTATATAGGTGGAAACCACTTGCCCTTCCTGTACACTCCCTGATGTGGGAGTTGGGATAACCGGTGGTTTAACAATCCCACATACCAGTATCCCTTTTCGAAAAAAAAAAAAAAAATTTGAAAAAAAAATAAAAGAAAGCTTTTCCCTTTGAGTGGGGTAGACTCCCGTCGCCGATTTCATTAATCGTGCTTGCTTTCTTTACCTTGCATTGCATCATTTGCATCTTGGAATCTGTGCATACTTTGAAAACGGGAAACAACCCGAAAAATAGCAAAAGGAGTGGAACCTGGAAAATTGATCCATGCAGTCGTACGGCTCAATCCTCCTTGGATTCTGACCGGGCGACCTCAGTGGCATTTCCACCAGGAAAAATCATGGTTAATCCGGGCGGTCCTAGCGGCTTGGGGCTACTCGGCTCCATGATCGATCAGGGCTCCTTAAAATTTACGTGCTTATGTGCTGCATTTTCCCCGTCCCGAAAATCATTCCTTTAAAACACATTATGAAAATCTTTAGGAGACCGCACACTACGCGCACCTGATATATCCTGTACACTTTGCACGCATGTCCTTCAAACCCGAGGGTGGTTCCAGCTGCAGTCACGGACAACCTTACGATGCTCCCGGGCGCACACGGAATCATACCAACCTCCCCATGGCAGCCAGTGTCGACCAATGCACAGTCCGTGTCATACGTTTCAAAAAACCGTGACTTTTGGTTGGTTTTTGGTCTAGTCCGTGTCATATAGCCCAGTTGCATACCCTCGTAAAGGCCAAGCCTTAGTTCATAATGGAAGAAGAACTCTGCCAAAATTCCGACAAGGAAAAATTGGCGAGATCTCGACTCCGACATTGACTATTGACCTTGACCTGCACGGAATGCGTAAGAGTCAAGACCGAGTCTTTGCCAACAAATCAAAAGATCTTTCGCTCAAGCGAAGCTCTGCCAAAATTCCGACAAGGAAAAATTGGCAAGATCTTGACCCGGCATTGACTTCGATTCTAACTCACGCCCGGCGTATGCAACGAAGTTCAATGTGACACTGTGTCATCCGGCTTTTGCCGCCCGACCCATGCCTATTATCTTCTCGGACATTATCGAAAGTCAAAACGTCATTCGCTCAAGCGAAATTCTGCCAAAAATTCTATCAAGGCGTAAAGACGAGACTTTCCCGGTATTGCCTTGACTATAATCCGCATCGCTCGTGCGTTGAAAGTTCCTATGACCCGCTAGACCCGTTAGGAGCGTTCTTTACTCTCGGTCGGTGGGATCCGCGTGCCCTATAGGACCCTTGCCCGGGGCTGTCCACCCTGGTAGGTCGAAATACAGGTGGAATACGAGGGGCTTATAGACGTAGTGACGGAACCCATTGATCCAGGATCTATAGTAGTTACGAAAAAGAAGGGCAAACCCCCTTTTCCAACCAAATAGATATTAATAAAAGACACTGTTTTAAGTAAACCGGAAGATTCTAATTTGCATATTGCTCGAGCCTTCACCTAAACACCTACCCCGAGTCTAAACCTTTCCTATCCCTTTCCCGCAGCGAGAAAGAAGTGGGTGAGAACACCAGGTCAGCGACTTGTTAGCGTAGAATTCTCATACAGTTCACCGTAATCCTCGCTTTGGTCAGTCCAGAGTCGAATGTCCGATTCGACAGAGAACAAGCCTTGGTTTGGGTAACCAGATGATCTAGGGAAGAAGAGCTAGCCTTAGCCTTGGAAAATAGTCGTAAGGCCCATGAGGAACAAAGCAGCCATGCCTCATTGATGCGCTACGCCGTCATGGGGTCCAGATAGTGGTAGAGCCCAATGGTTCCTTGGTTATGGTAGAAGATGAAACTCCGTAGTAACCATCTCGGTACCTCTCAGCCTATAATCGTGCCTCCTCCATCCACATATGAGCCTTTGCCAAAGACTGTCCCTTTTCAGCCTTTTGAGTATCCCAAGCCATTAGGGTCCCGACACCTCTCCTCCTGAGATAAGACCCGGCTTTGTTCCCTACCAACAGAGAGAACAAACGCCACAAATATTCCGCAACGCAGCCTCTGCACTACCTACATGGGATTCACTCCTCTCCCCGGTATGGGCCGTCCCAGACAACTTCCAGCCTCGGGAATCAATCAAGTGACCTTTTTAACTCCTGCCCTGCCACAGCAGATCTTCCACCCCCAACCTTGCCAATAGGATCCCACGAGGCTCCTTTTTCCTACTTCTGCAACTACGATCCTAATTCCTATGCCTCTGGTCAGCCTCAGGGAAACACCGGACCCGGCCAAGTTTACACCTATTTCCCTTCTAAAGACTCTCGAGCCATCAGGGTCCTGACACCCTCACGGCCTTTGCATCCCCCCGTGGGACTCTTTCCCTCCTTTCAGCCTAATCCAAATCTCTTTACTTTGGAATCCCAGTACCACCCTGACCCCTCTAATTTCGTCAACGCCTGTGAATTTGCCTATCTCTCAGACAGTGGTAGTGAAGAATCAGTCAGAAACGAGAATAGGAATGGATGGATTTACAGTGGTGATGACAGTTCAGTAGAAGGAATGGACTTGGAGTCAGCAGAAGTGAAACCCAAAGGGCAAGATGAGGTAGAAAACCACAGACCTGGAATAGGGGATGAAATCACTTCAAAGTGTATTTGCAGCCTATGTAAAGGCTCGGAAAAGGGAAAGGATGCTAGCTTAGATGAGGCAGTATATGAGTCCTACACCCTAGAGTTCAATACTCCTTACAAAGACTTGGTCGGTGAATGGAGGGATTTAATTGAAGCCCTAGCTGAAAGAGGAAAGTGGGCTCCACCCACCGATCTGGAAAACGTAAGCATCGCGGAAGCCAAACTCTCTCATCAGGGAGAGTAGACTCTGCTACGGTGTTAGTAGTTACTCCCGAGACCTTGTCCAAGAAAGAGTGTATGGATGCCCACGGAAAGAGTCTTAAGTCTCGAGGCGACCCCAGGGCCCCTTTATGTCCCGTGACGACAACGATGTTTTCTTGGTAATTCCCAAGTCAGAGGAGGAGTCCAAGATACCTCTTATATGGCGTCAAGTATCCCGACTCCGCTTTTGCCCTCATTGGTCATCAGAGTTAAGACGGAAGTTCCCACGAGAGTTACCAGTGATACTGATGAAGACACTGGTCGCCGGAGGAACAGTAGAAGAGTGGTTAGCCCGTAAGCCAAAAAGCCAGAAAACCTTCCCAACAAAGAAGAACGTAAAACCCGCCATGAGGTTTGACCTTGAGAAATCCTTATTGATGATGGAATTTCTCACTTCAGAAAATATTTGGCCAATGTCAAAGATGCCGCCGAAGGTCGACCCCTAGAGAAAGAAGGGACATGCTTGACAAAGTGATGAGGAATGTGATCCCACTCTGTTGAAAAAATTGCTGGACCTGGATGAGAAATCCGGTCGCCAGGCCCAAACCCCGAAGGTGATAACTCTGTTGCATGTTGACTTTGAAAAGTTTGAATGAGACCGTGAAGGCTCTAAACGGAGAAGGTAAAGTTTCAAACCAGCCAACTTCTAAGCCAATCGTAGAGTCAGAACCCCGAGAAGGTCGTAAAGCCGTTAACTTGGGATCAGATTCGAGAAGCAGCCTACGCCTCCAGTAGTGCCATTAATCAGATTAATTAGCAGAATTGGCCATACGCCAGCAAGAGCCCGCCTCTGACTTTGAAAAAGCTAACAGAATCCTCCAGTAGGAATAATGACCCGTGAAAATCTAATGTCTATGTGATGACTCGGTCTGGACAAATGAGTATTGAGCAGCCTAAGGGTGACAAAAAGAATGCCGTCTCGGAGCCAAAGACAGATAAGAGGCCTTATAAGCCGGAAGTAGAAAAGCCAGACTCTGACAAAGAGGATCCAGTGTTGACTCAGTTGAAGTGTACCCAAGCCAATATCTCCTTGTGGTCCCTGTTAACCTCTTCATACCCTCATAAGTTGAAGCTAGAAGAAAG
Organism: Adenophora triphylla var. japonica; assembly: GCA_022495995.1. NCBI lineage: Eukaryota > Viridiplantae > Streptophyta > Magnoliopsida > Asterales > Campanulaceae > Adenophora > Adenophora triphylla. The sequence goes on from JAFEMH010000420.1 coordinate 398,271, forward strand.
TTTGGCCAAGACCATGGTGCCCATAGATGTCACCCCAGATGAGGTCGTCCAAATGATTGGAAGTATCCACTACGGAAACATCATTACCTTCACTGACTTGGACCTGCCAAAGTATGGGGCTAGTCATAACGAACCTCTTTACATCACAGTCCAGTTAGAAGAGCGTCGATTGCCACGGGTATTAGTCGATGGAGGGTCTGCAATGAATGTCTTGCCAGCCAAGATGATGGACTTATTGGACTTGAAGCCAACCGATTTGAAGCCTTCTAGTCAGACTATTAAAGCCTATGACTCCACTGCACGATCAGTTTTGGGGATTGCTACTCTCAAGCTGTGGCTCGGAAAAAAGGTCATAGATGTTGATTTTCAAGTGATTGATATTCCGATTTCATTTACTGCTCTACTGGGACGGCCCTGGATCCACCAGATAAATGGGGTATCCTCTACTTTGCACCGGCGTCAAATTTCGGTCAAATGATGGTACTATCACCACCATTTATGGAGACAAAGTGTCACGGTAGAAGGAACCAAGACTGGAGACATCCCGATATTGGAAATCAAACATGATGACGAAGGGTTGGCATTGAAAGGATTCTCTCGTAGCTCCTTCCAAAGCACAAGTGTGTTGCACCGACCTCACCACTACTTCCGATAAAATCCCTCCCTGCCATGAGAATGATGAGAAAAATGGGTTATCTTCCGGGACTTGGATTGGGTAGAAGACTTCAGGGTCGCAATACCATCATCAATGTAAAGGAGCAGACTACGATACGGCTTGAGGTACAAACCAAATGGCGTAAAAGCTAAAGGGGCCCATCTTCATCCCTACGCTTATCCGCACTCCATTACTTTACAAAAGGTGGGACACAATATGATAAAAGTGATCACCAGATCTCCTTGCATAAAACCCTTCTCGAAAACCTTGAGAAAATGAGGGGAAAGCCACCAACTCTGTTCGAAGAATGTTCCTTGACTTGCCGAGACATTCCTGGGGCTACCACTACCATTCGTAACGAGTATGTCTTCAAAGGAAACTCGCATACGGCGTCGAAGAGTCGCATCCGGGGTAATGGACTTCTGCCTTTCGAAGTTAGCTCTTTCGAAAATCAGCGATAGAAGCCGCCAATAGTGAAGACAAGTGAGTGGGGCTTGCTACGGTTGTTTGATGAAGAAGCTACGTATCCCAGATTTGATCGACTGACTCGGATGATGAGATAGTTGCCGTAATTGGAGACGGTGGTGAAAATCCTTTTGATCCTCGCACTTTGGTAACTAAGACAGAGATGCCATTGAAGAATTGGGAGACGTTCGTGGCCGATAGCGGTAGCCGACAAGAAATGATCGCGGAGCTTGGATTGGTACCCCGTCCTTCTCAACTGGGCCAGTCGTGTCAAACACCTGTTGTCAATTCCATCAGTCAGAATCTTTGAATTCCAGTCCTCGAGTCATCCGAAGGCCTCACGCCTAAGGACTATCAAAATGTAATCAATGTCATCTTTCCCCTTATTTTGAATGAAATGACGGATCTTTCTGAAAGTATCCTCTTATACCAACTTAACAAATGATAAATTAACTCAAAACTTAACAACAGGTTAATAATGAATCATTTGAACAAGATGCAAACACACTAAATGAACAATACATTAAAGAAATCTTTAAGCGGGTTTCGGAGAAAGAGGAAAACCGGGCCCAAGCCGCCGAGGAGGTTTTGACAAGTGTGAACTTGGGTACCGTCGAGGAACCTAAAGAGACACGGAATCGGAAACTTCTTCCAGTGGGGGTCGAATCTGAACAGACTGGGATCGATGCGCTCGTGGAATACGGTCGACGTGTTTCCGCATGGTCATGGCAGGATATGCCGGGCTAGACAAGCGCTTCGATAGTAGAGCATGTAATCCCTCTAGCACCAGATCTTGGCGGCAAGAAATGTAACCGAGGAAGATCAAGCGGGAGAATGGTTCTGCTGTACAGTCAAAGAAGAAATTGAGGAAGCTAATGCAGGTAGGATTCATTAGAATCATCGAATATCCGACATGGTTATCCAATATTTGTGACCGTCACCAAGGCCAATGGGAAGGTACGCACGGTGCGTGTGTGTGATTTCCCGGGACTCCGAACAGTGAGGCGCCCTAAGTGATCGATTACCCTTTGCCAAACGCATAGACATCCTCGGTGGACTTCCACCAAGCTAACTACGAAGTCAAATCCTTCGCTGATGGCTTTTGGCAGGGGCCTCTAGCAACCGTATCAAGATGGCCGAGGAAGACCAAGAAAAGATGTACCCTTCACCACACCGTGGGGAACTTATCTGTTATACAAAGGATGCCATTTCGCTTGGGCTTAAGAACGCCTGGGGCTACTTACCAACTGGGCGGCTGACCGCGCTTTTCATGACATGATCCACAAGGAGATTTGAGGCTCTACGTAGACGACATGATAATCCCACTCCCAAAGTGCGAGGACGGGCAAGACTTTGTTGACCTCCCGGAAGTTCTTTCGAGAGGCCGAGGACAACATTCCATGAGACTAAACCACTACTAAAATGCACCTTCCCGGAGTGACAAGGGGAAAAGTGCTTGGGTATATGGTCACGTAGCGCACGGGTATCGAAGCCGACCCCAAAAGATCAAAGCGAAGCCATTATGGATATGAGGCCAATTCTCGGACCGAGACGTAAGTCAAGAGCTTTATGGCTGAAAAGCTGCAAAGACATTAGCCGTTTCCGTCAATCAGTTGACCACTATGTGCGAGCCCATCTTCAAGCTCATGAAGAAGAATGTAGACACGTAATGGACCGAAGAATGCCAGGGATGCTTTTGACCAGAGATCAAGGCAGATACATTGGTACATCCTCCGGTAGAAAACGCCATTTACTTTGTCTGCACTAGGAAGTCTGCAGGGAAGTAAGCTCAATTACTCGAAGCATGTTGAAAAGACCTATCTTGAAAAGGGACTCGTGCCGGTAGTCTGCAATGCAGTTGAAGCATTATATGCGAAGCACCACCGCGAATTTGGTCTCAAGAATGGACCCCATCAAATACATCTTTGATGTCCTTCTTCCCTCTCGATGCGTCTAGCAAGTAGTGGTCCCTTCTTCTTAGCGTAGTACGACATCAACTATGTGACCGTAAAGGCCATCAAGGGTCAAGCGTTGTCGGACCACTCCGGCAAACTTTCCCAAGAATGAAGACGAGAGGGCCTCGAACCCCAATTTTCCTGCATTGAAGTGGATCTTTGCGGTCGAGCCTCGAAAACCGTATGGCGGTTGTTCTTCCTTTTCGACTGGAGCCGCTAACAAAAAAGAGAGCTTGATAACGTATCTGGATGCTACCGGTCGATCCAAAAAGATGAGCATACACCCATGTAGCCCTCAAGTTCAACTTCCCCGCCACGAACAATGCCGCTGAGTACAGCCTCGCATTGCTGGTTTGGAAGAGCCGCCTTAGAAAGGAATGTCAAGGAAAGCTAGAAGTTTATGGAGACTCGTACGATCATCAACCAGGTTTCCAACAAGTGGAAGACTCAAGCTAGCGGACCCTAACCTCGCAACGCGGTATCATGCCCATATGGAGGAGTTGATTTCGGACAGCTTCGTAGAAGTGACCTTCCACTACTTGCCAAGGGAAAAGAACAGATTAGCGAGATGCCTCTAGCTACTCTAGCCTCATTGGTAGAGATCCCCGAGGGAAAAGCCATAAAACCCCTTCCGAGTGGGTAGAAAAAAAGTCCCCCGAGCCATTCCGTTGTGAAGTAGACACTGGGACCTCGAAGCCTATAAAGGAACCCCGGTACAATCAAATTTACTCCTGCTCCTAAAAGATGGAGAGTCGGCTTTCGGAGACAAAGAAGGTAGACCAAAAGAAGGTGTCAGAGCCAAGAGCTTGCAAGAAGCCCCAGAAAAGGTTGGCCTCCCATTATGCTCACCCTCTCAGGAGGCGACCTATACAAGAAGCGATACGAAGGACCACTCCTCTTTGTGCGTCACTTCACAGAAAAGGCCAAATAATTGATGACCTGAAGTCCACTTGCTGATGGTCCCTCTGCGGTCCTCAGCTATGAATGCCAGAGCCCCCGATGCAAAGTGATCCTCGGAATGGGTTACTACTTTGGATTTCCATGGAAACAGATCTGTGTCCGGCACGTCCGAGCATGCGACAAGTGCCGAGCGGTTTGCCACAACCTCAACCATCTCACCGCCTCATGACCACGCATCGCATGACGACTCCTTGGCCGTTTGCAACTTCAGGGGTATTGACGTGATAGGGGAAAATAGCCCTGACGACAGAAGCAATGGACATGAATTTTGTGAAGCTAGTAGCCATCGACTACTTCACCAAGTGGGTAGAGGCCAAGTCTTACAAGGTCCTCACTTTGGAAAAAGTGGCCCAATTCATCAAAGAAAACATAATGTGCGTATATGGGGTGCCCAACGAGATCATTTTCCGATAATGGGTCGCACTTTGAAGGGACTGCGATAGGTTGCCGCGAATTCGGGATCACTCGCCACAAGTCGTCTCCGTATCACGGACCTCGAGACTAATGGAGTAGTGGAAAGCCTGCTAATAAGACGCTCGAACGGATCATCCGAAAATGGCCACCCGTGGTCGTGATTGGCCCGAAAAGCCGCACTTGGCACTGCGGGGCTAGCGTAATGTCCTGGTCCGAACAGCCTACAAGAGAAACTCCTTTTACCTTAACCTACGGATGGAAGCAAAGTGTTACCAAGTGGAGTTGGAAATCCCGTCATTAAGGGTCCTCCGGAAAATGATGTCAATGAAGTAGAATGGTTGCGCATGGCCTGCATGAAGAGTTAGCCACCCGCTTGACGAGAGAAGGCTAAAAGCCATGGAACACACCCGAGCCTACTGCAGGCGGATGGCCGCAGCGTTTGAAAAAAAGGTTAAGGCCGTAGACATCAAAGAGGGTGACTTAGTAAAAGTGAAGCCCCTACTAGAGACAACCCCCTGGGAAAATGGGAACCCGTTTGGATCGGCCCTATGTGGTGCGTAAGATACTATCGGGAGGAGCCATGAAGCTTGCAGCACTGACGGCAATCCCTTTGTCCACCCAACAATGGTGATAAGCTCAAAAAGATACTATGTCTAAAAAAATAAAATAAATAAAAAATAAAAAAAAAAGTGCAAAAAGAGTAATGCCCAAATAGGCCGAAAAACCCAAAAGGGCGGTCTATAGGCAAAAACTTGAGGATGCACATAAAAAAAAAAAAGAAAAATATATATAGTTCACCGTAATGAACTACGAAGACCCGAGCCCTTAGTCTTTTCTTGTAAAAGGGGAACGTAGGCAGCCATATATGGTTCGGTCTAAACAATAAAAAGGACAATCAAGCTTCCATGAAGTGCGTCCTAAATAATAAAGGGTATTTCGGTTTCATAAAACGGGTCCCAATAAATAAGACATTTGAATTTCCATGAAATGTGTCTCGATTAATTTTTAAGATAATATTTCTTGTTCATTACAAGTTTAAAACTTCTTGATGAGTTCAAGCACGGTCTACCTCTTGACTCTGCTAACCTGCTACAAAGATCCAAAACACAATAAATTGCCTAAATAAACTAATGTGTTTGCAAAATGGCAATAAGAGGATCCTAAGAAAAGATTTGTCAATCGTCATTCTGAGTCTTCTTTGGTCTTCTTCCCTTTTCCTCGGCCGTCGAGTCTTCTTCCTCTTTTTATCTATGATGTCGGTATCCCTCATCCCGACCTCCCAGATTCTCACCGGAGCCTCTACCAAACCCGTGTCAATAAGTGCTCTCTCTACCCGAGCACGAGTCCGCACTTCCTCCCTCTCCGAGCCTCAAAGGAGCGACCTCGGACAACCTCTTGTACCGAGCCTCCATGTCTCGACCAAGTCACCTGACCGGTTATGGCGACTCGCCACTGCTAGCCTCAGCCTCCCTCGGAGTCCTGCTCGAGTCACGGTCGGCCCCAATAAAGCCTTGACGTCTCTCCTCCAACATGACCTGATTCGCTCCCATCTCCCTCTCGTACTCACCCAAGTAGACAAGTGGTCAAGATGGTACTCTTCCCGCTCCCGAAGATAGCCCCGGGTGGGAAAGTGTATGTCCAAGCCCTCGAGAAGAAAGAGAAGCCGGGCCGGATCCCTCATATCCAACGACACCACCTCCATGGTCCGAATGTCCTCCCAATCACTCAATGGCTCCCTGTAAAGCCCCAAACCGCCCGGATACTAAGAAGGGTATGTAGAAGGATGACCAAAGAAATCTGGAACCCTCACAAAGATAGGACTCCCGAAATATCCTCTCGATGCAACCTCCAATGAGGTATCCACCAACGGATGTCCGAAGTGGATAGCCTAGCCATCGTCGGCTCGCCAAATACTCGGTCCCGTTGCCTCGGTGCACCTCTCCGAGAAATCACCCAAGGGCATTGAGTCGGCAAAGCCCCTGGCAAAGCCCCTGGCAAAGCCCCGAGCCTCTCCCGCACCATAAGGTCAGCTGACAACCGACTCCGGATCTCATGAAATGGTCTCCCGAGCCATCCTGCCAATCCCATGAAGTGTCTCTCCCAAAACCGGCGGGACAATATCCTTCCCGGCCTTACAGTCTCTAACCATGTCCAAGAGACCACTATGACGATCCCCACGGAATCGGCGGTGAACAGAGTGCGTAAAATACGCAAAGGATAAATGCGTCCATAGCCACCGTGGTCACAGCCATATCCGGAGACCCAAACCTGTCCGGATATCGAAAGGTCAATCCCCGTCCGGCTACCATCATCCTCTCGGCCTCCCCAAAGGAATCTCGCAAAAGATGCAAGCTTTACCGCCACCCGCACGTCTCCGACCAGCGGAATAGATATAGCCTCAATCTCGGGACCCCCAATCAAGGCTCGGAAGTCTTCATGCGTCGGGACAATCTCGTTATAAGAAAAGCAAGAACATGTCTCCTGGACGTCCCGGAACTTTCTGCGGCTCTCTCAAAAGGTCCCAATCGGGCGGAAGATCCCTCAAATGCCATAAAGACTTGATCTTGAAGGAAGAATCAAGCAGCCCCCTATGAGATTGGAAGTTGTGTCTCACCCAAGATTGAAGATCGGACGTAAAACGGTCTCTGCTTCCCCTTGCAATCTAACGGGCTTCTCCATCGCAAAATGACCCAAAGGTGGTGCTTTTAGGTCCAAAATGTGCTCGGGAACAATTGGAACAAGTCTAGAGTGAAAATGAAATGAAATGGCCAAGCCTTGCTTTTATTCGTAAAATAAATCCAGTTCCAGTACAGAACCGTGAGCCGCACGGCTTCATTTTCCCTCAGACAAAACCGCACCGGCCACATTAGCCATCCTCAAAATTCTGCAGCAACCAAGTTGCTGCCCAAGGGAGTTTTCACCCCACTTTTTCAACCAAAACCTGTACAAAAACATATCCAGAAGCCATTCAAGCATTTATACACCATCATAAATCATTTTGGCCCAGTTTCAGCCCCAAATCCAAGCAAAAAATCGCCCCAAGGCTCAGATAATATGCAAATTAAAAAAGCATGAATTAGAAAAGTAAATAAAGCATAAATACAATGTCTTCGCCCCATCGGCGCCAGAATAAAGCAAAAAATAAACAAAGTGTGCATCAAATGTGTTCATTGTTTGTTTTGTTCCCAAATCTATTCTAGAGACCTCCTAGGCCTCCGATTCTTCCTCCTCCTCATCACTGCTCAACTCATAAATGCTAGCCTCCCTCATCAAGTCCTCCCCGGTCGCCCACGTCGACAAAATGGACATTATCGTGTCCGTACTCAGCCCATTTTGCTCCAGAATGTCACCGTTGGGTCCCCGCCCCGAGGCATGGCACTCGGGAAGAGTACTCCGAGGCCGATGAGGTGTGACAGTGCCCCGACATGCCGTCTCTTGCGCCCGGCTCCTGTGCATCCGCTCGCCACCTTTGAAGCGCGGAGCCGGCTTCCTCGAAGGGACCAGAGCACATGTCCTTCCCGGCCCTATTCCGATCGGACGCCTATCATAAGTGCGAGCCGGAACACGAGAAAAGAAGAAAAATCTCAGAAAATCTCGAAAATTGCAAAAACGAGAAAAAGCGTGAGAAATCTAAAAGGGAATAAGACCCTAAAAGTATACTTACAAAGGTCTTGTCAGGCGGCAAGGTGTCTTGGGGCTCCCTAGCGTCGGGGACAGTATCCTCAATCCTCCTCGGTACTCCATGGACCACATAGGACCAGATGCGCGGGGAGGGATCGGTGGGTCGATGGGCTCATCCTGCCCATATCACACAGTGACCGCCGGCTTCACTAGCTTACGCGCTTAGGCGTCCTCGGTCGGCTCCATAAACACGGCGTAGGGGTATCCATGTCAAAGTACTCCTCGGCCACGCCACGCACCTTTGGTACTCTAGCAATCTCGTCCTCCGGCCAATCCTGGCCGGGCAGCATCCGTCTTGGAGGATCTCCCGAGGAGTAATGGCGTCAATGGAGGGACATGGCCATCTTGCCTCGAAAGCGGTCCCCCCAGTAAATGACATCGCATGTCGGCCAGGTGAGCCATCTCCTCTCGCCTCGTCGCCTCAATGGCATCTCCCAAAGCAAGATCTCCTGATACCGCGCCCCAAGGGTAGAAGTCCACCCGTCGTGCCCATCCATTTTTGTTGATGACCGGCCTCACCATTTTGTAGTCGAAGGTGATCCGGGTCTTTCCCGTGAATTTATCCCTCGCATCCCCCTCCAAATAACCATAGCAGGTAATATGGTGATATCGCTCTGCTTTGGTTTCCCAAGGGAAGAACCCGATCACCTCGCGTAACTGTGCCCGCATGTTCAAAACATCAAAAAAGGTCATTCTCTCTCTCTCTCATAAAAGTCTCAAGACAAAAGAGAAAAGAGAAAAGAAAGAGAGACTACCTCAAGGGCAAATGAGAAGCAATCCATAAAGCGCCTTGTTACTACTGTACATGTCCAAAGAGAAGTAGAGCTCCGCCAATCCGGCCTCTCCCCAAGAGACCGTCCCTATCCCATCCACATCATCCAAAGAGTCGAGAAGGCAAGTCATGGCCGGTGTCCCAATTAGCAAAAATAGTGTGACCGACAAAGATCAACCATACGGAATGCTCTAGCAAGCCGGCTGGGAAGTCACATCGCAAGCAAAGTCCCGTATGCGGTTACAGATCGCCACCTCGACATTCCTCGTCTCCATACCCAACCCCTTGGGAATCAACTCAAATCCAACCAAATTCTCGAAACTCCTCGGCGTAATGTGGTCTCTCCAAGTCACGGGCCTCCCGGTGAACCGTAGGCCGCAATAGCCGTGAAATCGGCAGTGAGTCACCGTCGGCTCTCCCCACTCGGTATGGAAAGCTATGGGTGCTATCCCACCAAAACTCAGATAGAGCCTGGACCAAGCCCTTGCTCTTCGAGGTGATGTGAACACCCCTGCCGATAGCCTCGACGAATGAATCCAGGCTGGTAGCCCTCACCAAATCCTTGGGGTTCACCCCATTCTTCTCGAAATCCGGCATCCTCTGCCAAAGCTTGACTGCAATCTCTGATGGTCCTCTAGACTTATTCTCCTGTAGACAAGCACAACAAAGAAGTGTGTCAGTCCTTCATCATTTTCAAAAGCATGCATATATTCAAAAAGGTGCACATGTTTTCAAAAGAAAAGCATTCACAAAAGTTTTTCTAGCATCATTTGCATCAGAAAAAAAAAGCGTTTTTCATCACTTGAAACACGTCATGTCAAGTCCCATTGCTTTCCTAAAGTACAAAATCACAATTTTCACGATTCTTTGCACATAAGCATTATTCTTTCAAAAAATGGCATGCATGAATCCTTTTCATCTTCCAAAATCTTGTTTCTCATTGATAATCAAAATTTTGACCTAGTTCTAGCACATGCAAGAACTCCGTCTCACTTTAGACAATTATCATTTTTTTTTGCGAGAAAAAAAGTGGATCATTCCCATTATTTTTGTCAAACAAATTGCACATTGCATGTTCTTAGCCTCATAGGTTATTCATCAATATCTCAAAATCATTCAAAAATCCTAGGAAAATCCTAGAAAATTCCTAAGTTCGGGTCAAGCCCTAAATCATTCAAAACTCAATCAAAATCGACGGAATTGAGCCAAATAAGAATGCTTACCCCAACCGGACGCGGGTTCGTCGATTTGTGCTCTCTTCTCCCCGGGTAAAGCTCCGACGGAGGCGTAAGAAAGTCATACTTTCTTTCCGTTCGCACGAGCACCTTTCTTCTCCTCCGAGCGGCCGCGGAGATATTTCTTCTTGCTTGTCTCGGTATAGGATTGCCCTCCGGATCCATCTCAAATCAAAGGAAGCAAAGGAAATTGAAGGAATTCGGAATTTCTCTTCCTCCTCTCTCTCTCTCTGCGTTCTTGGGCGGCAACACAATGCCAATGGCCCGTTCAAATCTGATTTTAAATAATCTGAAAAAAAGTTTCAGTAGTACGGCTCCTTTTTCTCCATCTCATGCCGGGCGGCCTCATTCTCTCTCGAGCGTAAAATTACAATCCCGCCCTGGACCCTCCACTGGGCATGCAATTCCCGTTATCTTTTAACTAAGATAACATCTTTTCGAAGATATCCCTTATCTCCTAAGCAATTGAGCTTTCTTCCCGCCGCCTCCGTTAATTCCGTTATAACGGGATAATGCTAGGTAACAACCTCCGAATTGTCAAAACTCTAAACTTAAGCTTACCTCTATCCCGAATAGTGACGTATGCTAAGTTCCTCTAAACTTAAGCTACCTCTATCCCGAATAGTGATGTATGCTCAAGTTCCTCTAAACTTAAGCTACCTCTATCCCGAATAGTGACGTATGCTCAAGTTCCTCTAAACTTAAGCTACCTCTATCCCGGATAGTGACGTATGCTCGAGTTCTTCTTAACTTAAGATACCTCTATCACGAATAGTGAAGTATACTTAAGTTCTTCTGGCTTTAGCTACCTTTATCTCTGTCAAAAGAGATGGCGCGAAGTAAGCTTTAGTCTTCGTTATTTCCGTCACAAAGAAATAACGTCATCCAGCTTTAGCTACCTCTATCTTCTCGATAGTGACGTAAGCTCTAGTTTCCTCAGGTGATAGCCTCCATTAATTGTCAAAACCCTCAAGGATCCTAGACATCGTTCCTAACTATCTAGTGATGCTTGAACTACGATCAAGGCTTGATTCCTCCGGATACGTAGGTAGCCTTTTATAAAAGGTCCACCATCCGACCACTTTGGTCACCCTGTTTCTTTGTCACTCCTCAGTGATGAAGTAGTCCCTCATAAGAAACTTTGTTATCCGACCACCTCGGTCACTTCTAGCATATCCCCAGTAGGATCAATTGCTTGACCTCCTAGGTCATTTTCTCTTCTATTTCCCCAGCAAGAGACCAGTTTTCTCTTCCATTCCTCAGCGGATCCTATTCCGAACTACGGCCTGGCTTGATTCCTCCGGATACGTAGGTAGCCTTCGAGGTTCACCACTCGACCACCTTGGTCACCCAATCCGTCTCGGCATTCGCCGATCGGATCCTTTTCTATCGACAACCCCACTCGCCTTGCAAGTGATGTTGCCGAGGGCTTCTGTAAGTACCCAAATCGCTCATGCCTTCCTTAAATTTCCCGCAATTTCGGTAAGTTTCCCGGTAATTCCCCGACCTTCCTAGTGTTCCTGAAATATTCCGGAACAGTTCCAAATTAATTAAAGGTCGAAGAGGAGCCTTCCTAATTAAGAAACACGTTTTCTTAATTAGGAAGAAGTTTCTAGAATTTGCCACCTTGCATGGTTCTAGAAATGCTGAGTCACAATGGATAATGCCGCACGGCTGCATTAGCTCGCGGTCCCTAGCCGCACGGCCTCATTAGCCTTATCCAGACTGCCTATAAATAGAGCCCTCCTCTACCCACACACACACACCAAAAATCATCCACAAAAGGCATCAATCTCTCATAATACGTGAAGAATACTCTCAAGGGCTGTTGGAAGTTCAAGAAGGTGAAGAAGAAGGCCAAGAAGCTACCTCCCTCCTCCTTGAAGATCCAAGATCAACCTCTCCTCCTAGCTCCATCCAAAGAAGAAGGAAGCCATTGGTAACCTCGCACGCCCTAACCTCGCATCCTAATTGCTTTATAAATTGCTCATTGCATTGCCTTTATATTGCTTGGGACTTGGTAGAATAAAGATCACATCTTTATATTCCCCCTTCCCCTTTTGCATGCATTAGACATCATTTGTCATAAAAATGTAGTCTTTCCCCATAAAGGTGCATCCTTTGCACCTAAAACCCCCATTTTCCAATAAAAATGTCATCTTTATGCATCCTTTGCATATAAAAATCAAATCTTTTCAATCAAAATGCATCCTTTGCATTCAAAATCCCTTTTCCAAGCATCATTTGCTTTAAAGATCATGTCTTTACCATAAACTAGCATCATATGCTTTTCAAAAGGCAATCTTTATGCATCATTTGCATAATGAACGCCAATTTCTTCATAAAAATGCATCATTTGCATAAAAATCATATCTTTATGCATCATTTGCAATAAAGATCATTTCTTTGAATCAAATGCATCATTTGCAACCCAAAAATGTCATCTTTTCATTAAAAATGTCATTTTTACATACATTCCCCCATTCCCCATTAGTAACCTCGGAACGGACCGATGTAAAAGATCCTATCTTTACATCGTACCTTTCATAAAGGTTTCATAATCTCTTTAGAAAAGGGACACCTTTGAACCCTATATCTCCGATTATCACTTAAGATGAGTATGAAGCATCTATACGAGCTCGACCATCTTAAAGTGTAGGATTGATGGGCTAAGGACCCTCCTTTTCTAAAGAACCTCATCTTTGACTACAAAGAGAGTCATTCTCTCGATCACGCAAGTCCCAAGGTCCAAAAAATGCGATGATCACAAGTCCAAGATGAGGGCGGGATCATAATCCCGAATACATAAAATCCAAGAAATCCCGAGCGACAACCAACAAATGGTTTGTACGTCCGGAAGACGACTTGGGACATTCCCTGCTTATCATCAAACACATGCACACAAGAAAGCACGCAAGCAAGCACGATTAATGGGATCTTGGGAGACTTGCTCCGGCAAGGCACCTTGGGTGAACGACGATCCGTTCTTCCCATGGGGTAACTTAACCTCCGAACCCATAAAAAATCCTTTTTTTCAAAGTTTTGAGGAAATCAAAATGGCGTGGCGACTCCGTTTTTCAAATTAAACCGGATGTCTTCAAACTCGCGTGAATCCAACAAACACAAAAATTTGGGCACACATTCACAGTCATAAAGTCTAAGTGTATGTTTTTACGCCGGGTTCCGCCACGAGTCAAGCTCGAGAGATTGAGACCGAAGGTCGTTCCCGACCCGAAGTCTTGAGCTTTTCAGCCTTGACTTTGACGCGGAGCTCTGCCGAAAAATATACCCGAAGGTTTAATGTGACACCGTGTTACCAAACCCTCACCGTATGCACCGTGCCAGCCACAACTTGGCTAACGCCAAAATCTAAGGCCCCTCGCGCAAGCGAGTCAGGAGAGGTCATGCCGAAATTTTGGCACGATCCCCGCCTTAACTTAAGGACGTTGACTTCGACTGTGGCTCGTGCGTCACATACATTGGAAGTTTGCGTGATCAGCTAGCCTTAAGTTCACGTTTTCTTTTGTCGGTGGAACTCGCTTGCCTTATAGGACCTCGCTCGGGATTGTCCATCCCGAGAAGATGATCTACAAATGGAAACGAAGGGCTTATAAGCGTAGTGACGAGATCCACTGATTAGAGCTTTAGGGTTAGTTGCGAAAAAGAAGACACGCTCTTTTCCAACCGATTAGGACTCTGAGAAAATGCGTTTTAAGTAAACATTAATCGGTAACTGCACATTGCACAAGCCCGAAACCTTGAGCCAAATTCCCTTTTTCGAAGCCTAAACCCTGCCTTTCGTCCCTGCATCGAGCAGAAAGTGGTTCAGATTTCCGGGTCAGCGCCTCGCCAGAGTCACAGTTACGGCAGCGTCAGACAGTTCTTCAGTTCCCTCAGCCAGAATATCCGACATGTCTAGCTCACCGAGAAATCATGACGGGGAAGGACCCCCGCCACCGGTAACAGATATGACTTTGGAAGAAGCCATCCGGGCTTGTGAGGTTCACAAGAGGCAGAAATAAGATCAATAGAATTTCGTGGTACAGCTTCTGAATGAGCGAGGTATAGCAGCTATCCCCCAGTCAGACGGTACTTTCGTCCTGGTCGAGGACGACGATTCCCCAAAACCAGTTCCTCAAACCTTCAATCAGGTTCCTCCCCCGCCAACTTACGGGATGCCTTCGAACCAAGGAAACAAATGACCTAGGCTTCACGTTGCCACTTCTCGTGGCAACCCCGTCATATATGGCCAAGCCGCACTACTCCCATCACTCAATACCACCAGCGCACCGCTGGACCATCTCAAAAAGATGCCAATCTCCTTCAATACCCTCCCGGGTTCATCCCGTTGCCTATACACGAATCCCAAAACACCGGGGACAAACCCTGATACAGTTCAGAAAAGGCCCCCATATATCCACATATATCAAGCCTTCCACCACCAATCATTACCGCTCACATGGTAGCACCCGCGCCGAGCCTCAAAGTCCACCACTGGACCCCACCTTAGCCTGGATGGTCGAACGGATGAAAGACACGAAAGCCACCATGAGCGGCTCAAAGCAAGAAACGCTCAAATCCACGTATCCGGAATGGTCACGCCTTTCCCTGCCAAGTTCCGAATGCCGGAGATGGACCGATTCGACAGAACCGAATGTCCTCAAACGCATGTCGACACCTACGTTCTCGGCATGAGAGCGAAAGGAGCAACCCTCCAGCAAATGGCCGACCACTTCCAGCATACGCTCAAAAGTTTAGCGTTACGATGGTTTCTAAGGGTCAAGCCTGCGAATCGCCACACCTGGGATCAGATCAGTAACATCTTCCTAGAATGGTACAGATCCAACTTGGAGTGGGAAACGAGTCGTGAGGACTTAATCACCACTGAGCAGAAAGCAGATGAAAGCGTCGGAGAATTCTACAAGAGGTGGAGTTGGAAGCTCTCCGAGATCATGGAACCACTCTCCAAGGATGAACATATACGGATCTTCAAGTCCTGCTTAAGACCGTCCATCAGAACTCTCATTAGTCATCACTTCTTCCCAGATCTCCGGGCCATGGTCAATGCCGGCTCACAGTTCGAGAAGGATCTCAAGGAGAAGTTGGCTACCGCACGCCATGGGCGTATACCGATCGGTAGTTGCATTCAATCCCGCACCGACCCCCTAAGAAAGGGAAAGATACGTCCGTAACTACATCCATCGGGACGACGGTCGGGCAACGAAACCCGGTCTGCCAAAGCAATAACTCCACTCAGAAGCAGCCTGCCGTACACTTCGACAAGTTGGACATGCCGTTGAGTAAGATGCTGGAAGGGTTAATCAACGAAGGTCTCCTTAAACCCGTTGCAAATTACAAACCCAAGAATCCCGTAGTCAATGCTGACATGAGCAAGTACTGCGCCTTCCATCAGTATCACGGCCATACCACCGACAACTGCGTGGGGTTACGGTACGAAATTTAGAACCTGATAGAGGAAGGAAAATTGGAGCGTCCCCGTGGGCCCAATACAGTCGGAAACCCTTTTCCGAACAACAGTGTGAATTCCATTGAATGGGAGCCCAAGAAGATTGCCGCCGAGCCAGTTCCTCCGCCTCTTCCAGTCGGGTCCTCATCAAATGTCCACATCAACTACGATGTTTGTGACTGCTCCGCCTGCCTGGAGTACGAGTCCCAAGACATGGTCAGGAGCAATCCTCCGAGAAAACAGAAGAAGAAGTCCTCTCAACAGAAACTGAGAGAAAGATATGAAGCTGGAGACACCAGTGTGGGTACACTCGGAGAGCCATCCGGGAGGTTCGATTACTACGTACTCTACTCCAGCCAGTCCTCCCTTTCTTTAGGCCATGCAGCTTTAGAGCAGACAGGGGTGGGAAAGCCGAAAAGTCCTGTTGACACCAGAGTTCAGGCCTCAGGGCACCGAAATACCTCAGATTTTGACAATCTCCCCGGCCGGAAGCTTCTAACCCTCATGCGGGATCAGCCAAGGTTCAATTTGCCCAACTTCAGAGCACGGGCCGGCAAAGGAAGATCAAAGTCAGCTTGGCACTCGCACTCGATCAACGTGCTAACCAAGGGCGGCAACCGCCACAAACAGCCTCAACACAATCCCGAGGCTCCAGCAAAGGCTTTACCTCGCAAGAGGAAGACAGGAAACGGATGGCTAGATGACTCTCCTTCTCCGGATAGAGACCAGATCTACGATTCCCGACTATATGGCAGTATGATCACTTTCTGTGACGAAGACCTGCCGAGAGATGCCTCGGGGCACAATGAAGCTCTGTACATCACTCTCAAGCTCAACACCATATCACTCCCCGGAGTATTGGTAGACAACGGATCAGCCGTTAACGTTCTCCCTCTCAGTATGATGCGAGCCCTACGCATCAACGAAAGCCAATTGATTCCATCTACTTGGTCTATCAAAGCCTACGACAGCACGTCTCGTCCCATCCTGGGGACGGTGACTCTGGAGCTCTGGTTCGAAACCCAAATGGTGCCAGCAAAATTCCACGTGATGGACATTTCGTCCGAATTCACAGCTCTGTTGGGACGCCCTTGGCTACATCACATGAAAGCCATAGCTTCCACTCTCCATCAATGCGTTAAGTTCATTAACCGTCAGGGAGATCTTGAAGTCATTCGAGGGGACAGTTTCCTCATAGGGAACGAAGCCGAGACAACAGCCAAGCGTGCCCGCAGCCAGGCACTGGGGCTACCTCTGTCAAATCGACCAAGGGACTATCGGGGCAAATCTCATCAGAATCCCTCAGAGTCCGGAGATGCTAACTATGTCAACGTTCTCGAGCAGGCAGACCCTGAAGCAGTCCGATACATCAAGTTCAACTGTCGTTTCCAACATTTGGAGGCAGATTGGAAAGAGACACTGAGCATCGCCATGATGCGGGCACATAAACCCCCTGTCTCCGATCGGAGATTTGTCAGTATCCTTCAATCATACTCTTTGGCCCCGCCAGGCGAGGAAATCTTCGTGATAAAGGTTAACAAGCACCGTCACACTCATGATGAATGCATGGCAGTCGTATGGGACGTCCTCCACGAGGAATTACCCGCTGAACCCCTCTTCTCCAGCAAAGGGCATGATGTTTTTCTAGCAGCTCCAGCAGCGCAGCAGGACGCGAGGCGTCCCTACGTCTGGGTTGAGCCGTCAGACAGCGACGAATCAGGACTCTCCGGAGTCGAGGACGCGGCAGATCCGTGGGCAGATCTCTACATTCACATGCTCAGTTTCGAGGATGGCACCCGTTCCAATCAGGTTACCTACGACAAGGGCTCCAATACCATGGAAATTGTCAAGCTCAACATCCCGTACAGGCAGTTATCCGGCGAATGGAAATAACTGGTTGACACGACAAAGAACCCCTCTGATCAAGTGACTGACGACGATTTCGTCAACATCATCTATTCCAGATATCCCGATGATACCAAGGATCCGGTCCTTATTGTCAGATTCTGCAATGCCAAAGTTACCCTCGATGACTGCCTGCTCATGGTAAACAAGGCCCTGGCCATTCGAGCTCAGAGCTCATCATCACCTCCGACTACCAGCCCAAGCGGCAATCGGCCCGTGCCGTCAGTCAAGCTTACAGCCGCAAGCGCCGCCAAGGCCAAGGTAAACAGCGAAGGAGACAAAGCTCCTCACCCTGCTACTAATCAGATCAACCTCGGGAACGCTTCCAGTAGCCACCCTGAAAACATCTGTAAAGGTCTTCCCCGCAAGACAGAGTCAGCTTCCGACAAGGGAAATGACCACCTTAGCATCAACATGCTCCAGTTCGATTCCCGCTCCCGGTCACGGCCACGGATTCGGGCATCCCGCCAAAGAAACTGCTAGCTTTGATAGACTTAGCAATCCAGCGAGATCACGAGACTGTCAACATCGCAGAGTTCAACACCCCCGTGTGTTCAATCAAGCAAATATGGGCGAACTTCTTGGTAGCCGAGATCAAGGAGGGCCGCATGGAATGTCCCAGCCCGACTTCCTTCGTCAATATAATCCAAGTGTTTCCGCCATTCGGCGATTTGGATGTGATCACAGTTCTAGACACTAGTCAGACGACGCGCACCTACGGAGATTGTTTAGCTCTCGCAAGGAAAGCCCTCATGGAACTAGCCGCTCAAGAGAACCGTCTCTGGGATGAAAACCAAGCTCAAAAGACCCACAGGGACCAAGCCCTTAAAGTGTCATAAGCAGCTTCAGGCAGAAAGCTAGAGGCCACTCTAGACCAGTTCGACCTCAAGGGTTTTGCTCACGGAAACTTCCTGGACTACCGTCTGTTCTCATCCAACCCCCTCTGCCAAAGGAGGGTGGTCAACGGTCCCGATGACCTAGGAGATGGAATGGCACAGCAGAACGAATACCAGCGCTTATCTCCCCGAGGAAAGCAAGTTCTCTGTGAAAGCGACGACGAAGACGATGAAACCATTCTCTTCCATGCCAGACATGAAGTCAACAAAACCGGAATCCCAAGGGTCCTGGGATGATGGGGACGGATCATTTCCGCACTCAAATTGAAAGGCCAACTGAGAGAGGAGGGTCTAATCAAAAACAGGAGAAGGATGGAAATACATCTCCAACAACTGTTCAAGGAGATTCCACAGACTGCGGCATTCGTTTACAGAAACAATCAACTGGGTCAGCAACTGGTTACATGGGCAGATGTTCGGGAAGCCGTGTACTCACCTTCCGACATACCCGCTACCCAGATAAAGAAGAAGGGAAAGCTCTCCCCGATGGAGGTTTACCTAGATTGCCACACGCAATTCAAAGAAGCACTGGCTATTCTCACGTGGGAAGAAACGCAGGCGCTCACTCTCGACGCAGGCTCTGCTGCACGAAAGTTGATCTGGGCCAAGAGTGGAGGAAAATTAGCAAACCATGAGTATCGCCAAACCCAACTCCAGAATGCCCTGAGCATGCTCAGCAAGAAGGAAAGGAGCGCGGTATACCGTGAAGAGATCAAGGAGACTGTTCGCTTGAACCAAGAACTCTCCAGCCTCCCCCGGAGGGTCAGCAATGCACAATTCAGTTCTGGCAACCACTGTTGCGCATTGACGTTCGAACAACTGCGGCAATCCATAAACTACCTCCCCGCAGAGGCACCCAAGCCAGTATCCTGGGACAGAATCCGGAAAGCTGCCGAAGCCCCCGGGAACACATCTACAATCAATGAATTGAGGGAAGACATGTGGCCCTACGCTACGAGGAATCCTCCTCTGACTATGGCTCAACTCAGAGCGGCCTGTTCAGAAGGAACCAAGCTCGATGTCGGTGTCCTAACCCGATCGGGTCAAATCCATGCATTACCACCTAAGGCCACTAAAAAGCCATCGGGCGAACCGCAACCCGACTCACTCGAAGACGCAAGTTTCGTGGAAAGAGGACCCGATCCTCACTCTGCTCAAGCAGACTCACGAACATTTCCCTTTGGTCCTGCTCACATCCTCATATCCTCACAAGCTCAAGCTAGAGGAAAGTCCGGCCCGTACCATGGTCCCCGTGGACGCAACCCCGCACGAAGTCATTCGATGATCGGCAACATCCACTACGGCAAAATTATCACCTTCACGTATTTGGACCTTCCAAAATTTGGGGGCGATCACAATGAGCCACTCTACATCACATCCACTGGGATGAACGTCGCCTTCCCCGCGTGTGTTGGTAGACGGAGGTTCCTAATGAATGTCTTGCCCGCCAAGATGATGGACTCCGCTTGACATCAAGCCCACGAGACCAAGCCTTCAGTCCACACTGTCAAGGCCTACGATTCTACTTCCCGTACAGTTCTCGGGGTCGCTACTCTTAATATCCGGTTCGGCGACGGATGATCCCCACCGAATTCCAAGTGTTGGACATTCCAATCACTTTCACAGCCATCCTGGGCCGTCCCTGGCTGCATCAAATCAATGGCGTGGCATCCACCCTTCACCAGTGCATCAAGTTCATGCAAGGCAACGAGCTAACCACAGTCTACGGCAACAGCGTCACCACCGAGGGGACCAGCACCAACGACATTCCAGTGTTAGAAATCAAGCATAATGACGACATGGCATTAACTGGATTCACTCTGGAGACCTCCAAGATCCAAATATGCAACGTGGACCTTCCAGTGTTTCAAGACAAGATTCCTCCCGCCATGAAGATGATGAAACTCATGAACTTCACCCAGGACTGGGGCTCGGCAAAAGGTTACAGGACCAACACCAAGTCATCGAAGTCAAGGACCACACCACGGTCCAGGGGCTTGGTTATGTGCCAACACCGGCTTACATCAGGGAAAAGAAAAGGCTCGCCCGCACCAAGGCAGCACCCCTGTATGTACCCCAATCTGGATCACCCTCTTCCGAACACACGGGAAACACCGCAGACTCACACAAACGCAGTCGAAGACCTGTGACACTCAAAAACCCTTAAAACCCCCAACCAAACCAAGGGAGGGACCTTTCTGGGACAAAAAGGGACAAAAGGACTTTTTAGGAATTTTTCAGAAATTGGAAAAGCAAATGTGGTCCGTACGGACCTCTTTGTTTTAATGATTACTGAATCCTCTTAAAGTCCAATATATTCCCTCAAATCCCGGGAATAATAATTACTCACCTACATGGTTGGTCCGTACAGACCTTTATGCATGCAAGGTTGGTCCGTACGGACCTCTTTGCTACCAGACACCATCATGGCTGAATCTTCTTAAAGTCCACATATTCCCTCAAATCGAGGAAAACCAAAAACTTGGATTACCTGGAAGGTCCGTACGGACCTTCTTGCACAAATCCTGGCACTATAAATATAGCGCTCCCCCTCCCTCATTTCACACATCTCCCTCTTCTCTCCTCTCCCCCCAGCCTTCTGGCACCCCTCTAAGTCCTCTCGAGGCACTCCCGGCCCCTTTCGGATCCTTCTGAGGCCTTCCAAGCTCCCTTGTGGTGCTTCGAAGCCTCTCCGAGCGCTCCCGCGATGCTCCCTCGCTGCCCCGAGGCACTCTCGAGGTACTCTGAGGCCCCTCATGGTACTCCGAGGCCTTGCCTGGTCTTTCCCGAGGCATTCCAGCTCTTTCCGAGTCAAACCAACGATTCCGGCCCACGCCGAACCTCTGCCCGAGTGACCCCTGCCATCTCCACCCACGCCGAACCTCTGCCCGAGTGATCCCTGCGATCCCAACGTACGCCGAACCTCTGCCCGAGTGATCCCTGCGATCCCAACGCACGCCGAAACTCTGTCCGCAGATAATCGGCTCATCCCGAAGCAATCCCGGTCCGACCCGGAACACTATTCCCCCGCGGAAGACAGACACGATCCAACATTGGTAAGGCTTCCTTCCTACACTATTTCAATACATTTCAATAAAGCAGTGTACAATGTAGACATCCGATACAGCATGCATTTTTAAAAGCACATACACGCACACACACAACAGTTAAAGAATATAAGGGGTACCGAAAGACTCGTTTTTACGAGGTGACTCGGGTGAGCTCTAATATTCTAATATTCTCTTCCCGAGGAGTCATCTGACCTCCGAACTCAAAAATCTCATCACACAAAAACAGTTTATTTTTAAACTGATGCCCTTTTTCAATGTTTTGGGCTTAATAAAAACGGCGTGGTGACTCTACAAGCAAAAACACAGCGAGACACCTCCAACCGCAAAACGGAATAAGCCAGATGCCGGGGCGCGATCAAGCTGCCTATCGGATCCGGGCGACTTCCTGAATACGAACGAAAAGCGAGATGCCGGGGCCTTCGCGCGTGAGCCGGATCCGGGTAATTTCAGTTGGCGACTCCGCTGAGGACTTTTGTTTTAAAAACTTTTAAACAAAACAAAAGATTTTTAAAACAATGATGAGGGTCAAACTTTCATTTTACCCCTTTCTTTAACTGTTGTGTGTGTGTGCATGTGCTTTACTTTTTATTTACAAAAAAAAATGCATCAATATACATCTGTGTACATATATTTAAAATTCTTCAAAAAAAAAACTTCTGTTTTACTCAGAAAAAGAATTTTAGAGACCACACACTACTCGCACTGCTGCCTCGGTTACACCGCACGCTACTCGCACTGCTGCCTCGGTTACACCGCACACTACTCGCACTGCTGCCTCAGTTACACCGCACGCTACTCGCACTGCTGCCTCGGATACACTGCACACTACAACCCTTAACCCGGGGTGGTCTTAGTTGCAGTTCGTTTGGCCTTCCTACGCCTCTCGGACGCGCACGGGATCACTCCAAACATCCCATCCTAGCCAAGCATCAACCCTGCACGTTTGAGTCTTGAGTCACACTCTGTCCAGACTCGGTTGGTTTTTACCCAGTCCGTGTCATACAACCTGGATACATATCCCATGCCGGCCATTTTCTGAGTCGAAGCTCGAAACTCAAGATCCCTTGCGCAAGCAAAGCGATGAAAGGTCATGCTAAAATCTTGACCTGATCTTGATTTCCGAAGCTACACCCAGACGATGTTCCGTCCCGGATATACATCCATGCCCACATGACACCATGTCATAAAGCCTTTAATACGTCAGCCATGACGATATGACCCAGCCAACGCCTAACGTCACAGATTTCTTGCGCAAGCAAGGTAAAGAGAGGTCATGTCGAACTCTTGACCCGATCTTGACTCAGGTGCCGGCTCGGCTCACTATTCACATAGCTAACACATTAAAACGAACATGACAGGCTCGGTCCTTAGGTTCGATTTTTCTTTTAGACCGGTGGAAACCGCTTGCCCTATAGGACCCTCACCCGGGGCTGTCCACCCTGGGATGTCGAAATACAGGTGCAAAACGAGGGGCTTCTAGCCGCACAGATGGTCTCCACTGACCCAGGATCTAGCATAGTTGCGAAAAAGAAGAGAAATCTTTTCCAACCTACCTAGGACTCTGAGAAAACACGTTTTAAGTAAATTAAAACAACAAAAAAATTAAAAATAAAAAAAATAAAAGAAGCGGAAACCGCATGCCACGTGAGTTTTCCCCCTTTTATCCCGAACGGCCTTCCCGTGTCTAAACCTTACCCATCACCCTCATCCAGTGAACCAAGAGTGATCGAGAATACCCGGAAACTACTCTCCCCGTGTCAAAGCCGCAAGGTCCAACATCCTTCCCACCGCAGTCACCAGGGCAGTCCGTCAGCTCCCCATGGCCAAGTCAGTGGATAACAACGAGTAAAATGGGACCTTACCCCCGAGAAATTTCCCAACATTGGAGGAAGTTTGGCAAGTCATCATGGCTCTTGAGAAACGCCAAGGCGAACAACAAGCCTGGATCGAAGGTGCCATGCACCACTTCGGAACATTAGCCACCCCCCAACTACCTGGGGCTTCCAAAGACATGCCTGCTCCTGCAGCTTCTAACGTCTCTCATTGTCTCCCAGAAGTTAACCTGTTGCCCTCGTACGAGCCATGCAGTTACGACATAAAACCACAAGACCCCCCGGGGGAAGACATGCCCATTCTGTTGGGTTTTACGGGTCCATGCGCAGCGGAATTAAGCATTAAAAACATAAAACCCAAGAAGCCCTAGGATCCGTTCTATACAATTAATTTAAATTCCTATGAAATAGAATTAAACCAACCTTGAAACGCTTTCTCGGTCTTGAGCTATCGAACGATTTTGATTATGTGATATCGAATCACAAACTTCGTTCTTCAACTTGCTTGAACTTTAGGCCTTGATCGATGAACGAGCGAAGACCCTCTTTTGGTATCCACACCTTTGAATGAATCCAAGAACAATTTCTTGATGATTGCTAGATCTAAACCTTGAAGAATATTGAGAGTATTTTGTTGTGAATTTTGATTGAAAATTTCGGCTAGGGTATTAGGTCTGACAGAACCCTTGTATTTATACTACAATAGTAAGAATACCTCTCCTAATCGTATTAGGAGAGACAGTCATCAAAAACGCGTACGGGCTTGATATGTCGCGCGGTATATTAAGCCATTGGCTTAATATGTCGCGCGGTATATATAGCCGTATACGTAAAACTCTCAACTATTCTTCCTCCGGTTTAACCAATTCATTCTAGTTGTGTGTGACCCAATAGGATTACATTATGTTGGCAATGAGTTCGATCATATCGAACCTCATAAGACATAAGCGGACTCTAGCAAGCCATTATGTCTACCCAAATAATGCAACGTAAGAGTTCACGTTTCCAATGGTGTACTTCCATTTATCCCTTTGTCTCACGATGTTATATTGAACACAAGTCATGGTCCTTGTCAACTTGTTATTGTTCAATGCTTTCTCGATTCTTGAGTATAATGATAATTCCAATCATATTGGGGTACGGCCATACACTTTCATCATTATCACTCATCGAGGGGCCCAAGCATAACATCTCTCTTCCGAGGGACAAATTCCTTCTTGACTTATCATCCTTCCCATCATGAATCCGATCATGCCAATGATAGTCTTTATAGATATCGTGTTAAGATATCGTTTGACTAAAATCAAACATGACTTTCATCATATGTAAGGTTACGATAATCTTAGGTCTAGGAAATAAATGAAGTAACCGTATGAGATTTAAGTATGACATTTGACCATGACATAAATCTCATGCGGGTCATGTCCAGTCACTTGTTCTCTAACAAGTACCTATAATTTCAATGTGCATCTCTTATGCATATAATCATCACATGATTATCCATTGACAATTATACTAATTTATTCTCTTAATAATTAGGGATAGAGATTATTATAAACAAATATACAAAACATATAATAATCAAATAATAAACATCTCATATAATATTAAATAATGTCAACACATAAGTCTATCAATCATAGGCCTAGGGCATAACACCAACAGTCTCCCACTTGCACTAGGCCCAATCTACCATGTATCGAATACCCATGGACCTAATATGACCATCATGTTTAGCTTACGGGAGAGCCTTAGTTAATGGGTCCGCCACGTTGTCATTAGTGTCTACTCTGCATATCTTAACGTCTTCCCTTTCACATATCTCACGGATAATGTGGAAACGTCGAAGTATGTGTTTGGATCTCTGGTGTGATCTTGGTTCCTTTGCTTGTGCAATGGCACCATTGTTATCACAAGAAAGTTCAATAGGGTCTCGATGCTTGGAACGACTTCCAAATCACTAATGAACTTCTTGATCCAAACCGCTTCCTTAGCCGCATCGGATGCCGCTATGTACTCGCCTTCGGTTGTAGAATCACGACGGTACTTTGCTTGGAACTTTTCCAACTCACAGCTTCCTCCATTAAGCGTAAACAAAAATCCAGATCACGATCTGAAATTATCTTTGTCGGTTTGGAAGCTAGCATCCGTGTAGCCTTTTACTACAAGATCTTCTTCCATTCCTCCAAAGACCAAGAATACATCCTTAGTTCTTCGTAAGTACTTAAGGATATTCTTGATCGCTATCCAATGTGGTTCGCCGGGATCCGATTGGTACCTACTCGTCATGCTTAGAGCACACGAGATGTCGGGTCTAGTACATAACATAGCATACATGATAGACCCAATTGCCGAAGCATATGGAATACCATTCATTCTCTTTCGCTCATCATTAGTCTTAGGACTTTGATTCTTGCTAAGAGATATACCATGCAACATTGGCAAGTTTCCTCTTTTAGAATTTTCCATTTGGAATCTTCTAAGGATTTTGTCAATGTAAGTATTTTGACTTAAACCAATCATTCTCTTAGATCTATCTCTATAAATCTTGATACCAAGGATATATGCGGCTTCGCCCATATCTTTAATTGAAAAGCACTTTCCCAACCAAGACTTGACAGTCTCTAGTGCAGGAACGTCATTTCCAATGAGTAAGATATCGTCGACATACAACACTAAAAATAGTGCCACGCTCCCACTAATTTTCTTGTATACACAAGGTTCATCTTCGTTCTTGATAAAACCAAACTCCTTGATTGCTTCATCAAAACGTAGATTCCAACTCCTTGAAGCTTGCTTTAATCCATAAATGGATTTCTGCAACTTACACACCTTGTTAGAATTTTCTGGATTGACAAAACCTTCAGGTTGTATCATGTATACATCCTCAAGTAACTTCCCATTAAGGAAAGCCGTTTTGACATCCATTTGCCATATCTCATAGTCATAATATGCGGCTATGGCAAGTAAAATTCTAATAGACTTAAGCATAGCTACGTGCGAA
The DNA here is from genome assembly GCA_022495995.1 of Adenophora triphylla var. japonica. Lineage (NCBI taxonomy): Eukaryota > Viridiplantae > Streptophyta > Magnoliopsida > Asterales > Campanulaceae > Adenophora > Adenophora triphylla. Next base: position 424,583 of record JAFEMH010000420.1, read on the forward strand.
AAGGTTTCATCATAGTCAATGCCATGAGTCCGCCTATATCCCTTAGCTACTAGCCTAGCCTTATAGGTGTGCACCTTCCCATCCATGTCGGTCTTCTTCTTGAAAACACATTTGCACCCTATGGTTTTTACACCTTCGGGTGGATCAATCAAGTTCCCAACTTGATTATCGCCCATGGATTGTAATTCGGACTTCATGGCTTCTTGCCATTTTTCCGAATCCGAGCGGACATCGCTTCTTGATAGCAAGTGGGTTCATCATTTTCGATTAACTCCACTTCATCACTTTCCGTAGCGAGAAATCCATATCTCTGGGGTTCGGAGCGTGATCTACCACTTCGGCGAGGAACTTGTGCATCTTGTACCGGTTCCACAACGGCTTGTGAACTTGGTTCAGCTTCTACCATTGGTTCAATGTTGTTTTCGGGTTCTCGAACTTCTTCGAGATCTATTTTACTCCCACTCGGTTCCTTTGGGAAGAAACTCTTTTTCTAAGAAAGTACCATTTCGAGCAACAAACACTTTGTTCTCGTTTCGGTTGTAGAAATAGTATCCTTTGGTTTCCTTAGGATATCCCACGAAAACACATTTATCGATTTAGGTGCTAGCTTGTCAGAAGTTAACTTCTTGACATATGCATCGCAACCACAAATCTTCATGAAAGACCAACTGGGTTTTCTTCCATGCCACATCTCATATGGGGTCTTTTGAACCGATCTGGTATGAACTCTGTTTATAGTGAAAGCAGCAGCTTTCTAATGCATGTCCCCAAAAGGATAAAGGAAGCTCAACTTGACTCATCATAGAACGAACCATGTCCAACAAAGTTCTATTCCTCCTTTCGCACACACCATTCCATTGTGGTGTTCCAGGAGAGAGTTCTCGAAATGATTCCACAACTCTTAAGATGATCACAAATTCTTGGCTCAAATATTCACCACCTCGATCGGATCGAAGTACCTTAATAGTTTTGCCAAGTTGATTTTGTACCTCATTTTGAAATATTTGAAATATCTCAAACGATTCACTTTTATGTTTCATCAGATTAACATATCCAAATCTACTATAATCATCAATGAATGTTATGAAGTATTGAAATCCTCCCATAGCATTGCTACTCATAGGTCCACATACATCGGTATGTATAAGTCCTAATAACTCGTCCGCCCTTTCACCAGTTTTGGTAAATGGGTCCTTGGTCATCTTGCCAAGTAAACAAGATTCACATGTCTCATATGATTCATAATCATGTGAGTCTAAAAATCCATCTTTGTGGAGTTTAGAGATGCGTTTCTCGTTTATGTGGCCAAGACGACAATGCCATAAGTAAGTGTGGTTTACATCATTGGGTTTAGATCTCTTGTTAATGTTATAGACATCATTATCACGATTTTCAATATCAAGAATATAAAGGCCATTGAATGAAACAAATAGACAATAATGCATATCACTCTTGTAAATAGAAAATTTCTTATCACATATAAGAAAATTAAAACTTTCATTATCCAAACATGAAATCGAAATAATATTCCTACTTAAAGCCGGAACGTAATAACAATTGTTCAAAACAAGTATTAGTCCACTAGGTAAAGTAACTTCATAAGTTCCTACGGCTAATGCAAAGAACTCTTGCTCCATTCCCCACACGTAGGTCCACTTCACCTTCCTTAAGCATCCTTCGTTTCTTTAGACCCCGCACATTTAAACAAATGTGAGTTCCACATCCGGTATCCAATACCCAAGAACTAGAAGTAGATAGGAATATATCTATAACAAAGATACCTGAAGTTGAAGCAACTCCTTTGCCCTTCTTCGGTGCTTCCTTGTATTTTGCGCAGCTTTCTCCTCCAATGTCCAATCTCATTGCAATGGAAGCGCATCGCGTCCTCTTGGGACTTAGGCTTAGCCTCTTTAGGCTTGGAAGCCTCTTTGGGCTTGGCAACCTTTGCCTTAGGATTAGCAACTTTTGCTTTTCCTTTACCCTTGAACCCTTTCCCCTTGTTAACCATTAGCACTTGATCGGTTTTCTTCTCGACAATATTGGTTTCCGCAGTAGTCAACATTTGAACTAACTCGGAAAGGTTTCTATTCATTCCACCCATGTTATAGTGCATTATGAAATGACTAAAACTTTTAGGTAATGAATTCAATATTATGTCGGTAGCCAACTCTTGGCTAATTGGAAAACCGAGCCTTTCAAGATGCTCAATGTGGCCCTTTAACTTGAGAGCATGGGGACCAACACTTGTCCTTCACTCATCTTGCATGAGGTCAAGGCCGCAACCGTGTTGTACCTTTCTTGCCTAGCTTGAACTTGGAACATTTCCATCGCCCGATTGTTTAAGTCGACTGTCCCCAAGTGCTCAAGATTCTTCAAGACTCTTGCACATGGCGGAGAGCATAAGGCAACCAACATCTCGTAGCGTCACGCTTGTGCTTCGTATATTGTTCCCTTATTGCCCTAGCAAGATTGGCAAAGCAGTTCGGGTGGAACAGTTCAAGGAGAACGCATGCTTTCTCCTCTTGTTTGAGAACAATTCTCAAACTACGGATCCAATCCATATAGTTTGTACCATTCTCTTCCAACTTTTCCTTCTCAAGGACAGATCGCAGTGAAAAGTGATTATTGTTTGATGCCATTTATTCTACAAAAAGATATACATAAAATATGAACACATATAAGTAAACATATTATATGAGAAGTATAGTGCATTTAAATAAATGCTCCCACTAAATTATACACCTTCAAATGCAAATAAGCATAATATACATTTAATGGGCTAAGATCCAACTTTAATTCAATTTCAAGTTTGCTATGGCAAACCGCTCAAAATTAAATTAATTAGGTAGAAAACATCAATCATATCACATATATGACTCTTAGATCTTTTATGAGATCAATTCAAGATATCATATGTCTAGGCATATTTTAATCTCATCTTATGCCTTGGGTCCAAAACCATTTTGATAACCCAATTAAGTTCATTCACTTTAAAACGTATAGGAACCACCATTTCCTCATCTTGCTCGCATTCGAATAGAATCAAAGCACCTTGCTATGGCAAGCCCACCCAAAACTATCCGAATGGTCTCAAGTGTTTTTAATCATGAATTGGCATAAAGAACTTAAAAGTTAAATGAAGGTTCTTTAAAGGTAGATTATAAGCATGTCGAAAGATAGTCAAAATCATGCACCGGGTAAGTTCCCAGAAGATAGGTGAGCCACAAGAACTTCTTAAGTACCAACTCTTCCTTTGACGTAACTCTCCTAGACATGCATAATTAGAAATCAACTCGATTAGGCAACATAATCCCTACCTTTTATAAACAATCAGTTTCCTTTTAAATTTCGCGTATTTATGACTTGTTTCCATAAACAATCATAAGATCCAAAATTTACAATGTCTAAATCTAAACATATTAGGAAACTAAATATCATGTTTCAACTAAACATCTAATTAAAAAAAAATTCTTAACATGTAAGAACAAATAAAACATGCATCGCAATAATTATTAAAATCATATTTTAATCAATTAATCATGCATATTAGTGAATCAATCTAGCATGGACTTATAAACTCAATTTTATAACATCCAGTTTTTCATATACATTGCAATAATTATTAAAATCACATTTTAATCAATTAATCATGTATATCAATGAATCAATCTATCGCTGACTTATAAACTCAATTTTATAACATCCAGATTTTCATATCAACATATCAGATTGTAAACACAATCACGTAATAGCGTAAAAATTGAACAAACCGATTTCGCCTTGGCTTATTATGTCGCGTGACAACATCAGCCAGAGGCTTGATATGTCGCGCGACCTAACAGGCCAGTTAACCTGAATTCCACATGGCTTAATATGTCGCGCGACCAAAGTAGCCAGGTTACAGGAATTTCCAGATTCGAACCAATACAGATTACATGTAATTAAATCACGTAAAACATCCTTTTTACAGATTTAATTCAGCATAATTCGAAAACGATTTTCACATTGTTTCACATAAACAATTAAAAATTCTATCGCATACAAAACATGCAATAAGCATATAAACAATTTATATCTTAAATCTAGCATGTTAATTCAAACTTAACCATACGAACGGGGCTCTGATACCACTGTTGGGTTTTACGGGTCCATGCGCAGCGGAATTAAGCATTAAAAACATAAAACCCAAGAAGCCCTAGGATCCGTTCTATACAATTAATTTAAATTCCTATGAAATAGAATTAAACCAACCTTGAAACGCTTTCTCGGTCTTGAGCTATCGAACGATTTTGATTATGTGATATCGAATCACAAACTTCGTTCTTCAACTTGCTTGAACTTTAGGCCTTGATCGATGAACGAGCGAAGACCCTCTTTTGGTATCCACACCTTTGAATGAATCCAAGAACAATTTCTTGATGATTGCTAGTTCTAAACCTTGAAGAATATTGAGAGTATTTTGTTGTGAATTTTGATTGAAAATTTCGGCTAGGGTATTAGGTCTGACAGAACCCTTGTATTTATACTACAATAGTAAGAATACCTCTCCTAATCGTATTAGGAGAGACAGTCATTAAAAACGCGTACAAAGCTTGATATGTCGCGCGGTATATTAAGCCATTGGCTTAATATGTCGCGCGGTATATATAGCCGATACGTAAACTCTCAACTATTCTTCCTCCGGTTTAACCAATTCATTCTAGTTGTGTGTGACCCAATAGGATTACATTATGTTGGCAATGAGTTCGATCATATCGAACCTCATAAGACATAAGCGGACTCTAGCAAGCCATTATGTCTACCCAAATAATGCAACGTAAGAGTTCACGTTTCCAATGGTGTACTTCCATTTATCCCTTTGTCTCACGATGTTATATTGAACACAAGTCATGGTCCTTGTCAACTTGTTATTGTTCAATGCTTTCTCGATTCTTGAGTATAATGATAATTCCAATCATATTGGGGTACGGCCATACACTTTCATCATTATCACTCATCGAGGGGCCCAAGCATAACATCTCTCTTCCGAGGGACAAATTCCTTCTTGACTTATCATCCTTCCCATCATGAATCCGATCATGCCAATGATAGTCTTTATAGATATCGTGTTAAGATATCGTTTGACTAAAATCAAACATGACTTTCATCATATGTAAGGTTACGATAATCTTAGGTCTAGGAAATAAATGAAGTAACCGTATGAGATTTAAGTATGACATTTGACCATGACATAAATCTCATGCGGGTCATGTCCAGTCATTTGTTCTCTAACAAGTACCTATAATTTCAATGTGCATCTCTTATGCATATAATCATCACATGATTATCCATTGACAATTATACTAATTTATTCTCTTAATAATTAGGGATAGAGATTATTATAAACAAATATACAAAACATATAATAATCAAATAATAAACATCTCATATAATATTAAATAATGTCAACACATAAGTCCATCAATCATAGGCCTAGGGCATAACACCAACACATTCAGCATCCTGAGGTCCCGGTACCACCGCCGAACAACGAACACATCTGGTGGGACGTCTGCGATTGCACTGCTTGTCTGGAAATGGAATTCCAAGATGAAATGAATGAGGGCCGCCCTCGAAGAAAGAAGAAACCCTCTTCTCAACAAAAACTGAAAAAAGAGATACGAATCCGGCGATCCCACAGTCGGAACCCTTGGAGAACCATCAGGAAAGTTTGACTACTACGTCATCTACTCCAGCAAATCTTCTCAGCCTAGCTCTGCACAAGGCCACGACAACGTCTGCTCCATGATCAGCTGGGACGAGCTCCGCACCGCCACCAACGGCCCGAGGGTCCAGATACCTCAACCCCTGTCTTGGAAAGATCTCAAAGCCACTGTTGATGCTTCAACAAAAGTGATGACGGTAAACGAACTGAAATGCGCAGTATGGCCCTTTGCCAACCAATGCCCTCTCATTACAGAAATAGGAGAGACGAGCAAAGCAGCAAAGCCAGAGGTGAACGTACTTGTAAGTACCCCAATCTGGATCACTCCCTTTCAAACACACGGGAAACACCGCAGACTCATCCACGCAGTCTCGGAGACCTCTCTCACTCAAAACCCTCTCAAAACCCTCTCAAACCCCCAACCAAACCGGGGAGGAGCCTTTCTCGGGATAAAAGGGACAAAGGGCCTTTCGGGAATTTTCAGGAAACTGGAAAAGCAATATAGGTCCGTACGGACCTCTTTGTTTCCATAATTACTAAATCCCCTTAAAGTCCACAATATTCCCTCAAATCCCGGGAGAAATGATGGTTTCCATGCAGACTTGGTCCGTACGGACCTCTTTGCATGCAAGATGGTCCGTACGGACCTCTTTGCAAGGGGACATCATCATTTCCAGAATATTCACCATCATTGCATATTCCCTCAAATCGAGGAAAACCAAAATCCTGGATAACCAAGGAGGTCCGTACGGACCTCTTTGCACCAAATCTGAGACTATAAATAGAGGGCTCCCCCTCCTCATTTTTACACACCTCCCTCTTCTCTCTTCCTCCCTAAGCCTTCTGGCTCCCCTTCTAAGCCCTTTCGAGGCATTCCCGGCCCCTTCGGATCCTTCCGAGGCCTTCCGAGCCCCCTCGAGGTGCTCCGAAGCCTCTCCGAGCGCTCCCGAGACGCTCCCGCGCTGCCCCGAGGCACTCTCGAGGTACTCTGAGGCCCCTCGTGGTACTCCGAGGCCTTGCACGGTCTTTCCCGGTGTCCCGGCTCTTTCCGAGTCAAACCGACGATCCCAAACCACGCCGAAACTCTGCCCGAGTGACTCCTGCCACCACAACGCACGCCGAACCTCTGCCCGAGTGATCCCGACGATCCCCACGCACGCCGAACCTCTGCCCGAGTGATCCCGACGATCCCCACGCACGCCGAACCTCTGCCCAAACGCAGCCTACAGTTTCAACTCACGCCGAAACTCTGTCCGCGGACAACCGGCATCCCCGAAGCAATCCGGAACGCTACTCCGACCTCAAACACTATTCCCCTGTGGAAGACAGACACGAACCAACATTGGTAAGGCTTCCTTCCTATTCTATTTCAATACATTTCAATACAATGTAGACATCCGATACAGCATGCATTTTTAAAAGCACACACACACACACACAACATTTAAAGGATATTAGGGGTATCCGAAAGACTCGTTTTACGAGGCTACTCGGGTGAGCTCTAATATTCTAATATTCTCTTCCCGAGGAGTCATCTGACCTCCGAACTCAAAATCTCATCACACAAAAACAGCTTTAAAATTTATCTTTAAACCGATGCCCTTTTTCAATGTTTTGGGCTTAATAAAACGGCGTGGCGACTCTACAAAGCAAAACACGGCGAGACACCTCCAACCTCGCAAAACGCTAAGACGGAATGAGCCGGATGCCGGGGGCGCGACATTGTCGCTGCCTCTCGGATCCGGGCGAACATTCCCGAGCAGCGAACGAACGCGAGATGCACGGGGCACCATCCGCGCGCGAGCCGGATCCGGGTAATTTCGGTTGGCGACTTCCATTTGGGGACATTTTGTTTTAAAAACTTTTAAACAAAACAAAAGATTTTTAAAACGATGATGAGGGTCAAACTTTCATTTTACCCCTTCCTTTAATCAAGTTGTGTGTGTGTGCACGTGCTTCGTTTTTATTTTACAAAAAATAAAAATACAAAAAAAAAAATGCATCAATATACATTCTGCATACATTTAAAATTCTTCAAAATTTTCTATTTTACTCGTAAAAGAATTTTAGAGACCGCACACTACGCGCACCGCCGCTCGGTTACACCGCACTCTACTCACACCGCTTCTTTGCCTCGGTTACACCGCACACTATGCGCACTGCCGCCTCGGATACACCGCACACTACAACCCTTAACCCGGAGTGGTCTCGGTTGCAGTCCGTTTGGTCTTCCTAGGCCTCTTGGGCGCGCACGGGATCATTCCAAACATCCCATCCTAGCCAAGCGTCAACCCCGCACGTTTGAGTCTTGAGTCACACTCTGTCCGGCACTCGGTTGGTTTTACCCGGTCCAGTGTCATACAAACTGGATACATATACCATGCCGGCCATTTTCGAGTCAAGGCTCGGAACTCAAGATCCTCGCGCAAGCAAAGCGATGAAAGGTCATGCTAAAATCTTGACTGATCTTGATTTCCGAAGCTACACCTGCACGATGTTCCGTCCCGATATACATCCATGCTCACATGACACCATGTCATCACGCCTTTTGATACGTCGCCCATGACAATATGACCCACCAACGCCTAACGTCACAGATCCCTTGCGCAAGCAAGGTAAAGAGAGGTCATGCCGAACTCTCGACTTGATCTTGACTCGGTGGCCGGCTCGGTTCACTATTCACATGGCTAACGCATCAAAACGAACATGACAAAGCTCGGTCCTTAGGTTCGATTTTTCTTTTAGGCCGGTGGAAACCGCTTGCACTATAGGACCCTCGCCCGGGGCTGTCCCACCCTGGGATGTCGAAATACAGTGCAAAACGAGGGGCTTATAGCCGCACGTATGGTCTCCACCGACCCGGGATCTAGCATAGTTGCGAAAAAAGAAGAGCAATCTTTTCCAACCTACCTAAGATTCAGAGAAAATACTGTTTTAAGTAAATTAAAACAACAAAAAAAAAAAAAAATCAAAAAATAAAAGAAACGGAAACCGCATGCCACGTGAGCTTTCCCCTTTTATCCCGTTAGGCCATTCCCGTGTCTAAACCTTGCCCATCACCCCTCCAAGCCTAAGAGAGTGGTCGAGCGTGCACTTGGAACCCGTCTCCCAAGTTGTCAAACAAGAAGGTCCTACCTTCTTCCTACTCCGTCACCAGACACCGTCAAATCCCCATGGCCAAGTCGGTGGATAACAAGGATGAGCACGGGACCTTACCCCCAAGAAATTTCCCAACACCGGAAGAAATTTGGCGGTGTCCTCATGGCTATTGAGAAACGTCAAGGTGAGCAACAAGCTCGGATCGAAGGTGCCATGCACCACTTCGAACCTTAGCCACCCAACTACCCGGGGCTTCCTAAGCTATGATCGCTCCTACAGCCTCTAACGTCTCTCATTGTCTCCCGAAGTCAACCCATTACCCTCGTACGAGCCATGCAGCATGACGTAAGGCCACAAGACCTTCCAGAGGAAAGCTCGCCCATCCAGCCTCCCGAGGTCCCGGTCACCGCCGAACAACGAACACATCTCGTGGGACGTCTCGCGACAGAAGGCTGGGTCTGGGAAATGGAATTCCGTGATGCAATGAACGAGGGCCGTCCTCGACGAAAGAAGAAGCTATCTTCTCAACAAAAGCTGAAAAAGAGGTATGAATCCGGTGATCCCACAAATGGAACCCTTGGAGAACCTTCCAAGGTTTGACTACTACGTCATCTACTCCAAAGAAATCTCCCAACTTAGTTACTCGCACAGGCCACGGCAATGTTTGCTCCATGATCACCGGGACGAGCTTCGCACCGCCAACGAAGGCCCGAAGGTCCATAATCCAACCCCGTCTTGGGAAGATCTCAAAGCCACTATTGATGCTTCAAGAAAAGCCATGACAAAGGAACGAATTGAAATGCGCAGTCGGCCTTACGCCAATCGTGCTCCTCCCACTCCGTAAACGGGAGAGACAAGCAAAACCACAAGTCCGAGAGGTGAATGTTCGACACGTTCGGTCAAATCCCAGTGAATCCTCCACGGACGGACAAAAGGCCGGTCATACCCGAGCCACGAACCGAAAAGGGACCCTACGCCAAAGAAGGCTGAAACCCCGACCCAAAGGTCAAGATCCTGTCTTAACACGGCTCAAGCGCACTCAGCTAACATCTCACTCTGGTCCTTACTCACTTCATCTTACCCGCACAAGCTCAAGTTGGAAGAAAGCCTGGCCCGGACCATGGTTCCCATCACGGTGACACTGATGAAGCGGTTCGGATGATTGGCAACGTCAATTACGGCAATATCATCACCTTCACGTAACTCGATCTTCCAAAATTTGGGGCGACCACAACGAGCCTCTCTACATAACAGCTTCAAGCTGGACGAGCGTCGTCTCCCTCGGGTGTTGGTAGATGGGGATCATCCATGAACGTCCTTCCGGCCAAAATGATGGATTTGCTGGGGATCAAAGCAGCGATCTAAAACCCTCGACTCGAGCAATCAAGGCATACGACTCAACATCCCGCCCAGTCTTGGGAATAGCCACCTTGAACCTTTGGTTTGGAAAACAAATGGTCCCGACGGACTTCCAAGTCATCGACATCCCGATCACATTCACTTTGCCGATATTACAGGACGCCACTTGGCTACATCGGATCAATGGGGTGGCATCCACTCTCCATCGGTGCGTAAAGTTCGTCCAAGGAACAGATATGACCATCATCTACGGCGACAGCATAGTCACTGAAAGGACCGATACCAACGGCGTCCCGGTGCTTAGAAATCAAACCGACGATGATGGCATGATGTTAACAGGGGTTCACCATCGAAAGCCCAAAGGCCCAAGTGTGCCACGTAGACTCTGCCTTTGATTTGGGACAAGATCCCTCCCCGATGAAAATGATGAAGCACATGAACTACATCCGGGGCTCGGTGCAGGAAAACGCCATCGTGGCACTCAAGCGGATCATCAATATTAAAGAACAGAATACCTGCCACGGCACAGGATACTCTCCTACTCCCGAACACATTGCGGAGGACAAGCGAGCTGCACGAAACGCTCCACGAGATAACAAAAGAGGCTTGCACGCAATCTCAGATCTTCGTCCTTACGGCTTCGACATGACGAAGTACTTCACAAGGAAGGCCGGCAACTTGGAAGAAGATCCGAGAAAAAGGAACAGGGGTGATCGGCGCCAAGCAAAGGCGGCCGACAACCGTGGACAAGTTCCAAGCAGAACTGGCAAGATTCGGAGGCCTCAAGCCAAATCTGTCCGAAGAGCATTCCTCGACACACCGCCCCTGCCGGGATCCACAACCACCACTATTCACGGCGAATTTTGGTTCGGAAAACCCCCTCTTTGGCGGAAGAATTCGAAAAACTCTCTGTCAACACCCCTGCCTTCAACAAGCGGGGACGAGTGCGCATTCGAGCTAGCAATGCCCAAGACAAAAGCAAGAGACTCCGCGAGACGATGCTTGGGACGAACAATGCTACACCTGCTCTTCAAAGAAGAAATCGAGATGCCGGATCTAATCGATTTTGTTTACGATAACTCTGTGATAGCAATGATCGGGAACGGTGACATAAAGCCTTTCAAGCCCCTTCTCCTATCAAGCTCATTGCCCCTCAATAACTGGGCCACATTCTCAGGACCTCTTGCCCGTAAGGACATGATCGAACAACTTGGTCTGACCCCTCGAGTCCTAGAGTCTAGTGTCAAAACTCATCCACGAGTCCATTAGCTTTGAATTTGAGTCTCTCGAGTCATCGATGGCCTCACGCCGAAGATTACGAACTCATTGCCAATAATGTATTCCCGTATGCTCTTAATGAATGCTTCGATCTTTCCGTATCCTCTCATTGCATCTTTAACAAGCGATAAATTAACTAACACACAAACAGTTAATAACGATTCAACTTGATAAAGAAGCAGGCATACATTAAACGAACAATACATTAAGCACATCTTTTAAGCATGTTGTCAAACGAGAAAACCGGGCCCAAGCCGCCAGGAGGTTTTAACCAAAGTGAATTTGGGAGGCTGGCCAAGAGCCAAAAGAGGCCGCAAATCGGAAGTTTCTTCACCTAAGCCTGAGCAAGACGCATTGATTGGGCATTGCTCAAAGAGTTCGTGGACGTGTTCGCTTGGTCTTACCAAGACATGCCCGGATTAGATCCTAACATTGTGGAGCACCGGATTCCCTTAAATCCCGAGGCTAAGCCCATCAAGCAAAAGCTACGCCGAATCAAGCCGAGTGGTCTTTACAAGTCAAAGAGGAGATCGAAAAAATGCTCCGCGTCGGCTTCATCGGGGTGATCGAGTACCCCACGTGGCTCTCCAATATTGTCACGGTCACCAAGGCCAATGGAAAAGTACTGTTGCGTGGACTTCCGAGACCTCAACAAAGCAAGTCCCAAGGGACGATTTTCCACTACCCAATATCGACATGTTGGTAGACACACAGACCAATTTCGAAGCCAAGTCCTTCGTGGACGGTTTTGCCGGCTACAATCAAATCAAGATGGCCGAAGAAGACCAAGAAAAGACAAACTTTTCACAACCCCCAGGGGAACCTACTGCACACGCAATGCCGTTTCGGACTAAAGAACGTGGGCTACTTACCCGAGCAGGCGGCAAAGAACGCCCTCTTCCACGATATGATCCACAAAGAGATCGAAGTGTACGTCGATGACATGATCGTTCGCTCAAGGGATCGAGACGGACAACACCTCGCGGACCTGAGAAAATTCTTCAATCGCCTCCGAAAACACTCAATGAGGCTTAACCCTGCCAAATGCACATTTGGAGTTAGCCGAGGCAAGGTTTTGGGATACATGGTCACCGAGAGAGGCATCGAGGTGGATCCTCAAAAGATCAAAGCTATCATCGAAATGAGACCACCGCAAACTCAGACAGAGGTGAAAAGCTTCATGGGCCGCCTGCAATATATCAGCCGCTTCGTCAACCAATTGACCTCTATGTGCGAGCCAATATTCAAGCTGATGAAGAAGAACGCCGACATCGAATGGAACTCAGAATGCCAAGATGCCTTTGAAAAAATAAAAGCATACCTTGTGAGTCCTCCGATTCTCTGCCCTCCCCACGAGGAAAAGCCACTGTTGCTATACCTAACTGTGACCGACACCGCAGTTGGAGCCATGCTCTGTCAAGAAAAGAAAGAGTCACGGGTCGAAAACGCCATCTACTTCGTCAGTCGAAAGTTTCAAGGCAGCGAACTCAATTACTCAGCCCTCGAGAAAACCTGCGCAGCTCTGGTATGGGTTGTTGGGAAACTACGGCACTACATGCAGTCGCACACAGTACACTTGGTTTCCAAAATGGACCCAGTCAAGTACCTCTTCGACAAACCATCTCTGTCAATGAGACTCGCCAAATGGTCTTTCTTCCTAGCGGAATTTGACATCAAGTACGTAAACCAAAAGTCAATCAAGGGACGGGCCATGGCTGAACAACTGGCTGATTTCCCAACCGACGAGGCTCGAGGCCCCGAACCACAATTTCCAGACGAGGGAATCTTCGCGATCGAAGGCGAAAACCGATGGCAATTATTCTTTGACGGAGCGGCCAACCAAAAGGGAAACGGCATCGGTATGCTCTTGGTGGATCCCAAAGACGAGCACACCCCAATTGCTATAAAGCTCAATTTCGAGGTAACCAACAATGCCGCCGAATATGAAGCTGGCAAGCGCCGGACTACAAGCCGCACTCGAGAGGAATGTCCAAACTCGAAGTTTATGGGGACTCAAATTTTTGATCATCAACCAAGTCTCCAACAAGTGGAAAACCATAGTAATCCGGGCTTGCAAAAATACCATGCCTCGCATAGAGGACCTCATCACACAATTCGAAGAGGTCACCTTCCATTACTTGCAAAGAGACCGAAACAGTTTGCAGATGCCTTAGCCACCTTCGCCTCCTCAGGAAATCCCCGAAGGAAAAGCAATCAAACCCTTCAAAGTCGGACGAAAGGAAATTCCCGCCACTGTTGTGAGATCGAACCGTAACCTAAGCCCGTCAATGAGCCATGGTACAACCAGATCTTCCAATACCTCAAGAACGGGAAACCGCCTTCATGAACAAGGAAGGTCAACACCTGTGAGAGGTCAAAACCAAGAAGCATCATGGCCCTAAACGCCTTGCCTCTCACTTCGTCATCTCGGGGACATATTATACAAGAAACGCTACCATGGGCCACTCCTACGCCTGCGTCGCCCAGAAGAAGCGCATGCAAGTTCATGAACGAAGTCCACAATGGGGCTTGCGGTCCCCACATGAACGCCGAGCCCTGATGCAAATCATTCTCGTGATGGGCTACTACCGGATCTCCATGGAGGCAGATTGCATCCCACTTTGTCCGAAGCCGCGACAAGTGCCAGCGGTTCTCCAACCTCAATCATCTGCCGCCCCACGATCTCTACCGCATGACTACACCTTGGCCCTTTGCCACTGGGAATTGACGCTCATCGGGAAAATCGCTCCGCCGAGCGGCAACGGTCACGAGTTCATCTTAGTAGCCATCGACTACTTCACCCAATGGGTCGAAGCCAAGTCCTACAAGGTACTCACCTCCAAGAAGGTCGCACATTTCCTCAAGGAAAACATCATATGCCGATACGGCATCCCAAATGAGGTCATATCGAACAACGGCTCACACTTCGAAGGAGAATTTGACAGGCTGGCTGAATTCAAGATCACACGCCACAAATCTTCTCCCTACCGGCCACAAACAAACGGCGCCGTGGAAGCGGCCAGCAAAACCCTCGAACGGATCATCCGAAAAATGACCACCCGAGGACGAGATTGGCCCGAGAAGGCTGCACCTTGCACTTTGGGGCTACCGCACATCGGTCGAAACGGACCACGGGAGAAACCCCATTTGCCACGACATACGGGATGGAAGCGAGTCCTTCCCATCGAGCTAGAAATTCCCTCACTCCGAGTCTTTGTGGAAAATGACATCAACGAAGTCGAATGGCTCGGCCGACATGACGAATTGGCTCTGCTAGACGAGCGACGACTAAAGGCCATGGAACACGTCAGAAGCCTATCAGCGGGATGGCTAGAGCTTTCGACAAGAAAGTCAAATCCCGAGACATCGGGGAAGGTGACCTTGTACTCGAAAAAAGCCTCCCGCTCGAACCAACCCAGTTTGGGAAAATGGGAACCCACATGGATCGGCCCTTTCGTGGTTCAAAAGATCTTCTCAGGAGGTGCCATGAAGCTAACGGACCTAGACGGCAATCCCTTCATGAATCCGATCAACGGAAGCAAACTTCGCGGATACTTCGCCTGAAGAAGAACAAGCGTGCATCTCTTGGCACTCCATGTAGTGTCGAACTACGCGGACTGAGCCCTCTAGTCAGGAGGCGTAGGCAACCTTAATTGGTCCGGTCTAAAAATACACAAAAAAGTCAAAAGTTTGAATGTCAATCAAGACCTCCATCAAGCTCCGCACTTTTCAAGAACACGCCCAGCAGTCACCTTGACCAAGTCAAACGACGGCGGCAACATCCAAAGGACATCAGGGTCGCTCGGCATCAACGGCCGGCTCATGTCGCTTCCCAAGCCGGGGGCTTGTCTTCGCCCTCGCGCGCTTCAAAAAAAAAAAAAAAAAAAAAAAAGAGCTCGAGCAAGGGCTCACAAAAAAAAAAAAAAAAAAAAAAAAAGAAGCTCAAGCGAAGGCTGCGAAATTGAGGTCAAGAGCCAGACGCCAACAAGCGGCAAGGAAGCTACGAAAAAGACCGTCGAACGACTTGTCGAGGAGCATTCAACCTCTCGGCCAAATCTGAAAGCCTCGTGAGGATGGCCGTCATGGCTCGAGGGCCTTCGGTCCGCGGATGCAACAGAAAAGTCAGATGGACGCCGACAAAGTGCACAAACGAAGCAAAGGCAAACAAGAGATCTTGCGTCTCGACAAAGCTTTAAAAGTAAATCACAAATCACTAACGGTTACAACATTTCTTGATGAGTTCGAAGCACGGTCTACTCTCAAGTTCACAACATGCTAAAAAACGGCTTAATACATTTAACTAATAATGTGTTTGCAATGCAATGAATGGATACCTAGGAGGTCATTCCGCGCCATCTGCGCTTGTCCCCTCGCCATTCTTTCCTTTCTTCCCTCGTCCCCGGCGAGTCTTCTTTCGCTCACGTGAACCAACTCTGCGTCTCTCGGTCAGAGATCCGGGGTCCTCCCGTAGAGTCAAATAATCCGGTAGCTCTCGGGGCTTCATTCGCCCGTGCTTCGGCTCGGATCTCCTCCTGCGAGTGCAGTAAAGAGGACCTCTCCTGTCGGTCGGTCAACTCTAGTCTCGTAGTCAAACAAAGTGTCTCCGTCACATCGAAGGGTCGGACCAGGCTTCGGCACTCCTAAGGCAATAGCTACTACGGCAACCGGGTCCCAGAGAATCGCTACACGCACCTGCTCTCCAAGACCACTTGGGAGCCCAACATCTTTGCTCATACCGGGCCGGATGCGAGTCGTCGACCACGACACTCTCCCAGCGATCTAAGAGTACCGCGGGGAGGGAAAGCGGAATACTTCCATACCCTCGGACAATACAAGAAGGCACACAGGAGCTGCCATACAAAGAGGAACTATCTCCGCAGTAGCAAGGTCATCCCGGCCAACAAAGGCTCTGCTTCATCCCAATGCTGCGGGAAACAAGCGACGGAATATAGAAGGAGGACCAAGACAAACCTGGAACTCGACAACGTAGGACCTCTTCCTGCAAGATCCTCTGGTCTCAATCCTCCCGGTCTGGAACCCACCAGCGGATCTGATGCGTACCAAGGCGTGCCATCCATCTCTCCCGGGCGGGTGATCCATATCCCGACACCGGAGGTCGGCGAGCAAATGACCACGGGCTAAACGACGTCGGAGCCTCGGGCGTGGCCTTTCGAAGTCTCTCTCGCGGCCACAAGGTGAGCAAAGCGGGGCTTCCCCCTCTCATAAAACGATCCCCGGTCGCCGGACGGTCGATACCATGAAGAGTCTCCCCCGGCACCAACGGGACAATATCCTCTCCGGCTCTGCGGTGCCCTACCACATCTAGCAAGCGCCATCACAAATGCCGAGGGAGGCGACCGGAAAGAGCGTCGCTATCGTACACAAGGCAAATACATCCCAAGAGACGTCACTCTCATCATCGACCATGAACCGCTCCGGCGGCAGAAATGTCGATATGACCCGAATCAAGGATCATGCCTGCACTTCTTCCAACGAAGTACGAAGAGAAGTCTGCAAGCTTCACGCTCGCGGCACCACCAACCAAAGGAAGCGAGATGGCCTCCGCCTCAGGTCCTCCAATCAAAGCCCGAAAATCTTCAAAAGTGGGCACCATTTCATTGTAGGAGAAACGGTACACGTGCCTCCTAACATCCCAGAACTTCGCGGCGGCCGCAACAAATCCCAATCGGGAACCAACTCCTTAAAAGACCAAGCCGAGCAAAGACGAAACCTTACCTCGAAAGCCCGTCTCGATGCCTCATACGGCGCCGCATCCACGTTTTCAACGCTCACAGGAAGTGTGCTTGCCTCTCCTGCGAAAGCCTCGGCAAAATTCTAGGGACATACGAAGAATCCATGGCAAAAATGGAGGTTCCTAGAGAAAATGGGGAAGAAAGCTCGAAAATGGTGCAAATGGGGAATGGGAGAAAGTCCGGACAACTTTGGAAAACATTTAAGTCCTCTGAAAAGCAAAGTTGGTCCGTACGGACCTCTTTGCAATGTAGGCTCTGTCCGTACGGACCTCTTTGCAATCAGAACCCTTTTCCCCGACAAAACGGTACAACAAACCTTGTCCTCGGCAAAACCTTGCTCCAAACGGTCCAAACAGCGGCCAAAGCCATTTCCGGCAAACCAACACTACCCACAAACGCACTCTCAGCTCACGTGGCATGTAAAAAAAAAAAAAATAAAAATAATAATAGCAACAATTTCTAGGACAATTCCAGGAATCACAAAAATAAATGACATTACATCTTAAAATAAAATCTTGTTTGCCATGCAAATACGTATGTTTTATTACAGTACAAAATGTCATTTGCTAAACAAAAAAAAAAAAGGAGGAAATATGGAAAGAGGGAAAGCAAATGAATACTAATCGAGCCCTCGTCATCATCATCCTCGCCAAGATCCTCCAAAGAAAAATCGGGCATCCCGGTGAACTCGCCGTCACATCCTGCATCATCGAGTCGGAAGCCCCCTCCCAGGAGACACCGAAACCGCTCAAAATAATACGAAGGATCAAATCCGGCGAAAGGGTCGAAGAAAGAAGGCTCTGAGAATCCCTCACCACGAGCGGCATGCGGAGGCATGAGCGATAAAGGGCTGCTCCCTCGAAGGCCTGCGGCTCAGGAAGACGTCCGGCATCCATGCTATGCCGCCCTCTCGAAGGTCCCTCTGCTGCTGGCCTGGCTCGGCTCCGGTGGAGGAACATCCAGCTGAATGCCTCGAAGGCATCGGCTCATCTGTTGGCATACGACGCGAAGACCGGCGAGACATCTTCGACGCCATCTTCTTAGCGAAAGGATCTCATCGCCACATAACGGCGAGTCGGCGCATCGTAGGCTCTCCCAGGGACTGCACAAGCAAACGACAAGAAACGCTCATCAAATGCGGTTATACTCGACAACAAAAAGAGAAAAACGCGAAAAAAGATGCCAAGATGGAAAAGAGTCGGCACACTCTCCGATCCGTCTGTCGGGGTCCAGCTCTGTCTGCGGCAGGGAGCTGCTTTCGAGAACGGGTCTGAGCCGCCTCCTCCGCGATCCGTCCCCGCGGACATAAGTGAAATCCGGCCCCGGCATCGGAACCTCTGGGGAGCACGTGGACCGGCCTCTCTCTCCCTCGCCACTACTGCGGCGTCCTCGGCTTCCTCCCTAACAAAGGTCTCGTACTCCTCGCAAACAAAATAAACTCCCTCGGCACCCACGCGCGAGGTACCTCTCAAAATCCGGCACATCCATATCCTGGAGTCAAACATCCCAAACGGAGGATCCTCGGAGCCACGGGAAGCACCAGGGCCATCTTTGCCCGGAAGACTCGCTCCCCGGATACATGGCGTCGCAAGTCGAAGCCCCGCGGCATCTTCCGGCTGCGCCGTCACCTCGGGAGCTCCCTCAGGCTTCATCACCCTCATCACAGAGCCCATGGGAACAAGACGAAACCCTCACGGCTATCTCGCTCCAAGCACGCTCACTTGCACCTCCCCGTAGGCGATGGTGAGCTTACCCCTGTTTGGTCCTCCTCCTCTGAGCCGCGAGCCCGGTAGAGCATAGCGGGATACGCTGACAATGGCCAGCCCAGGGATCTACATCCACGGGAAGCAGAAAGACCTCATAAAACCACACACACGACAAAAAGCGAGAGAAGAGCTCGGCAAAAGAAAAAAAAAAAAAAAAATGGAGAAACGACAAGTTGCTAAATCAAAAAGCAGCAATAAACTCATACCTCCCGGAGCAAAATCAAAGCGGGCAGCCAGAGCGCCGCCCAACCGGTCCGAGGAGAAAAGTAGAGCTCGGCCAAGCACGCCTCGCCCCAAGCAATGTCGCGAGACCCTATCCAGATCGGTCGAAGCTCTCCAATGAGCAAAGGGAGGCTGCGGTCGCGTGGTTCGAGAACAAAGTCTCGGGACGGTGCATACCACAAGAAGGAGCGCGCCAAGCGCTCCATTGTCACTGGCCGGTACCCGGATGTAGGCCCAATGCGCGCGTGATCCTCATCTCTACGTCGTCTGACATCCCGGAGCCTGCGAGGACGAGGCTCAAAGCCCGGCGGCTCGGTCGGCCACATCATCCGAGATCATGTCTCTCCGCCTCGCGAGGCTCCCCTTTGAAGGAGAGCCGGTAATAGCGGCAAAATCGGTGGGCGTCACTTTGTCACCTCGCCCGGCTCGGGTGGAAGGTGTGGGTGGTATCCCACCGATACTCGAAAGGCCCGGGAAGACACTCTTGTTCTTCCTCGTGTCGAACACTCCGGCCCGGGTTCTCAGCGAACACACCTAGGCCGGAAAGCATAAACCCGACCTCAGGGGACTCGGCCTACCGCCCACGGAAATATCGGGCATCCGCCGCCCATAGCTCCACAACTGACCTCGAGTGACCCCAGGAGTCTTCATCCTCTTGGCCTTCCCGGCCGTAAGCCCGGCATCCTGCGGGTAAACACAAAGAAAGGTACGTCAATCACGGTACTTAATATAAAGGCACATATAACCCGTCACGAAACACGGCGCATATTGCACCTAATTTTCACATACATTATACATTTAATTTTTCATGTAACCCGTCACAAAACACGGCACACAATGCACATAATTTTCACATACAATTTTTCATGAGTCACTGAAAACACTCGGCACCTGATGCACATAATTTTCATCATATATCATGCATATAATTTCCCATAC
This sequence comes from Adenophora triphylla var. japonica, assembly GCA_022495995.1. Taxonomy (NCBI): domain Eukaryota; kingdom Viridiplantae; phylum Streptophyta; class Magnoliopsida; order Asterales; family Campanulaceae; genus Adenophora; species Adenophora triphylla. Next base: position 444,703 of record JAFEMH010000420.1, read on the forward strand.
GGTCAGGATCACTGAAAACACGGCACACACTTGTACACATTTTCTCGAAAAGAAGAAAAAAGGGGAGTGGATTAAACCACTACACGACACATTTTCCAAAAGAAAATCAGTCCAAGCCCACGGCACTTATACTCCCGGCACATATTTTCCCCACAAAGTCAGTCACCCAAAACACGGCACACTGGCTATATAAGCACATTCTCAAAAGAAAATCCGTCCCAACACGGCAAACGCACTTTCACATATAACCTCGTCACAAAACCACGGCACATGTCACATTTCTTTGCACAAAAATTATCACTACACGATAATTTTTCTCATAATGTACATACATAAATAGCATACGGTACAAAACACCAAAAGCATGCAATTCACTAGATAGGCACTTTTTATTTTCACAAATAAGAGCTAATCTACACATTTCTCGCACAAAATACACATACCCACAATTTTCACATGTCCATTTTCAACAATTCATCAAGAATTTCACAAAAGGCATAAAATAAAAAAAAAATTCAAAAATGCGAAAAACTAAAACCTAGTTCTAGCATCTCGAAAATTGACGAGGAACTGGCAAAACGGAATGCAGATTTCTTACCTCCCCAGCGTTCGTAGGAGACGACGACATGCTACCCTCCGGATTCGGATACAAAACATCAGGGTTCTTCGAAGACGGAGCGAACGACGAGGTCCAGTCCTTTGGAGCTCCATCCGTCGCTCGGCCGCTTCACGGCTGGGTGTGACAGCTCGCCGAGATCCTCAGCCATTGCGGGACGGAAATCGAAAAGCGAAAAATGGGGAAGATTTTGGTTAGCAAAAAATGGAGGTTTCTCCTCTCTCTCTCGAGTTTAGTTTTACGCCTGGCGAAGAAGGAAGTGAAGGAGCCTCGGTTATTTAACGCTGAGAGTCAAAATGCAGGAGCTATGGAAAATCAACATGGTCGCGTACGGACCTCTTTGCAACCCAGGAGGTTGGTACGTCACGGACCTCTTTCACCGAAAGGGTACCCAAATGACTTTCACTGCCCCTTACAAACTTTGCCTACAGGCATCCACAAGGCCTTTTTCGGCAAATCCAGTGCGAGAATGGTCCCTAACCATGATCAATTCAACCACGCGGCCGTGGTGTAAGACCAGGTCTCGCCCTGACTTCAGCTGACAATTGATCTAGGCCATCAGCGTAGAGCCAGGTCCTCGCCCGCTCCAGCGGCAATTCAATCGCCTGGCCGTGAGCGTAAGACCCGGACCTCGCCCGAGATGGCCAGAACCGCCCGGCCGTCAGCGTAATTGACCATTTGCCAGCTCAGCGGCAATTCTTACCAGTAAGAGCTTGAACCAGGACCTCGCCGGCCACAGCGAATCAACCTCCAGTAATCAGCGTAGGCCAGGACCTCGCCCTTGGCGAAGCAAATCAACGGCCGTCAGCGTAAAACTAGGACCACCGCCCCCTTCAGCAACCACAAATCAACCACGGCCGTCAGCCTGAGACCGGCCCCCAGCCTTCAGCAGACAAACTCGACCGCTTTGGAGGTCAGAGTCATCTTCCCAACGTAAGTCAGCGTAAAGCCGGCCCTACGCCCAGCCAGCCAAAATCAACCACCCGTGATGGCGGCGCGACGGACCTACCGCCCTTCCAACCATCAACCGCGGCCGTGGCGTAAAGCCGGACCTACGCCAACCAACCCAACCATTGACAGCGTAATCAGCGTAAAACCGGTCATCATCCTTGGCGGCCAATTGGCCGGCGGTCGGTGTAAGGCAGAACCTAGCCCGCCCGACGCGCGCAAGCATGGCGTAGTCGGTGTAGGCCCAGAACCTAGCCGCCAGCCCGACGTGCCTTGGCCACCGGCGCGTCGGTCGTAAGGCCGAACCTAGCCCGCTTCAACGGCAACGCAAGCTTGCGGCGATCGGTGTAAGCGGCAATTCAAGAAGGAGCAGCACACCAGTCACGAATATCGAGCCTGAGAGCGCCTCGAAGCGGCTCAGCGACAATTCATATTTGGCCACCGAAAAGAGGTCGAAGTTATCTTCCCGATAGAAAAGAGGCCCTGGAGTCACGCAGCCCAGCGCGGCAACGCAAGCATGGGCGATTCAGATGTGGCCGAACCTAGCCCGCCAGCAGCGGCCATGCCTTTAGGCCATGAGAAATGGCAGGAGCTCACTCCCGGCGAGTCGAAAGAGAAGTCGTACGAGGCGCACGTACACGACCGCCGACCGTCATTCTCGCCCGCTCCACGGCTGAAAACAAACACGCGAAGGAGACTGACACCTCCCCAGTCTGAGTCCCAGGCACGAGCGCCTCCCAAGCGCCAAAATGATGAAGCAATCGTCGGCCGTCAAATCCTTGCCCGCTTGGCAACGGCGGCCTGACGCTTAGAGCAATCATCGTAAGAATTCGGGCCCAGCCTACCCTACGTGACATGCAGAAAACCTGAATGGCATCTACGCCTCTCGAATCACCAAGGCGGCCGCGCCTCACTTGTCATGGCTACATGATCAGGAAGAGCGATTCAAGTCCTGCATGACTATCTCGGCCAGGAAGGCCTTAAACCGCCCAGATTAGGAAAATCGTAAAACTTCCGTCCCGGGAGCATGCCGCGCGTCACCGCATTTATCCTGCGGTCGCACGGACGCCGCGACGTCCTTTATCACGAACTGTAAGCGTGTCACCGGGCCGTAATCGAAGGCTTGATTGAGTCCTCATGACTATATCTCCAGGCCCACCGGAAGGCCTTAAACCAGCCGATTAGGAAAATCGTAAGAATTTCCGCCCGGGGACGCCGCAGCGTCGCTTATCACACGACTATGCGGTCACCCGGGACGCCGCGCGTCACCTGCATTCGAACCCTATGCGGTCACCCCGGAGCGCCCGCGCGTCACCTTACCACCCAGGCATCACGGTCGCGGGACGCCGCGCGTCGCATCACTTGGGCACCACGGACGCCACGTCACCGACGACTATATCACGGTCGCCGGGGACGCCGCAGCGTCACTTATCCAGGCCTATGCGGTCGCCGGGACGCCACCACGTCCTTATCCAGGCTATGCGGTCGCCCGGGACGCCGCCGCGTCCCTTTGCTCCCGACTATGCGGTCACCCGGGACGCCGCACGTCACCTTATCACATATCAGGGTCCGGGCGTCCGCACGTCACTTATCGCCCAGAAACATGCGGTCGCCGGACGCCGCGCGTCACTATCAGGCTTATCTGAGCCAGGGGCCTTCGCGTCCTTATCACCCGGTGCGGTCGCGGGACGCCTCCACGTCCTTATCACCCCAGTGACCTCGGCGGTCACCCAAACGACTCTCGAGGGCACCGCCGCGCCGCGTTCCACGAGCATCACCCAGCGCCGAACTCGGCCCGGGCTTGATTCCCGCCGGATACGGCTAGGAATCCCTATGCGGGGTCCCGGCTATTGACCTAAACGGTCACCCGGGGACGCCGCACGTCCTCGCTTTGGCTCTCACGGTCACTTCCTCTCCCGGCAGCGCGATCCAGTTAGGACCACTTATCTTATCGGCGACCCCTTCGCCATAAGTGACGTCGTCGAGGGGCTTCTGTAAGTACCCCCAATGCGGATCACTCCACTTTTTCAAACACGCGGGAAACACCGCAGGACTCATCCACGCGAGTCTCGGAGACCTCTCTCACTCGCAAACCCTCTCAGAAACCCTCTCAGAACCCGACGGAACCAAGGGAGGGAGCTGCAGGATAAAAAGGGGACAAAAGGGCCTTTCGGGAATTTTCGAAGCGGAAGAAAAGCAATATAGGTCCGTACGGACCTCTTTGTTTCCATAATTACTAAATCCCCTTAAAGTCCACAATATTCCCTCAAATCCCAGGGAGAAATGATGGTTTCCATACGGACTTGGTCGTACGGACCTCTTTGCATGCAAGATGGTCGTACGGACCTCTTTCTGAGGGGACATCATCATTTCAGAATATTCACCATCATTGCATATTCCCTCAAATCGAGGAAAACCAAAATCTGGATAACCGAGGAGGTCAGTACGGACCTCTTTGCACAATCTGAGACTATAAATAGAGGGCTCCCCCTCCTCATTTTTCACACCTCCCACTTCTCTCTTCCTCCACTAAGCCTTCGGCTCCCCTTAAGACCTTTGAGGCATTCCGGCCCCTTGGGATCCTTAGAGGCCTTGAGCCCCCTCGAGGTGCTCAGGAAGCCTCTCAGCGCTCGAGACGCTCCGCGGCCCTGCCCTTGAGGCAGCTCTCGAGGTACTCTGAGGCCCCTCGTGGTACTCAGAGGCCTTGCACTGGTCTTTCCCGGTGTCCGGCTCTTTCCGAGTCAAACCGACGATCCCAGGCCACGCCGAAACTACGCCGAGTGACTCCTGCCACCACAACGCACGCCGAACCTGCCCTGAGGTGATCCAGCGACGATCCCCATGCACGCCGAACCTCTGAACCTACGCCCGACAGCACTGAGCCTCAACTCACGCCCAGAAACTCTGTCCGCGGACAGCCGGCATCCCAGAAGCAATCCGGAACGCTACTCCGACCTCAAACACTATTCCACTGCGGAAGGCAGACACGAACCAACATTGGTAAGGCTTCCTTCCTATTCTATTTCAATACATTTCAATACAATGTAGACATCCGTCTGACATGCATTTTTAAAAGCACACGCACACACACAACTTTTTAAAGGATATTAGGGGTATCAGAAAGACTCGTTTTACGAGGCTACTCGGGTGAGCTCTAATATTCTAATATTCTCTTCGAGGAGTCATCGACCTCAGAACTCAAAAATCTCATCACACAAAAACAGGTTTAAAATTTATCTTTAAGCGTGCCCTTTTCAATGTTTTGGGCTTAATAAAAACGGCGTGGCGACTCTGAAAGCAAAACACGGCGAGACACCTCAGCCTCGCAAAACGCTAAGACGGAATAAGCCGGATGCCGGGGCGCGATTGTGCTGCCTCTCGGATCCGGGCGAACATTCCCGAACAGCGAACGAACGCGAGATGCACGGGGGCACCATCCGCGCGCGAGCCGGATCCCGGGTAATTTCAATACCTACAAATCCCAGTAGCTCGTTGTTTACTAGTAAGTTATTTATGAAAGATCGTCGCTTTGTTGATTTTCTACCACACAAACTCTAGCACTTTAACCAAGTATAAAGGTTAGACGAAGCCAGACTTCGTCGAATACATCTACTTTAACCAAGTATAAAGGTTAGACGTAGCCAGACTTCGTCGATCGCTATAACGGCATGGATGACTCGTCTATAGATCTTTGTCTACGAACAAAAATCTATTGACCTTCATACTATTCCTACGAGCCATTGAGAAGTTGAGAAAACACAAGTTTGAACAAAGGTCGACCATATTAGGACGACCCACATTACAGTCGATCCTAACGACGACCCAATCATACTAGATCCTCAAACTCACTTTCGTTCAATACAAGTTATCACGTGCTATCTATGTTAACACAGATTAACAAACAGAAAACAAAGGCATTAAATAACTTAAACATGAAACAAACATTGTACGACCCCCTCTAAACAACGAGGAAACAGGTCAAATTACATTGCGAAAATCAAAAAATTGTTTTGAGACAATGTTTGGAACCACCACCAAATAAAATGAAACATTGTTTAGAAACATTACAAAACATCTCAAAAATCAATCACTGGGGATCTACACCGCCGGCGTTTGATGAAGGCTGCATCGGGATGCAGGCCGTCTTGATGAAATACTTGTAATATGCGTCGAAGTTGCCCGGGACGACAGGAGGAATAGGCCACTCGTCTCTTCCAGCTTTGGCGTCGTCCTCCCTTATGATGAGAAAATCATTGGCAGTATAGGGGACAAGGGGATGGACGGAGCGCGCTTCTTCGTCGTGAGCCTCTTCAGTGCAAAGGTCGGCCAACTTCCGGACGGAGAGAAGATCTTTTATTGCAGGGTCCAGAAGAAGCCGCCTAGCCATGTGTTTAGCCCCGTCTTTGAAGAACCCACTAGCATGAGTAGTGACCATTTGAAGGCACTCAGAGCTTTTCTTGAAGTCGTCGACGGCGTCACGCCTGGCCTGGGCCAACTCAGCATCACGGCTCGCCTTCATCGCCTCAATCTGGGCCGTCGACTTCTGGAGACGGTTCTCACAAACGCGAAGACCGTCGGAGAGCACCTTCGAGTCAGCCTCGGCTTTGGATTTCCCTTCCTTCAGGGTGTCTATCTCCTTAAGGAGGTTGTCCTTCTCATTAACCAAAAGCTCATGGGCAAGGGTGAGCTCCCCAACATTGGTCTCCGCCTCCTTCAGTTTTTGTTCGGCCGTCCCCTTATCGCCGACGGCCTTCATCAGCTGTTCATTGCCTCGAAGCTCGGCGTCCAGACACTCCCTATAGCCCGACGTCATGGCGTCCATCATCGACGATAGGCAACTTGATTGAAGTTATTAGCACGAAGTATAGAGACGGAGAAAAATTACATCTTTAATACGAAGTACCTCGGTTTGGATTAGCCCGAAGACGGGCATGAAAGGTTTCGGGAGTAAGGTTGGCATCCTTCGTCCTACGGGTCGGCTCAACATCCCGTCCACGCCTTGTCGAGCCGTCCCCGACAGAGCGCACTACCATTCCTCTGCGAGATATGGGATCCCAGGTTATATGAGAGGCCTTGGCAATGGAGGCCGCCATCTCTTTGGCCTTGGCCTTGGACAGGACCACCGTCGACGAGCTGGGAGCATCAGCCCTTGGAGTAGATGGGTCCGACGCGCTGGGAGGGTCGACGAAATGACTTTTTCTCTTTTTGGAGGCACGAGCGTCGGACTCTCGGAGCTCGGGGTTTGAATCGGTGCTCTCCGCTTCAATACGCTCGGCCTCGTCGGCGGCGGCCATCCGAGCCCCAGCAGGCTTCCACACTTGGAGGATCAATCTCCATGCCTATTGCCCTCTCGGGTGCATCAACGACGGCTGACGGCCTCCGGTGTTCGATCCTTCGACGCGGGGCTCCCTCTCGATCATGGGGATAGCACCGGAAGGGTCCTTGGGAAGTTGCTCGTTCCTCGTCGTCTCGCTTCTCTTGACGATCGAGAATAGCACGGGTTGCGGCCCTCTCCTTCTTCTTGGTACCCCGATCACTAGCTCTGTGGCTCAGTCCATGATCCTTGCTTCAATTCTATCCACGTCTCCTTGGGTAAAATCTTGCAAAACAACCAAGGAAAAGAGATTAGTCTTTACTAACGACGAGACGAGCAAAGAGCAAAATTAAAAAGATAGCGAGGAGCCCAACCCCATTCATCTCAAGATTTTCACAACTTTCTTCAAGACTGACCGGTCCGTGCCGTCGCACAATTCAAACAATTATCTTTAAAAACAAACTCTGGTGGGACGACCCAGTCGGGATAGCGGGCATCCAAATCAATGCACTAAAGGATCGAGGCCACATAGACGGCTTGGACATCATGCCGGCTCGGATGTATCTCCATTGTGAGGCCTACATGTCTTTGTATGAGACCCGTCCAAGGTCTAACAAATTGTCAATCTTTCCCTTCGACTCGTCGGCCCACGGAGCTTGGAAGATATGCCTATCACCGATCGGATGGTTGCCTCTCCGGGAATGGAAAGCTGCCACCCTACTCTCTCTCCACCAATATCAAGTGGTTCTCCCATCCATACACCTTACTTGGGATATCCAGGAAGAAGTTCCGTGCGTTCCTGACCGAAGACACACTAACAGTCGTCTTCCCTTTGGCTGTATTCCGGGCCGTCCTATAGTATCGACGGAACACTTTGTTGCATGGCTCGTAGCCAAGAAATCTGCATACGATGGCAAACCCAGATAAAATTCGACGGTATTGGCACCGACTTCCGTGGGCACACAAGCGAGTCCTCCAGAATTCGTTGATGAAGCGGGTCAGGCGCCTTAGACCGAACTCAAAGCTGTTTGTAAAAGAAGCCCACCTTCTCCTTCTTGGTCACCAAGGAATGACGACGGGGCTCATTACTCCGCCAAGCTAAGATGCTCCAACTTGTAGGTCGGCTGGACCACTAAACGAGCCTCGTAGGGCGTCGATCATTTGCTTTCCGACGTCCTGTTTCCTGAGCTCGATCTTAGGCACGGCCCATCTTCCTCTTGCTCCGCCGCCAAACTCATCGTCGTTTGACCCAACTTGTACGAACGTATGGTAAGCCTTGACCGTCTGTTCACCCCTAGCACTTGTGCTCGGTTCGTTGGCTTCTGGGGCCGGCTATTCAGGACGCCCGTCGTGATCCATCTCTACAAAACAAGGGGGTAAAAGAGGGGAATCAGTCCTAACATCCGTAGGCAACGACCTACCTCGTGGCGACCTAGATTCCCCTACGACCAAAGCCCTAGTTGAATCACGACGGGACAAGGAGTAGTGGGTTACGATATGGGTGGGCAAGTCGTTCATTGACACGAAAGGAGTTACCATTGAGTCACCGTCCTCAAAATCCCCTAGGATTTCTCCCTGCAGGAACCCCAGGGCTCATCCTCGAAGTTAAACTTCTCCGAGGATTGAAGAACACTCGAGATAAGGGAATTTCCCTCCAAATCCCCTTAGCACACTTATAAACCCTTTGATTCAACCCAAAGCCAAACTTGACACCTCTCTCGAAGCGATGGTTCTTGGTCCCATTTGACTAACCTCTACAAACCCAATGAAAAAACCCGAGAAAATGAAGAACGGATGAAGAAATTACCTGTTTACGGGCTTGAAGATGGTTTTTCCGATGAGTTCGCGGTGGTAGATCGAAGAAACTCCTAATCCAAGTCTTGGGATTATCTAACGGTGGTGAAGCCGGGGCAGTCAATATCGCCGGAAACGTATACACGGTGGTCGGAAATCGCCTCTCTTATGTTGCTCTCCGATCGAGGTTTGGAAAGTTTGAAATGAGGAAAAAGAGGGTTTTTATATTGGGGGAAGATGAACGGTTGATTCTTGGGGAAACCAAACGGTGCAATGAGTAGGGGCATTAAATACCCTCTACAACTTTCGAGGCACTTGTCCCATCAAAGGACACGTGGCAATTGAAGAAGAGATCTCAGCCGCCCACGTCACCTATGATGACGTCACCGTAATTCAAAATTCAAATTGACGGTCGTACGGATCGCTCTGGAGGGAAAATAACAACTCCCGGCTCGTCGAGACGACCATGAAGTTAGGGGCCGAACGGAACAATGCGTGATGGGCCGAGCCCAACGTTTACTACGAGCCGGGGCCCAAATAGGCCCACCAAGAGACCAGCCTACAAAGAATCGGATCAGGCCTTGGGCCGTGGCCCGTCTAACACCTGGTTGGTCGTCGTCGCCGGCTGGCGACCGAGCCCGTCCAAACGACGAGCCATCAGATCATTAATGGGGAGGCTAACTCCCAGCCCGTCGTCACACCAATTGGTGACCGTCCCTCGACTGGACGAATCTTCCTTCGACCCCAACTGGCACTCATCCAAGAGTAAGCGTCGTCATTGAACGGCCCGTCGTCATTGAACGACTCGTCGTCATTGAACGGCCAACTCTCTCTCTCTCGACGAGTCATATCTCAAGGAGACGACCCAACTGGGCGTACAGCTCCAGATCGTCTCCTCTATTAAGCTTCCTCAACAAGCTTAGTTAATTAGCTAATTTGGGATAATGACAGACCTGCTGCAGTGCCTCGTTATATGTGCAATCATGCATTCAGTAATAACTACAAAAGGTACAGAGGTTGACTTTCCCTTATAAGGCAAGCTGCTTACCAATGTCAGAAGCTGCAGTATCCTTACATAGACGGACCAATCCCAGCGTGACACGTGTGCACCTAGAAGGCAGAGCTGATCCAACGGTTGGAGACCATCCAATCCAACGGTTCTGGTGAAAACCCTAATACCACCTTTTCTACTATAAATAAGAGAGTAATAACGTGGACCAAGGTAATGCTTTTCTGCATATTTCCATACTCACACACTCTGTAGTATTTTACACCATATTTTCAGACCATAATCTTACTCTCACTTGGAGGGGCTTTGGGAAGACCCCCGAGCGCGGTTTCATCCTTTATTTCTTGTCTTTGTGCGGTCCCAGATTAGGCCCAAATCATTCTTCGGGACACAAGGCGAGCAAGCACGCTTTCATAACGCGATCAAGCGCGTATGTGTTAATAGGGGAGGGGGTGCTAAAAGAGGAAAATCGAACAAGCAGGCCGAAAATGTAGCCGTTATCAACCGATACAGCATAGTTTATTAAAGCCAACATGAATGATGCCAATTGCCCAAGCACATACACCAATTTAACAGCACATGAGAAGTGATAAAAGTTACGGGAAGGAGAACTATAGAAGGAGCATATAATTTCTCAGGCCCGGCCCTAGTGCAAGGCAAGTGAGGCCAATGCCTAGGGCCACCAAAATTACTACCTATATTAGGGCCCCAAAATTTTACATAGGAGTATGTGCTAAAGCGGCCAAGTGGTTTAGAAAGCAACCAAAAGGTGAATTAGCCAAGTTCGATTCCTGGTAGCTAATATTGTTCAAAATTTTTAGTAATCTTCTAGAATATTAAATTATTTACAATTTTCTATATTTGTAATATTATCCTAATAGTTATTTGAATACTTCGTGATTATCATTATAATTTTATTTCAATATTTCTTTAAATTAAATTACTCAAAATTATCTCAAATAAAAAATGTTAACCCAATCTAATTATCAATATTTACTAGTTAAGAATCTCAATCATTTTATTAACAAAATCTAAAAGCTAGGGAATGATGAAAAGAGAGACTTTGAATAAAAAATGCTAAAATTTAAGAAAAAACATAAAGAAAGGCCTAGGACAAAAAGAACAACGTGGCAAAAATAAGCGGGCGCGAGATAATAGAGATTTTAGAACACCCATCGCCCATTTCTGATTGGGGTTAAAAAAAAAAAAAAATATGAGTACAGCCAGAAATTGCGCAGGGCTCCAATTTATCATGGGCCAAGTACCGTAATTTCTATGCAATAAAAGGGAGAGGGTTTCTTCTTTGACACTATATATGTGCAAATAAGAGGGAAGTATTGTGTATTTGAAAGAAAGAGGTTTATCTTACTACGGTTATGGTAATGAAAAAAATTTGCCCCAACAAGAACTCCGCCAATTTGAGAGGGCACCGCCAAAAGCTTGTATGCTTTATTTACGAGCTTCTGATAGCAAAAAGAGATGAAAAGAAGCTGCAATGTAAGAGAAATGTAGACAATATTTATGCAGAGTCAAATCGATGTGGACCGCGCCTTAACTAACTACTTTTAGAGACATGACAACAATACCAGAGGTGCAGATATTTGCGACTGGGTTCAATTATAATGAAAGATTAGAAAATTTTGGGAAAATATTATAAAAAGTCTTGTTTTTAACTTAAAAAAACCGGTACATGAATTTTAAACCAAACTAACCCGGCTTTTTGAACCGGTTTTTAAAATAAAACAGGACTTTTTATAATATTTGGGAGAAGCTAGTTTCTCCCAAAACCAACTCATGAAAGATTTGGCTATTAATCGAAAAAATAAGAAAAAAAAATAAAAATACTCTTGTTGCAATTATTTTTCAGGCTTCACGCACCACAGGTACTCTATTTTGTGCAATAATCAGACTTAAATCGGATGAATAGTTTGTTTCCAGTACTTTTGAGGTGTATTTTGATGAAAGAAAATTACATGGGTACAAATAAAAGTTACCTCTTTATGTTAATGTCCTATTCATCCTTTCCCTTTTTCTATATACTTTTTTTGGCAGAGACTATACCCATCTCTCACTGGAAGTAATAAATGGGAGAACGGTGGGACTATTTGAGCAAACGTACCATGATAAAGGCACGTTGTCATGAGGGATTTCTATATAGCCTGAAAGTAACACACATCATGAATCTAATTTTTTTTTTTTGCCAGAACAAATTAATCCATTATTAAACATTATTTAAGAATGAATGTAGAACCTACCAACAAAAAATCATCTAGCATGTTGAGCATCGTTTCATCATCCCTTATTGCATGGAAACTTAAACAGATATTTGAAATATAAACTTCCAGGTAGGCGAATAAAAAAAATTAACATCGCAGAAATGATTGCCAGCCATGTAATTCAGTCTCAAAGTGCAATTATATCTAAAAATTACTCGTCCCAACTATAGCAAGACGACAAAGATTCTGAGTTAAAATCTAGGTATAAGTAGTAGATAAATGCTAAATCTACAAAAAAAAAAATATATGTGAATGTATCTTTTACCTAACAAAGTGACCAGGCTTTCTACAGTTGTAGCATATGAGTGGATACTGCTCCAAGGTTATGCTTATACTGAAAGCTGAAAAACATACAAGTACGTCGTTTCCATGAGAGACCCCGGCCCAATTAAGCTCTCTTTCACGAAGAATAACCAACACTGGCTCAATATAACCTGAAACTGAATATTGTCAAGCTGGTTATTGTGAACACATAGCTAAACAATAAATAAATTAAATTATAACATATACATAAAAAAAACTACAGATCAGTGCCACCAAAAGACATACTCCATAGCAGACCAGCCAACTAACTTAGCCATAGCCAGTTTGGTCAGTAACAAAAGCTTACCCTTATCAAATGTAAGATGAATTACAGATCAATTGAGGTATTTTAAGTGATAGAGAGATAGGCTCACCCAACATGGGGCACAGAGAAAAAAGATCAAATACTCTCTCCATCCCACTTGAAATTGCAAAATTTGTCATTTTGGTGTCCCACTTAAAATTGCAAAATCTCAAAATGACAAGTTTTTAATACTTTTAAATAATGGAGCCCACTTGTCATATTCACAACAACAACCCACTTACTATTCTCTATCCCACTTTCTCTCTCATACCCCCATTATCCACACTCACAACACCTTAATATTATATACTCCTTAATTCCCTTGTCCGACATTTTTTTAGCAATTTCAAATGGAACGGCGGGAGTATGCCTGCAAGGGGAATGTCTTCTGCGGGCAAGTTAAGTTACCCCTGTCACTTTTCTTCTTAATTTGTTCACTATTTTTGTAATCATTTATAAAACTCAAACTTCTATAATTAAGTAATAAATTTTCATAATTTGTTCTCTATTTTTTTCAGTTTCGATATTTTTGATTAAAAAACATTCAAAAGCCCAATAAACCATTTTTCCTAAAAAAAAGATATTAAAAAACAAAGTTTTCACAAACAATATAAATACGGGATTTAAAGTCATGAAAACCATTGTTAGCTACTTGGAACATGTCCACCATGTAAAATAACCTTTGGGTCAGATGCTATCAACAAATAACCTTGAAGTGAAGACATAGCAGAAATAGCACCCTTCATCTCATTTGTGTAAGCCTCTGAAATCTGAAACACACAAATCCTATTCAATATTGTAGCAGAGCGGCACCTTTGTGTAAACCTGAAACAAAAAGATCTTATTTAACATTGTAGCAGATGGACATTATTATTAGTTCAAAAGTTATAATCAGGTAAAAAGTAAAGCTCGTGTCTCGTTAAATAGAGTAAATGACAACTAAACTAACTTTGCTAAAGTAGAAAAGTAACAACTACAAGATTACCAGAGTCTGGGAATTGTCAGAATATTTTTCAACAGAACACAAGAGAACTTGTCCTCGTCCAGCAACATCCTCCCCTTGCACATAAGCTGTTCCGGTAGCCAAAAGTGTTTCATTTTCTCTGGTTGTTTTATCTGTTAAGGATCATTGCTATAAAAGACACGGGGACATAAAGCAAGATAGCATGTCTCTTTCAGTTAGCATGGGATACAAGCTTGATTAAGAGGTTCAAACTAACAAAAAGGGTAACCATGGGAACAACTAGTGCACACTCAGAACTTTGCATGAGTATTACACCCCTAATTTGCCAGGGGCGACCAGACTATTACGATTCCAAAGAAACAACATATTTTTGGTCGAGCTAACGCGATGCAGACGTGTGTGTAGAAACTGGACTTTTCGATTTAGTGAAAGTGCGTTGGACAACAACACTCATACTCATACCCCATACTCGTTCCTCATTCCTTGCAATACGACAAATAAAAATTCAAATGAATTCTATGCCAATTGACATGATCACAAACTTGACATGATCAGTTCACATTTCCCTATATACCAATGCGCTTTTCACCACCTCGTTTGTCGGTTCAAATGGATTCCATGCCTATTGTCCATAAATAATCTCTAAAACCCGAATGCGATCTACCTTGCCTATATCATGGTCCAACTGCTGTTTACTGGCATATATCACATGCAATGTAAAGGCTCAATAGAGAGAAATATAGCTAATCAAATGGCATTCCCACGAGTTTATCGATGTGCAAGGCACATTTCAACACTCGATGGTCCTAAATGGCCATGAGAAAAGGTATCCACATGGTCCGGGAACGAAGTAAAAACCATAACAGGGACAAAATGGAAACCAAGATTTCAGGTAGGATCAGATATATAACTGACGGTTGAAACAATAATATGGCCTATTAACAAACACGGTAATAAGGCGGCCAAAAGTAGAACATGAATTGTGATGTAGGTAAAGATGTACTGTCATACCAATCATAAGAAAATATTTGGCAAGTGAAAGCTGATAAATCACAATCGATTCATGTGGCGAACCACAAGAAACCGACATAAATGTCGGATTTGAAAACAACTTTAAAAATGATGTGACCAACAACAACCACCTAGATGTGTTATGACTGCATGAAAGAAGAAACAAACCAGCATAGGGATTCACTCACAAGAACTGAAGCAATTATGTGGAGTGGCCTTCAAAGGAATCTGACCAGCCACAAACGTCTCTAATGTCAGCCACTAAACTAGAAATAGTTGTTTTTTCATCTACAACTATGTGATACTTATAAACAAGAATCACTGTCAAGGAAAAAAAGAGGGAAAATGAACACCTTTTTTTTTTTGCATCGGCCAGTCGTTGTCATAGCACAAAGATGGAAGCTGGCAAATCTTCAAAATAATAAAGTATAAAGGATTAATAATGTTGTATCAGATGTGAAACAAAAAATAAGAAAAGCAAATGAATATTTCCTGACCGGCGACAAGCTAACATATATAAATCCATGATTAAAGAATAAATGAGCTTCAATTGTTCTAGATCACTTCTTCCCCTATATATTTCAGTCCAAGAAGGCAAAAGGTGGAACCCCAGAAATGAGATAAATAAATCTGAATTTATCAAAATCGGTACCTGAGATAAATGCTAAGTCTCTCTCTAAATTTCATAGACCAAGCAGGCCTTGACCCAGAGAGGAAAATTCTGGGAAATTACCATTATTCTTGAACATTGTAATTTACGGGAATGAGGTTTCAGGTTACATATCCTACCTTGAGTATAAGTCCATAGGCACACATGGGTAAACCTCAAGTTTTTAAGCCAAGAAGCACTTATATTACTTGGGTTTGTTTTAACTAAAATGGCGTCTAGTTTAGAAACTAATTCTGACCCCTCATAGATGTAATAGCAAAGAATGGTCCAGCACATGGGGATTTGGCCTGCTGGCTAGAGCTCATGGCTTCCAACCTGGAGGTCATGGGTTCAATCCCCCCAGCAGTTAGAGGGAAGGCTTTCTCTCCCTAGGATTTATCTCCTAGGCGCTTCTGTGCGTGCATGTGCGTGTGTGTTTGTGTGTGTGAGTAGTGAAAAAAAAAAAAAAAAAAAGCAAAGAATGGTCCAATCTGTGAATATTCCAATGAGGAAGGGAGTATTTTGCTGTCCTGACCACTTATGCGTAGCCAAATACACCACCTTCATGTTCAGGCTATTCTCTTTCCTACCATAAATGGCAATGATGCATAAATATTCTTGTTATCCACTTCTAAACGTTTAGTTTTGCATGCATAAAATGATTAGTGAAAATTTTTAGGGAAAAAAACATTTTAGGAAAAAAAAAATTACAAAGAGAAAATTCATTTTGGGTCAAAAAATTCTTGAAGGACATTAATTTATGGACGAGGGGAGTAACTTTAATTGGTGCCGAGACACTTGGGTAATCACTTTTGGATATATTGACTGCTGAAGCACACAGAGAGCACCATTCTTTCCATGACCAGAACAGCACACCTAAGAAAATCCCAAATGAAAGAGAAGGAATAGACACTTTTGCATCAGTAAATAGTTATTACCATAAGATTCTAAGCTTGAAAAAAGCTACTCCAAGACAATAATGAGCAACCAAAAACAAGAGCAAATTACAGAAAGATAACAATCTGAAGAATTGTGAGGTTTAATTTACTGTGGATTACAAAAGGAAAAAGCATGTAAAACTAACCAGTTCGTAATTACTTTGCTCGGCAACACCAGTTGCATTTTGGTCAGCATTAATTCGTAAACCATAAGGTGACAAGCATACAGACTGTTTATCACATGAAAGGCCACAAAAATATTGATCTCAACATTCGTAGATAACAATCACCCTGACAAACAAGGAATAGAAATTAAACATATAATCTGATGTGTCTGAGCACCATCTTCATTAATTCAATTGATTTCACATGTAGAGTACAAGACAACGATTTCAACCTGACAGTGACTTCTTATGTTAGCCAACAAAGGATACCAGCTACCTCAAATTAGGCGTGATCTTTTCCAAGATAAGAAAAGTCCAGCCTTTTTGCAACAAGTGGAAGGTGTAAGCTTCTTAGCACACAATTCCACATCTGTAACCATAAGGTGACAAGCACTAAATTAAACTCCAAAGGAATAACAAACATTGCAATCAAATCTGTTTGTGTAGTATGTACGTCTTGTTTATGGCATTAGCATATTATTTTGTTTCATTTTACTAGCCAAGGTCCGAAGAAGTAAGACAGCAGAAAAAGAAAGCTAGGGCAGTTAAAGCAATACCAACCTGAGCAGACTGAATTATTTCGACCAGAACCATTGAAAGTTCTTCATCATTAACCATGTCTTGCAACGCATCGGAGGACGATCTTCGCAATTCTTTCATTGCTGGTGTATCTCCTAAAATATCCCTAACCTAAGTAAGATTGAAAGATAGGGGAAACAGAGTTCTAATGGTAGCGATAGTAGTGGTGGTGATGGTGTAGACTATTAGGAGTGGTAGTAGTAGTGGTGGTGGTGGTGGTACTGGTAGTAGTAGTGGTGGTGGTGGTGGTAAACATAACGGAAAGAACTCCTTCCCCATGTGCGTAAATCCGTAAGAGACATAACTTATCACGACGCTGAACTGTTGGCTGGACTGCGTGAATCAGTAAGAGACTTAGCTGAGCATCAAGATAAAGAGACCAGTGTGGTATGCATCACGCTTTGTCGTAAATCATTTGTCGCCTATACCATTCTGTCTCAACTGCTTGTCTGTGAATTGATGCAGGAAGATTCCATAAAGGTTATCAGAACTGCTAAAAAAGAATCTGTGTTGGCTAGTTCCCTATCCAAAATTCTGAATTTTGGAGGTTTGCATAGTATCAAGTGGCTTGTGTAACAACTGTTTCACAGTTGGTCCTAAAGATGGAAACTTTGAGATAATCAACGTTAAGGAATTGATTGAATGGATCAAACCTAGACGAGAACAGAGCAACTGGCCGTGGGTACAGGGAACTCATATTAATATTTGGTCTGAGTAGGTCTTCACATTTTAACTCTGTTTTAGCATCCATTTATTCAACTATTTAATTGTATATGTTATTTTCCAGATTTTTACGTGACTCCATAAAGGGCAAAAACAACCAACAACCGGCTCTTAACTTTTCTTAGTACCTATGCTATCACATATTGTGAAGATAATATTGAACGTAAGGCCAATATTGCTGTAAAACTTGGAACGAGATCGTGTAAAGATGTACATTGCTCCATATAATTCAAAGTAAGTATCTTCTCTTTAACTACTTTAGTATGTGTTTTGATACTACAAGAATGAAGGAATGAGAAAATTACCTGAAAATGTGAAAGGGAGTTTCCGAATAGGATTCTGGACGGGGGTCACCGGAAAAAATGGTAGCAGAACAGAAACAAATCAACTTCCTTGGAAAAACCTCAAATCAGTAACCCAAACGGCCTAAAAACTTTCCCTTGATGCTCGGATTGCACTAACGAGGGCTTTAATCGGAGGATAATTGCTGAAAAACGGTTGAATGGAAGGGATTGGAATTCGACGGAGAAGGTAACTGGTTCGCCGGAGAAGTGAAAAAGTTAGAGAGAGAATGAAAGGTAAAAAGTGAATGGTGGGCAAATCTCTATTTATACCGTGAATTCGAAAAGGCATAAGGTGAAAAGGCTCCTTTTAATTGCATTATCATAACTGTCATTAAAGTGGTCGGGACATTTATCGAGGACGTGGACAGTTATTACGAAAATAGCGGCCCATTAAATGTTCGACAAATCATCAATTCGACACGTGTCATGAGACGAGCGACTTCACCATGCTGAGAGGCGAGATTCATCTCGCACAAAGTTGTTTGGCGGAATCAATATCATCCTAGAGTATGCGAGTTCATTGATAGCGGAATGAAGTTCACAACAGGACCATGAATAGTCACAATTATTAACTGAGGGGCTACTGATGTGCACAAATAAAATGTTATCCAAGTGTCAAACTGCCTACAGTTAAAATGTATGACTCAGCAACAAAGTAATGACCCACGTGGACAAGTCAACCCTAAAGGTCAAACCACCGTGGATCCAAGTGACTTTGAAAGACCAAATAGACAATACAAGGTGAAGAGTGGCGAGATAGCTTTAACCGGCGAGATCATCATCTCGCTTGAGTCAGGTCACACTGCAAGTTGGCTAAAGGTCAAGATGAAGAGTTGGCGAGATGATAGCTTTCGGCGAGATAGTGATCTCTCTCAACCTCACCAGATCCCACAGTGGTGCAAATCAATACCCATGATAAGACTATCAGTCCAATTTGTATGCTTAAGCTTCCTTGCTTCCGTTCCAGCCAATGCAATCTACTTTATTGCTCTCGCCGACCATCTAATTAATTATGTCCAAAAAATAAAATATCATTTTTATTTATGATCATGAATGGAAACGATTCTGAAAGATAAAACTTACTTTGGGGAATTATCAAGAAAAACTTTCTTTGTTTCCCTGCAAAACCCTAAATTAAATAAATGATAAGCAAACCAAACAGAAAATTACCATTGATGTATACTTAAACAGAGACGGAAGTAAAACCCTAATTACAAATTAATGATAAGCAAATCAAACAGAAAATTACCATTGATGTATACTTAAACAACAGAGACGGAAGAAAACGTATGGAGTTGAGACACTACGAGACAACGAAAGTGAAACCCAGTTCCCGGACATGGAGAAAGGTGATAGTTGCACCGGACACCTGAAGTCGGCGGACGACGAGGCGGAAGGAGGAAGGAAATTGACGATCCGACGATTCCCAATGTTCGTCTACTCCTATTTATCGGACCAGTTGCGTAGCCCTGACACCACGCGTACATAAATTTTACCGTTAGATTAAAAAAAATACTATGTTTTTACGGTTAAGATTGACACTTGCCAAAATTTCACCGTTAGATTAAATAATTTTACTATGTTTTTATAGATTAACTTAAAAATAGTACTCCCTACGTCCCAATAGTAGCTTCCCATTTTGCCATTTTGGGTGTCCCGTTAATAGCTTCCACTTTCCTTTTTTGGCAAAGGAATCTTTACTATTCCCTCCACTCATTCTCTCTCCTACATTATTTTAATACTCACAACACCATTATAATTTACTATTTCCTCCACTCATTCTCTCTCCTATTTTCAAATTACACTCACAACATTTTTTCTTTCCACCCATTTTATTAATTTGCGTGCAAGGCAAAAAACGGGCAGCTTCTATTGGGACGGAGGGAGTATATTGTTGGCCATAAGTTTCATAAGTTGTTTCAAATAGTTATTAAGTTTAGTTTCACTTCAACTTGATTTCTTTTCTATGTTGTATTTATTAAATTGTTATAATGTGATATATAAATGAATATATTAATATTTCAGTTGGTCTTACAAAAAACGCGTTTTTTTTCAAATTTAGGAAAAATCATTTTTGTACTGGCACTTAATAACACTAACACTGGCACTTTTTTACACTGGCACTTTGTTACACTAAGGCTCCGTTTGTTTCGACGTAAAATGTTTTCCGGAAAACGTTTTCTGGAAAATGTTTTTCTGTAAAATGTTTTCCTGTAAAATGTTTTACGGAGGTAGAGCGTAAAATATTTTACGGAGGAAAATATTTTACGGAGGAAGGGTGTAAAATGTTTTCGGGTGTTTGGTAAAACGACTCATATTTCACAAGGTGGCCTACCCCACCCCCCATCCCCCCACCCACCCCCCAATTTTTTTTTTTTTTTTTTTTGTAATCGCCCCACCCCCTGCCTGCCCCCACCCCCACCACCCCCCAAATTTTTTTTTTTTTTGTAATCGCCCCCTGCCACTTGCCCCACTTCCCCCCCCAAAATTTTTTTTTTTTTTTTTTTTTTGTAATGCGCCCCACTGCCCCTTGCCCCCACCCACTTCCCCCCAAAAAAATTTTTTTTTTTTTTTTGTAATCGCCCCTGCCCCCCTGCCTACCCCAACCCCCCCCCCCAAATTTTTTTTTTTTTTTTTTTTTTGTAATCGCCCCCTGCCCTTGCCTGCCCCACCCCCACCCCCACCCGGTGGGGTAGGCAGTGGGGGTGAGCGTAAAAAAAAAAAAATTTTTTTGGGGGGTGGGGGTGAAGGGGTGAGAGTAGGCGAGGGGTAGAGCGATTACAAAAAAAAAAAAAATTTTTGGGGGGTGGGTGGGGGTGGGGGGCAGTACGAGGTAGAGCGATTACAAAAAAAAAAAAAAAAATTTTTTTCGGGGAGTGGGGTAGCGAGGGCAGGTAGGGGCGATACAAAAAATAAAAAAATTTTTTTGGGGGGGTGGGTGGGGGGTGGGGGTAGGCGGGGGTAGGGCGATTACAAAAAAAAAAAAAAAATTTTTGGGGGGTGGGGGGTGGGGGTAGGCGAGGGGGGTAGGGGCGATTACAAAAAAAAAAAAAAATTTTGGGTGGGGGGGGGGCGATTACAAAAAAATTAAAAAAAAAAAAATTTTTTTGGGGGGTGGGGGTGGGGGGGGGTGGGATAGGCAGTGGGGTGGTTGTACCGGGCGTAATATGAGTTGTACATTAAGGCCTCCATTTTCCGGAAAATGTTTTATTTAGG
This sequence comes from Adenophora triphylla var. japonica, assembly GCA_022495995.1. Classification (NCBI taxonomy): domain Eukaryota; kingdom Viridiplantae; phylum Streptophyta; class Magnoliopsida; order Asterales; family Campanulaceae; genus Adenophora; species Adenophora triphylla. The sequence goes on from JAFEMH010000420.1 coordinate 465,855, forward strand.
ACAAGGTCAGTAGGTCGTTTTACTTAGGAAGGGCGTAAAATGTTTTCCGGAAAACGTTTTACTTAGGCAACCAAACAGCGGAAAACGAGTTATTTTCCGGAAAACATTTTCCGGGGGCTAACCAAACACCGTAAAACAGGTTATTTTCCGGAAAACATTTTCCGGAAAATGTTTTACGGTGAAACAAACGGAGCCTAACACTGACACTTTTTTACACTGACACTTAATATACATGCACTGACACTTTTTTACACTAACACTGACACTTTGTTACACTAACACTGACACTTTTTTATACTAACATTGACACTTTTTACACTAACACTTTATAAACATGCACTGACACTTTTTTACACTGACACTTTGTTACACTAACACTGGCACTTTGTTACACTAACGACACTTTTTACGCTGGCATTTTATATACATGCACCGACACTTTGTTACACATGCACCGGCACTTTGTTATACTGGCACTGGCAATAGCGGGGGAAACAAAACACGTTTTTTCTAACCTTAAGAAAAAACGCATTTTTTGTAAGATTTTGTATTAATATTTTAACAAGAAAATCGATAAACTTAACAAGCTTCTTTATAATTACATACTTACCATCCAACTCGCCTAATTTTTTAAATATTTTTAATCCCACATTGTTAAAAATTAAACTACTTATCCTAAGTACTTAAAAGATAATGACAAAAGAATATTAAATATTTCACCCCATAATTGATCATGCGCATGTTACTATCACATGTAAAAGGAAAGTGCAACATTTATTCTGGGATGATGGAGGGAGTAATATACAATGAATTCAGCTGATCTATGTTAGTACTAACGCCTTGGACTTGGAAAGATCTAGCCTTTGCACTATCCTGCAGAAAAGTAAATTACCTCATCGGACAGAGAAATCTGAGAAGAACTTGGTAAAAAAAAAAAAATATGCACTATCAGGATGCTGCTAAACATCAAAAATGCCCTAACATACTCATTTGCCTTGGAGGGTTCTTAAAATAGAACTGACTCACCGAGTACTTCAAGAAGTATCCAAGTGAGGGAAGGAACCCTGAAAGCAATTGGGGAAGGAAAATTTTGCAATCGATCTATACGTCATTTGATACCAACCAAAAAGGTTAAAGGCTAAAATAGAACTCCCAAATTTATTTTCTAGATATAAGTAGATTTTTTTAAGATGTGATAAAATATGATAATACTACAAAAACTGAACTTAGGTCACTAAATTTGTTAGTCTCGTTAAAGGTAAGCAATAAATGTAGCATTGTATGTTATGCCAAAATAACTACCAAATACTAAAGGAGCCTGTGGGGAAAAGGTATTATGATATTATGAATCTCCAGCTTTCAGGTTTTTTTTTCTTTTTCGCAAGTACATACTAATTTATAAGAATTGAGAACCTAAACTTCAGTAAATTTCCAACACTATAGTTTGAGTGAAACCAAACCAAAAAAGAATTCCTGAAATACTAGCTGATAGAAGGTACCATAAAGTACATACCCCCAAACGTACCAACAGCAATCAATCGGTAAGAGAAAAACTGGAGGTTACCCACCATCCATCATAAACAAGTGTCAGCAGTAGTAATTCGGTAATCCCCATGTCCTTGTTGAAAGTGTGGCAACATCATTTGACAACTAAATTGCATTGGCAGAACTCAACACTGAAAATAGATCTTGGCATCTCTTGACTGGAATGAAAAGTATGAGATATTACAATTGGTTCTATGGAATACATTTTGATTAGATATCAACCACATGCACAGTTATCATCACAAGGAACATTTATATAAAAAGAAAATGTCAAAGGGAGTAAAAGAAAGGAAAGATAAATCTACAGTCACAATCAAATGAGGGAGAATAAATAATGCTTTAGTCATCTATACCAGCTATAAACAAAATCAATTAATACAACAACAACAACATTACCCCAGTGCCGCAGAGGCTTTAATGAATCAAATATATTTCTGAAGATATCCAACAAAAATATGATCCAAATAAACATCAAAAATATTCAACGCAAGGGGAATCAGATGTTATCATATTTCATCCACTTAACTCCTCCAGGGTTCGTTACTAAATGGAAATATAATAGAAAGGACGTAATAATTTTGTAAGCATTCCATAAAATTCTAGGCTTGAAAAAAGCTACTCCGAGACAGTTATGAACAAATTACAGAAAGATAACAATCTAAGATTTATGAGGTATAATTTACTGCAGATACCAAGAGGAAAAAGCATGCAAAACTAACCAGTTCATAATTACTTTGCTTGGCAACACCAGTTGCATTTGGGTCAGCATTAATTCGTAAGCCATAACAGAAGTCTTCAAATGGACATCAATAATCAGGGAATACCTCACTGCACATGAGAAAGTCTACTGCCGAGACACATAAAGAAGAACATGTGAAGAGTAAAGTTTGATAAGAATCCTTAACAAGACGAACCATTTTTTTTTTGTCAAAATTATAGGCATGATGAATCAGTTGTTACCACAGACATACCAACTAACCAGAGCAGAAGGCAAACTCAAAATCTCATAATGAGAACCTAAGTTTGGAGGGGTGCTAAAAGTGGAAAACCGAACAAGCAGGCAGAAAATGTACCTGTTATCAACTGATACAACATACTCCCTCCGTCCCAAAATGATCTTTTCCACTTTTTTTGTCGTTACTACGAAGATAACTTGAGCAATAAATTTAGGTTGATTTCATTAGTCTAATGAAAATTAAAAACTTGTTATTGGTAAACCATTATAAATACTATCAAGAACAATTTTTAAATGTTCATTAGGTAATCAAATTAACCTAAAATTATTGATCAAAATACCTTCGTATTACCGTCAAAAAAGTAGGAAGATTATTTCGGGACGGACGGAGTAGTTATTTAAGCCAACATGCAAGATTCAGACTGTTCAAACACATATACCAAAGAAGAAACATACCACTTCTATACAAAAAAGAGGGGGTTGTTTCTTCTTTGACAATATATCTGTGCAAATAAGAGGAAAGCAACATGAATTTGTAGGAAAGAGGTCTACCTGACTATGGTAATGAATAGTATTTGTCCCAACAAAAAGAACTCCACCAACTGGAGAGGGCACCAACAGAATCTTGTATGCATATGTCATTATGATAGCAAGAAGAGATAAAAAGAAGTTGCAACGTAAGAGAAATGCATACAGTAATTATACATAGTTAAATCAAAGTGGACCCCGTCAGGGCAACAAGTAACTACTTTCAGAGACTATACCCTTCTCTTACCAACAGTAAGGAAGGGGAGAACAGTAAGGGATGGGACTTTTTGAGCAAACGTACCACAAAGGCATGTTGTCACATTAATTCACAAACCAAACCATAAATGAATGTCCTTCAAAGGGCCAACATTAATCAGACATTCCCTCACTAAAATAAGTAAGTCTTCTGCCAGGACACAGCAAGAAAAATACCTGACAAATGAACTTCAATCAGAATCCTTACCGATATGAATCATGTTTTTTTATCAAAAACACAAGCCGGATAAAGTTGTTACCATACACACAGAGAACATGATTTACAACTTAAATACTTCAAAAAACTAAGTGTTACGTCAAGCATGCATAAAAAAATATGAATACATACATTTGCAGAATACATATACTAAGGGAATGTCTGAAAATGATATGGCTGGAACAAGCAGACAGGCAACATCACTCTTGAAAGGCCACAAGACTGATTTCAACAATCATAGAGAACATCAAGTTATTCCCATGAGAACCAAGGAACATATATGCCTAAAAGCCATCTTAATCTCTGTGAAATGCAAAATATGGGAATTCATTTCGAGATGGAGAGAGCAGCTTAATTTCACAAGAAATACTCTTTGAGTTGCACACCCTAAAGTAGAAAATAGGGTTCTTCAATTGAACAGAGCATATAAATGAAACAGAGGAAAGGTAATCCTGCAAATCTCAGTAAATGATACCAACAGAGGACTGTACTAAAGTAAAATTAGTACTTTAAACTTTGAAACATAAATTGATATGATTAAAAGAACCCCGTTTACCTTTAGAACTTCATTCAGATATATATATTCAACGTAATGAGAACCCTGTTCCTTACTGAGGAAGTATACTCCCTCCGTCCCAATGTTCTTGCTACTAAAACAGAATACACAGAGATTAATGAAAAAGTAAGTGTTGTGAGTATGAAAAGTCAAATAGAAGAGAGAAAGTGGGGTAGGGAGATTTTTGTTGTGAGTTGTCAAGTGGGTCCCAATGACATTTTGGGTTAGTAGCAAGAACATTGGGACGCCAAAAAGGGAAATAAGATGCAAGAACATTGAAATGGAGAGAGTATGCTTTTGTGGACATCTCAAATGAGAATCGAATTCTTGACCTGCAATTAAGGAATAAGACTGATTAAAATTTTATCGTATCTCTACTAAGAGACACAATAATGATCGTAAGGAAATCCACAGACAATTTGATCAGTTCAAGGCAGACATAAAGAGAAAATGAAAAGCCAAAAAGTTATTCTCCTTCATATAATAGGCCCAATTTAAAACAGATAAACCAGAAAACTGGAAAAAATGACACAGAAACACGTCAGAAGTTGCCAATTTCGACTGTGCATGCAGCTTACTATTCCTCCCCTCCAATTTAGAAAGTCTGTCTCTCCTTTTTAGGAAGCCACATATAGAGAGATAAAACAAAACTAAGTTTACAGCATCAATGGCATTATGACTCTAATCTCTTCACTGTAAAGTTGCAGCATCTATGACATTATGGCTCTAATCTCTTCACGGGATTAACAAGTTAAAGGACCAACAAGAAATTTTACATATCATGATCACTCTCTAGAGAATATTATATTCCTCAAAATGTTTCCACAATGGAACCATAAAAAAAAACTGGTGATATTACGAATTCAAGGTTCCCTACGTCATATTTAGTTCATGACCCCACAAATCTGTCTCTCCTTTTTAGGAAGCCAACGGAATCTGACAAGCCACAAACGTCTCAAATGTCAGCCGCTAAACTAGAAATAGTTGGTTTTTCATCTACAACTATGTGATACGTATAAACAAGAATCATTGTCAAGGAAAAAAGAGAGGGAAAATGAACACCTTTTGCACCGGCCAGTAGTTGTCATAGCATGACAACGATGGAAGCTGGCAAATCTTCAAAGTACCCTAAAATAATAAAGTAGAAAGGATTAAAAATGTTGTATCAGATGGGGAAGAAAAATAATAATAAAAGCAAATGAATATTTCCTGACAGTGACAAGATAACATATATAAATCAATGATTAAAGAATAAATGAGCTTCAACTATTCTAGATCACTTCTTTCCCTATCTATTTCAGTCCAAGAAGACAAAAGGTGGAACCCCAGAAATGAGATAAATAAATTTGAATTTATAAAAATCGATACCTGAAGATAATAGCTAAGTTGCTCTCTAAATTTCATAGACCAAGCAGACCTTGACCCAGAGAGGAAAATCCTGGGAACCCACCAATACTCTTGAACATTTTAATTTGTGGGAATGGGGTTTCAGGTTACATATCCTACCTTGAGTATATGTCCATATGCACACACGGGTAAACCTCAAGTTTTTAAGCCAATAAGCACTTATATTACTTGGGTTTGAAGAACTTTTAACTAAAATGGCGTCTAGTTTAGAAACTAATTCTGAACCTTCATAGAGATAAGCATGATAGCAAAGAATGGTCCAATCTGTGAATATTCCAATGAGGAAGTGAGTCTTTGCTGTCCTGACCACTTATGCGTAGCGAAATACACCACCTTCGTGTTCAGGCTACTCTCTTTCCTACCATAAATGGCAATGATGCATAAATATTCTTGTTATCCACTTCTAAACATTAAGTTTTGCATGCATAAAATGATTAGTGAAAAACCTGTCAGTTAGACCAACTTTAGTGGTCTCTGCTGGTACATAACTTCCAATCTGGGAAAGAAAAACCATCAAGGCTACCTGAAAATACACATGGATAATAACCAGATAAAAAGTGGTCCAATAGATGATTTAGATTTGTCCACATATAATTAGATGATACTCTTGAAAACAAAATGTCTTTTACATATGTCACTTAAATGGTAACCAATGAAAACTTCTGAAGGAAAAATATGAAGAAAAAAGAATTAACAATCAGAACCATCAAATAGCCTCCACACTCCAGTAAGTAGTAGAGATAGTAGCATAAAGTAGCTGTGTGGGTGTGCAATCAAACACAAGTCTTTTAAATGCCGTTCTAATATTCATTGATAAAGTAACATCAATTAGTGCATTAAAACAATAAATGAAGGACTAAATAAAAATAAATCAGTCTAAAAGAACGTAATATTGGTTTACAAGGTTCAATCATACATGAAATTTACTAAGAAAATCAATGTCACTGATGGGTCTTAAATTAACTATTTTCCGATTCATCTTCCTCATTATTAATTGTTGACAAATGGAAAAGAAGAAAGAACATGAATCAATCCTCGGCCTACCAAATTTACATACTACAGAACAAGACAACTAAAGCATATTATATAGAAATAATGCCACCATTTAATCCACTATTACAGACCTGCTTTGTGAATATAATTTTCCCTGAATTGTTAGGGTCTCAAATGGTATTAATCTTTCCTGAGTAACACGAAGGCTTGAAAAATAAACAAAATTTCAGAATTTCAGAACTAATACACGTTGAAGAAGTATACGAGTCCATTTACCATCATCCATAATCTTTGTATCATTATGAAGGAATGAATCAACAACTGTCATTTCCTGCAAAACATATCTGTAGAGAGACCGAATATCACTGTCTTATGGATGTACATGATTCTTGGTTTATGCAGTGGTGTCCAAAAGATGTATTACCAAGATGGATATATTCCAAGTCTACAAGACAGCCTAACCTTTTATTCAGTATCCCCAGAAGTCTCTGTAGTTAAAATGGGTCTCACATAATTGTTGGTCAAACAACCAGTCCAGTGACCAAAAACTACAAATACGAGTACATGGCAGTCAATAACCAATATACTGAATGGGAAGTTAGAAGTTCACAAGTGAAAAGCTACAGAAAAGAAAAGCGAGTTGGTGAAACGATCCTTACCAATTGGTTCTGCTGCAAAATTGATTCCCTTGAAGAATATGTGACACGAAGTCCCTAGTTATCGCCCTGTCTAAGTCTAGAAAAAATAAAATAGGAAAGAAGGAAGAAAGAAATGAGAAGCTCCCAAGAACCCGTCATGCCGCATGAACATTGCTTTCGCTCCTCCCCGTGACCTAAGAAAGAAATTGAATAATATAATACGTCAAAAATGAAATAAAATGTTACAAGAATACAAATTGAGTAGATAATGTCCCCACAAAAAAAGGTAAGAAAATAACCAAAGGAACATCCTTGATCAGAGCATTGATAGTGTAATCACAGGGAAATCAAACTGGAGGTTCATTTGAATTTCACCAGAACCCGAACTGCAAATAAAATTGTGTGCACAGTGTACACATGACCCAGTTATATGAAATCCTCCAAAAGGCCAAACCACAGAGCATTTAGATAAGCTATCTACAATATACCGGGGGAAAGCGAATACACAGCAAAACATATTACAATAACAAAATTAATGTCGCCCGTAAAACTCCTGATCACAAAAGGAATGTATATATTAATCAGTATTTACATTCTTTTCCAACATTTGTGCATAGAAAGAAGCTGCAAATTGAGGAGAGGGAGATTTAGTTTGAGAATAACCTTTAACCATTGCATTCCAAATGTATACATTTGGTTCCAGAATCTGAACAACCACAAGGCAATAATTTTGGAGAGAATGTTGGGTTGATTGTGAGGCCTTTTGGGATAGTCCGCCAGTAAATTTGCTTATGTTAGATCATGGATTTACAGATAGAAATGAGAGAAAGAAGTGGGCTACATGTATATAGTTCATTAAAATGTATTTTCCATTTCAACCAATAAGCACCTCGGGTTTAAAAACTCAATTTTAAATAAAGTGATTATGCAGCAAACAAACCAATCTTATCCACATCAATAGGCTCAAGTAGCATGGAACAAGAGACATTACATAAAATGATCATTCCATGGTTATCATATGTGTTACACTAACTTTGAATCTTGAAATCATATCTCGGCATCATTCCCACATGGTACAGATCTATCATGAATGTAAATTGTTCGGCAGTCATATGTTTGCTTCCCATGGCACAAAATATTATATTCTCAACAAGTTCATGGTTAGCATAGTCATCAGCAAAAAAATCACCCTAATAACTTGATGATTAAACATAAGTTAGGAAGGTAAAGAATAACCTGTCATTTAGACCTACTTTAGCAGCCTCTGCTGGTACATAACTTCCAATCTGGGAAAGAAAACCATCAAGGCTACCTGAAAACACACATGGATAATAACCAGATAAAAAGTGGTCCAATAGATGATGTAGATTTGTTCCACATATAATTAGATACTGTTGAAAACAAAATGTCTTTTACACATGTCACTTAAATGGTAACCAATGAAAACTTGTGAAGGAAAAATATGAAGAAGAAAAGAAGTAACTGATGAGAACTTAAATTAATTATTTTCTTATTCATTCCTCTTAATTAACTGTTAGACTAGTGGAAAAGAAGAAAGAACATGAAGCAAGCCTCTGCCAACCAAATTTACACACTACAACACAAGACAATTAAAGCATATTATATAGAAACAATGTCACCAATTAATCCATTATAACAAACCTGCTTTGTGAATATACTTTTCCCTGAATAGTTAGGGTCTGAAATGGTACTAATCTTTCCTGAAAACCACGAAAGCTTAAGAAATAAACAAAATTTCAGATTTTCAGAACAAGTACACGATGAAGAAGTATACGAGTCCAATTACCATCGTCCATAATTTTAGTATTGTTGCGAATGGATGTATCAACTGTTGTCTCCTGAAAAGCATGTCTGGAACAGAAGAGACCGTATATCAATGTCTTCATGGATGTACATGATTCTTGGTTCATGCAGTGCTGTCCAAAAGATGCATTGCCATGATATGGATATATTCCAAGTCTACCAGACAGCCTAACATAATTGTTTGGTCAGACAACCAGTGCCAGTGACAAAAAGCTACAAATAAGAGTGCATGGCAGTCAGTAACCAATATACTTAATGAGAAGTTAGAAAGAACTTCACAAGTGAATAGCTACAGAGAAGAAAAGGCGAGTTGGTGAAACGATCATTACCAATTTGGTTCTGCTGCAAAATTGATTCCCTTGAAGAATATGTGACATGAAGTCCCTAGTTATTGCCCTTTCCAAGTCTAGAAAAAATAAAATAGGAAAGAAGGAAGAAATGAGAAGCTCCCAAAAATCCTTCATTCCGCAAGAACATTGCTTTCGCTCCTGACGTGACCTAAGATAGAAATTTAATAATATAATACATCAAATCTTAAAAAATAAAATAAAAATATAATGTTACAAGAAACAAATTGAGTAGATAATGTCCCCAGAAAAAAAAAATCAAAGGTAAAAAAGTAACCAAAGGAACAGCCTTGATCAAAACATTGATAGTAATCACAGGGAAATCAAACGGGAGGTTCATTTGAATTTCACCGGAACCCGAACTGCAAATGAGATTGTGTCCACAGTGTACGCATGACCCGGTTATGTAAAATCCTCCAAAAAGGCCAAACCACAAAGCATTTAGATAAGCTATCTACAATATAACGGGGAAAGGCGAACACAGAATAAAACATATTGCAATATCAAAACCAGATAACACATCTATGCTTTTTCTACTTACTGAAGGCACGGACATACCAAACACATAGAAGAAGCAAGCCACAGGTGTAAATAGAAAGAAAGAAGGAAAGTGTTTTAAAGTGAAGAATAAAAAAGACCAAATATTAACCAACAAGATCAAGATTCATTGTTCGCATTTGCCAAACATAGTTGAATAAATATTAATTCTAGAAGTATAATATGAACGAACATAATGTCTAAACCCCAATCAACACTCTGGGCGGAAGCGGGGTTGAGAAAATGCAATTTCAAAACCCCAAGTGCAAAGATAAGCCAAAGTTTTCATAAAAAGATACATCTTTGAATGTTTACATATAAGCACATCAAAATTCATATGCAGAAGACTGAAACTAAATAAGGCAGTTGTAAGCTCTTTGATTTTAAGAGCTTTAAACTCCATTATGTTAGCTTAACTTCCAGATAGTTCTCTTTTATATGATTTAAAATCAATGTGAATTTGACAGAAAAGAAGAACAAGTCTAACTATGATAAAAATATTATGAGTGGAGTTACCAAATGTTGCTAACTTTGACAGTAAACAAACCAATCTATTATTCACATCATTAAGTTCAAGTAGCATGGAACAAGAGACATTATATTCAACTATCATTTCATGATATCATATATGTTACACTAACTTTGAATCTTAAAAATCATACCTCGGCATCATTCCCTCATGGCGCAGATCTATCATGAATAATGAATGTAGACTGTTCGGCAGTCATATGCTTGCTTCCCATGGCACAAGATATTCTATTCATAACAAGTTCATGGTTAGCATGGCCATAAGAAAAAAAAATCACCCTAATAACTTGATGATTAAACAATAAGTTAGGAAGGTAAAGAATAACCTGTCAGTTAGACCAACTTTAGCGGCCACTGCTGGTACATAACTTCCAATCTGGGAAAGAAAAACCATCAAGGCAACCTGAAAATACACATGGATAATAACCAGATAAAAAGTGGTCTAATAGATGATGTAGATTTGTTCCACATATAATTAGATGATACTGTTGAAAACAAAATGTTTTTTTACAGATGTCACTTAAATGGATGTCACTTAAATGGTAACCAATGAAAACTTGTGAAGGAAAAATATGAAGAAGAAAAGAAGTAACAATCAGAACATTCAAACAGCCTCCACTCTCCAATAAGTAGTAGATATGATAGTAGCATAAGTTAGGTGTGAGGGTGTGCAATTAAACACAAGTATTTCAAATGTCATTCTAATATTCATTGATAAAGTAACATCAAATAATACATTAAAACCACAAATGAAGGACTAAGTAAATATAATTCAGTCCGAAAGAACGTAATATTGGTTTACAAGGTTCAATTATCACATGAAATTTACCAAGAAAATCAATGTCACTGATGAGGTCTTAAATTAACTATTTTCTGATTCATTTTCTTCTTAAAGAACTGTTAGACTAGTGGAAAAGAAGAAAGAGCGTGAAGCAAGCCTCTGCCTACCAAATTTACACACTACAACACAAGACAATCAAAGCATATTATATAGACACAATGCCACAAATTAATCCACTAATACAGACCGGCTTTGTGAATATACTTTTCCCTGGAATGATATTAATCTTTCCTGAAAAACACGAAGCTTAAGAAATATACAAAATTTCAGAATTTCAGAACAATTACACGATGAAGAAGTATACGGGTTTAATTACCATCATCCATAATTTTCATATCGTCGTCTCCTGCAAAATTTGACTGGAACAGGAGAGATCGTATATCACTGTCTTCATGGATGTACATGATTCTTGGTTTATGTACTGTTGTCCAAAGATGCATTGCCAGGATATGGATATATTCCTAGTCTACAAGACAGCCTAACATAATTGTTTGGTCAAACAACCAGCGCTAGTGACAAAAAGCTACAAATACGAGTACATGACAGTAGTAACCAATATACTGAATGAGAAGTTAGAAAGAACTTCACAAGTGAATAGCTAGAGAAAAGAAAATTCGAGTTGGTGAAACGATCATTACCAATTTGGTTCTGCAGCAAAATTGATTCCCTTGAAGAATGCGAACTGATGCCGAAAGCTAAGCCCACCATTCCTGGCCCTTTACCTTACCTTAAGAAAAGAAAGAAACGGATCTCCTTGGCTGACTTTGGCTTCAATGAAATGATTCTCTCGTGACACATAGTCCCTTGTTATTGTCCTTTCCAAGTCTAGAAAAAATAAAGTAGGAAAGAAGGAAGGAATGAGAAGCTACCAAAAACCCTTCATGCCACAAGAACATTGCTTTCGCTCCTCCCCGTGACCTAAGATAGAAATTGAATAATATAATAGGTCAAATCTTTTTAAAAATGAAATATAATGTTACAAGAATAAAAATTGAGTAGATAATGTCCCCACAAAAAACAAGGTAAAAAAGTAACCAAAGGAACCTTGATCAGAACAATGATAGTAATCACAGGGAAATCAAACTGGAGGTTCATTTGAGTTTCACCAAAACCCGAATTGCAAATGAGATTGTGTCCACAGTGGATGCATGACCCCGTTATGCAAAATCCTCCAAAAAAGGCAAACCACAGAGCATTTAGATAAGCTATCTACAATAGAACAGGGAAAGGCGAATACACGATAAAACATATTGCAATATCAAAACCAGATAACACATCTAGGCTTTTTCTAATTACCGAAGGCGCGGACATACAGGCACATAGAAGAAGCAAGTCACAACAACAACAACAACAGCAACAAAGCCTTAGTCCCAAAATAATTTGGGGTGTTTTGAAGTGAATAATAAAAAAGGCCAAATTTTAACAACAGGATCAAGATTTATTGTTCGCATTTGCCAAACATAGTTTAAGATAGAACATGAATAAATATTAATTCTAGAAGTATAATATATCAACAAATATAGTGTCTAAAACCATTTCACCAACTATCTGAGTACTACATAAACTCCTTTTACCCACTTGTCACATCCTATCTAGATTCTGATACATAGCCCATTTAATGGATGAGCTCAAAACCATTTCACCAAGTTTATCGGTGTATATATGAAATTCTATGGGTTGCACAAAGAAAATTTAAATATCATGTATGTATGCACTGACCTGCCTGATATTGTGAGAAATCATTCGAAAGAGAAAGGGAAATGTCTTCAGGTTTATCGTCTTCAATCTCCTTGTCCAGAGAAATTACCTTACCAAAACTGGAAACAATAGTTGACAGATCCGTTAGACTCACACCCAAACATGCAGACATGTGTATTCATCCCAACCCCATACTCTAACCTAATGTCGAGCGTAAAACTCCTGAGCAAAAAGGGAATGTATACGTATCAGTCTTTAAATTCTTTTCCAACTTTTGTGCATAGAAAGAAGCTGCGAATTGGGGAGATTTAGATTGAGAATTGCATTCCAAATGAAAACATTTGGTTCAAGAATCTCAACAACCACAAGGCAATGATTTTGGAGAGACTGCTGGGTTGATTGTGATGCGTTTTTAGGATAGTCCGCGAGTAAATTTGCTTATGTTGGTCCATGGATCTACAAATAGAATAGAGAGAAAGAAGTGGGCTAAATTCATGCATATAGTTCATTCAAATGTATTTTCCATTTCAACCAATAAGCCTCCCGGATTTAAAAACTCAACTTTTTAATGAAGTGATTATTCAGCAAATAAACCGATCAATAATTCAAATCAATAGGTTCGAGTAGCATAGAAGAGGAGACATTACATTCAATTATCATTCCATGGTATCATATATGTTACTAACTTTGAGTCTTGAAATCATACCTCGGCATCATTCACATATGGTGCAAATCTATCATGAATGTAAATTATTTCGCAATCGTATGCTTGCTTCCCATGGCACAGAATATTCTATTCTCAACAAGTCCATGGTTAACATGGTCATCAGGATTTTTTTTTACCCTAATAACTTTGTGATTAAACATAAGTTAAGAAGGTAAAGAATAACCTGTCAGTTAGACCAACTTTAGCGGCCTCTGCTGGTACATAACTTCCAATATGGGAAAGAAAAACCATAAAATTCACATGGATAATAACCAGATAAAAAGTTGTCAAATAGATGATGTAGATTTGTTCGACATATAAATAGATGATAGTTGAAAACAAAATGTCTTTTACAGATGTCACTTAAATGATAAACGATGAAACTTTTGAAGGCAAATTATGAAGAAGAAAAGAAGTAACAATCAGAACCTTCAAATAGCCTCCACACTTCAGTAAGTAGTACTGTAGTAGAGATAGTAGCGAAAATTAGCTGTGAGGGTATGCAAGTAAACATTGATAAAGTAACATCAATTTTGGGCATTAAAACAACAAAATAAAAATAAATCAGTCTGAAGGAACATAATAGAGGTTTACAAGGTTCAATCATCGCATGAGAGTGTGCAATTAAACGCAAGACTTTCAAATACAATTATAGAATCCATTCATTCATTGAACCGCGTTTCACCACAATATGAGGGGGAACTAGGGTTTTACGAATATCAATAGGGATCAGAATTTGATTACCTTTAACCAGATCAGGGTAGAATTCAGGAGCATTATCGACTAACCAGGGCTTGCATTTACCAAATCCGGCTCGAATTCACAGTATTCCGCCGGTAAAGTGCCTACTTGTACCGGTTGGGGCTTTTCCGCCATCATCTCTCTCGCCCGCCCGCCGGCACACACACACACATACTCAAAATCAAAAGAAATTGAATTTCCGGTGCGACAGTAAGCGTAAGAACTGGTTGAATGGAGAATTTGATTCTGCTTGGCTATGAAGATTATTGAAGTGAGTGAGAGAGAACGGCAGTTACAAATATGTAGGGGTAGGGTTTGGGTTAGGGTAGGGGAGGGGAGCGAAATTCCCATTGAATGATCGGAGGAAAATGTGTGAATTTCCCGGATTTTCCCCCTTTTTTATGCTGAATGAACTGCGTAGAGGGCACGCAACTACGCAAGATAGCCGTTGCTCGCCCCCGCCCGGTCAACCAAGTTATAATACCCGGCCCGACTGTTGCCTTTCCCTGCTGGTCCATTCCCTACTCCTTTTTCTCGCTTTTTAAGGGAATGGGCCGGCCCAATCTTTTTTTTTTAAATATGATTATTAAATAAATTATTATTACCGTTGTTCATAATAAATTTTGCCCTTTTTATTTATTTATTTCTAAAGCCAAAAACTTGTAAAAAACGCGTTTTTTAAATTTAACAAAAAACGTGTTTTTAGAACAGGTCGACTCTTCCTCCTTACTCAATATTAGCGAAGATCCCGTCGTTTATCCGCCTCAGGTAGTCAAGAGCTTGCTTCAACGCATTGCCGAGGGCAACCGTGCCACAGGAGGCTTAACTTTTGTCGCCAAGGTTTATGGCATCGCCGGTCTGTTTCCCCCCTTTTTGGTTAATGAATTTGGACTGTGGAGTAACTTTTACATTTAAATTGATTTTAAATAGTACTAGATTGACAAAATGAGAACATGAACTTCGAAATAGAATCTTAGTTGGCAATTGATAATTGATTAATTGGTGTAGTTCTGACCAGTAGTAACCTAAACAGCGGCGATAGGTGTTTCAATGGCGGTGTTGACGCTGACGACGACGGTAACGATGCGGCCGAGTCTAGGGCTTCCCAATTCACGGGTGAAGTATCCATGATTGCTACAGAATTTTCTTTAACTCGAGTGCCAGTGGCATTATAATTTGAGTGCCAGTTCAATAGTTTTGAAATGCCAGTACAACTCGTCGTGCAGAACAAATCAGATGGGGATTTGAGTGCCAATGTATGTGTTTTTGAGTGCCAGTGTATGTGTTTTCAAATGCCAGTCCATGTGTTTTTGAATGCCAGTGCTTGTGTTTTTGAGCCAGCAAAAATGATTACCAGTATTTTTGAGTGCCAGTGTATGTGTTTTTGAGTGCCAGTGCATGTGTTTTTGAATGCCAGTGCATGTGTTTTTGAATGTCAGTGCTTGTGTTTTTGAGAGCCAGCAAAAATGTTAGTGTAACAAAGTGCCAGTGTTAGTGTAACAGAGTGCCAGTGTGAAGAGTGTTAGTTCATGTGAAGTGCCCGTGTAAAAAGCGTCAGTGCCAGTTTAACAAAGTGCCAGTGCCAGTTTACACTGGCACTTTGTTAAACTGGTACTGACACTTTTTTCACTGGCACTTTGTTACACATGCACTGACACTTTGTCACACTGGCACTTTATTTAACTGGCACTGAAACAAACGGAAAAACACAAACACATTTTTTCTAAGTGCCAAAAAAATGCGTTTTTTATAAGAACAACTCTTTCTAAATGAATGTCAAATCTCAAAATAAGAAAATTCTCTTGATGCAACTTTACAAAAGTATAAATAATAATGCACAAACGAATAAAACATATTACATCACTTATCTTATTACATTTACTTAAATCCATGACTCACTAAATTATCGGTTTTTTCAAATATTTAATAATTTTAACTTAATAATTATGAAAATGCTACTATTTTTTTTACAAATAAAATTAGCAAATAATTTTAGAATCTAAACATTCTCAAAAATGATTATAGGCAAGGTTTTAAAAAGCGCTAGGCGGATGCTAGGCGGCGAAGCCAGGCCTAGGCGGGAACTAGTCGGGATTAGTCGGGACCTAGGCGGGGGTTAGAACTAGGCGTTGGAGAGGGGCCTAGCGCCTAGGCGGGGCCTAGGCGCCCTTAGGGGCGGGGTCTTTTAGAACACTAATTATAGGTAGTGATGATGCTAAAAACGTTCGAATCAACCCAAATCAATACGAAGTTTGTATCCTTTATTATTGAATATCATGAAAAAGAAAAATAAACACGTAAACTAAGTCGCGACTTCACCGGCGAATGCCCTCCTGCGTGAGAGTAAATATTTGTGTTTAGACAGAGAAATCAATTGACAAAAGTTTATAGTCAAAAGATGTGTAATTAAAATAATGTGAATTATGGCTTGTTTATATAGGCATAGAATTGTAAAATTCATGTTGAATAGGAATTTGTGTGTGAGGAGGTTATAATCCTAGTGAGATTATAACTACCAACAATCCTTTTTTTAGTTATACACAAATAATTTTAAAAATTAGAAATATATGTATAATCAATTCAATTAATTTTAGAACAAGTGGAAAAGAAGTAATTTAATTAGAAAAGAGAGGGTAATTGGGGAATAAAAAATGGTTATTAAAAAAAATGCATGTATCAGTTGGTTGGAGACGTTCGATTTGTATGATTCCAGTTAATCGAGAGAAGTACCTAGCGGAGAATCTCGATTAGCGAAACCATATGAAGGAACTAGGTTCATTAATCACGAGAATAGTTTGATGGCCTAGGGATGTTCCTTGAATGGAAAGTGCGTAGACTTTTAAGCAATAATGGATTCTTACTAATTATGGATCATCGAGAGATAGGGCATAATTAGTGAAGAATACAAATGCTACTTGCTTGATCGTGAGAAGTAGCATAGGCTGAACGTATCATCCTTGATTTTGATGAAAACCGTTAATTCGAAGGCATGATTTATCAATGAATATTAGAATGCCATTCTAATATTCATTGATAAAGTAGCATCTGATAACTTAATATTGGTTTACAAGGTTCAATTATCGCATGAAACTTACCAAGAAATCAATGTAACTGATGAGAACTTAAATTAATTATTTTCTTATTCATTCCTCTTAATTAACTGTTAGACTAGTGGAAAAGAAGAAAGAACATGAAGCAAGCCTCTGCCAACCAAATTTACACACTACAACACAAGACAATTAAAGCATATTATATAGAAACAATGTCACCAATTAATCCATTATAACAAACCTGCTTTGTGAATATACTTTTCCCTGAATAGTTAGGGTCTGAAATGGTACTAATCTTTCCTGAAAACCACGAAAGCTTAAGAAATAAACAAAATTTCAGATTTTCAGAACAAGTACACGATGAAGAAGTATACGAGTCCAATTACCATCGTCCATAATTTTAGTATTGTTGCGAATGGATGTATCAACTGTTGTCTCCTGAAAAGCATGTCTGGAACAGAAGAGACCGTATATCAATGTCTTCATGGATGTACATGATTCTTGGTTCATGCAGTGCTGTCCAAAAGATGCATTGCCATGATATGGATATATTCCAAGTCTACCAGACAGCCTAACATAATTGTTTGGTCAGACAACCAGTGCCAGTGACAAAAAGCTACAAATAAGAGTGCATGGCAGTCAGTAACCAATATACTTAATGAGAAGTTAGAAAGAACTTCACAAGTGAATAGCTACAGAGAAGAAAAGGCGAGTTGGTGAAAGCGATCATTTACCAATTTGGTTCTGCTGCAAAATTGATTCCCTTGAAGAATATGTGACATGAAGTCCCTAGTTATTGCCCTTTCCAAGTCTAGAAAAAATAAAATAGGAAAGAAGGAAGAAATGAGAAGCTCCCAAAAATCCTTCATTCCGCAAGAACATTGCTTTCGCTCCTGACGTGACCTAAGATAGAAATTTAATAATATAATACATCAAATCTTAAAAAATAAAATAAAAATATAATGTTACAAGAAACAAATTGAGTAGATAATGTCCCCAGAAAAAAAAAATCAAAGGTAAAAAAGTAACCAAAGGAACAGCCTTGATCAAAACATTGATAGTAATCACAGGGAAATCAAACGGGAGGTTCATTTGAATTTCACCGGAACCCGAACTGCAAATGAGATTGTGTCCACAGTGTACGCATGACCCGGTTATGTAAAATCCTCCAAAAAGGCCAAACCACAAAGCATTTAGATAAGCTATCTACAATATAACGGGGAAAGGCGAACACAGAATAAAACATATTGCAATATCAAAACCAGATAACACATCTATGCTTTTTCTACTTACTGAAGGCACGGACATACCAAACACATAGAAGAAGCAAGCCACAGGTGTAAATAGAAAGAAAGAAGGAAAGTGTTTTAAAGTGAAGAATAAAAAAGACCAAATATTAACCAACAAGATCAAGATTCATTGTTCGCATTTGCCAAACATAGTTGAATAAATATTAATTCTAGAAGTATAATATGAACGAACATAATGTCTAAACCCCAATCAACACTCTGGGCGGAAGCGGGGTTGAGAAAATGCAATTTCAAAACCCCAAGTGCAAAGATAAGCCAAAGTTTTCATAAAAAGATACATCTTTGAATGTTTACATATAAGCACATCAAAATTCATATGCAGAAGACTGAAACTAAATAAGGCAGTTGTAAGCTCTTTGATTTTAAGAGCTTTAAACTCCATTATGTTAGCTTAACTTCCAGATAGTTCTCTTTTATATGATTTAAAATCAATGTGAATTTGACAGAAAAGAAGAACAAGTCTAACTATGATAAAAATATTATGAGTGGAGTTACCAAATGTTGCTAACTTTGACAGTAAACAAACCAATCTATTATTCACATCATTAAGTTCAAGTAGCATGGAACAAGAGACATTATATTCAACTATCATTTCATGATATCATATATGTTACACTAACTTTGAATCTTAAAAATCATACCTCGGCATCATTCCCTCATGGCGCAGATCTATCATGAATAATGAATGTAGACTGTTCGGCAGTCATATGCTTGCTTCCCATGGCACAAGATATTCTATTCATAACAAGTTCATGGTTAGCATGGCCATAAGAAAAAAAAATCACCCTAATAACTTGATGATTAAACAATAAGTTAGGAAGGTAAAGAATAACCTGTCAGTTAGACCAACTTTAGCGGCCACTGCTGGTACATAACTTCCAATCTGGGAAAGAAAAACCATCAAGGCAACCTGAAAATACACATGGATAATAACCAGATAAAAAGTGGTCTAATAGATGATGTAGATTTGTTCCACATATAATTAGATGATACTGTTGAAAACAAAATGTTTTTTTACAGATGTCACTTAAATGGATGTCACTTAAATGGTAACCAATGAAAACTTGTGAAGGAAAAAATATGAAGAAGAAAAGAAGTAACAATCAGAACATTCAAACAGCCTCCACTCTCCAATAAGTAGTAGATATGATAGTAGCATAAGTTAGGTGTGAGGGTGTGCAATTAAACACAAGTATTTCAAATGTCATTCTAATATTCATTGATAAAGTAACATCAAATAATACATTAAAACCACAAATGAAGGACTAAGTAAATATAATTCAGTCCGAAAGAACGTAATATTGGTTTACAAGGTTCAATTATCACATGAAATTTACCAAGAAAATCAATGTCACTGATGAGGTCTTAAATTAACTATTTTCTGATTCATTTTCTTCTTAAAGAACTGTTAGACTAGTGGAAAAGAAGAAAGAGCGTGAAGCAAGCCTCTGCCTACCAAATTTACACACTACAACACAAGACAATCAAAGCATATTATATAGACACAATGCCACAAATTAATCCACTAATACAGACCGGCTTTGTGAATATACTTTTCCCTGGAATGATATTAATCTTTCCTGAAAAACACGAAGCTTAAGAAATATACAAAATTTCAGAATTTCAGAACAATTACACGATGAAGAAGTATACGGGTTTAATTACCATCATCCATAATTTTCATATCGTCGTCTCCTGCAAAATTTGACTGGAACAGGAGAGATCGTATATCACTGTCTTCATGGATGTACATGATTCTTGGTTTATGTAGTGTTGTCCAAAAGATGCATTGCCAGGATATGGATATATTCCTAGTCTACAAGACAGCCTAACATAATTGTTTGGTCAAACAACCAGCGCTAGTGACAAAAAGCTACAAATACGAGTACATGACAGTAGTAACCAATATACTGAATGAGAAGTTAGAAAGAACTTCACAAGTGAATAGCTAGAGAAAAGAAAATTCGAGTTGGTGAAACGATCATTACCAATTTGGTTCTGCAGCAAAATTGATTCCCTTGAAGAATGCGAACTGATGCCGAAAGCTAAGCCCACCATTCCTGGCCCTTTACCTTACCTTAAGAAAAGAAAGAAACGGATCTCCTTGGCTGACTTTGGCTTCAATGAAATGATTCTCTCGTGACACATAGTCCCTTGTTATTGTCCTTTCCAAGTCTAGAAAAAATAAAGTAGGAAAGAAGGAAGGAATGAGAAGCTACCAAAAACCCTTCATGCCACAAGAACATTGCTTTCGCTCCTCCCCGTGACCTAAGATAGAAATTGAATAATATAATAGGTCAAATCTTTTTAAAAATGAAATATAATGTTACAAGAATAAAAATTGAGTAGATAATGTCCCCACAAAAAACAAGGTAAAAAAGTAACCAAAGGAACCTTGATCAGAACAATGATAGTAATCACAGGAAATCAAACTGGAGGTTCATTTGAGTTTCACCAAAACCCAGTGCAAATGAGATTGTGTCCACAGTGGATGCATGACCCCGTTATGCAAAATCCTCCAAAAAAGGCAAACCACAGAGCATTTAGATAAGCTATCTACAATAGAACAGGGAAAGGCGAATACACGATAAAACATATTGCAATATCAAAACCAGATAACACATCTAGGCTTTTTCTAATTACCGAAGGCGCGGACATACAGGCACATAGAAGAAGCAAGTCACAACAACAACAACAACAGCAACAAAGCCTTAGTCCCAAAATAATTTGGGGTGTTTTGAAGTGAATAATAAAAAAGGCCAAATTTTAACAACAGGATCAAGATTTATTGTTCGCATTTGCCAAACATAGTTTAAGATAGAACATGAATAAATATTAATTCTAGAAGTATAATATATCAACAAATATAGTGTCTAAAACCATTTCACCAACTATCTGAGTACTACATAAACTCCTTTTACCCACTTGTCACATCCTATCTAGATTCTGATACATAGCCCATTTAATGGATGAGCTCAAAACCATTTCACCAAGTTTATCGGTGTATATATGAAATTCTATGGGTTGCACAAAGAAAATTTAAATATCATGTATGTATGCACTGACCTGCCTGATATTGTGAGAAATCATTCGAAAGAGAAAGGGAAATGTCTTCAGGTTTATCGTCTTCAATCTCCTTGTCCAGAGAAATTACCTTACCAAAACTGGAAACAATAGTTGACAGATCCGTTAGACTCACACCCAAACATGCAGACATGTGTATTCATCCCAACCCCATACTCTAACCTAATGTCGAGCGTAAAACTCCTGAGCAAAAAGGGAATGTATACGTATCAGTCTTTAAATTCTTTTCCAACTTTTGTGCATAGAAAGAAGCTGCGAATTGGGGAGATTTAGATTGAGAATTGCATTCCAAATGAAAACATTTGGTTCAAGAATCTCAACAACCACAAGGCAATGATTTTGGAGAGACTGCTGGGTTGATTGTGATGCGTTTTTAGGATAGTCCGCGAGTAAATTTGCTTATGTTGGTCCATGGATCTACAAATAGAATAGAGAGAAAGAAGTGGGCTAAATTCATGCATATAGTTCATTCAAATGTATTTTCCATTTCAACCAATAAGCCTCCCGGATTTAAAAACTCAACTTTTTAATGAAGTGATTATTCAGCAAATAAACCGATCAATAATTCAAATCAATAGGTTCGAGTAGCATAGAAGAGGAGACATTACATTCAATTATCATTCCATGGTATCATATATGTTACTAACTTTGAGTCTTGAAATCATACCTCGGCATCATTCACATATGGTGCAAATCTATCATGAATGTAAATTATTTCGCAATCGTATGCTTGCTTCCCATGGCACAGAATATTCTATTCTCAACAAGTCCATGGTTAACATGGTCATCAGGATTTTTTTTTACCCTAATAACTTTGTGATTAAACATAAGTTAAGAAGGTAAAGAATAACCTGTCAGTTAGACCAACTTTAGCGGCCTCTGCTGGTACATAACTTCCAATATGGGAAAGAAAAACCATAAAATTCACATGGATAATAACCAGATAAAAAGTTGTCAAATAGATGATGTAGATTTGTTCGACATATAAATAGATGATAGTTGAAAACAAAATGTCTTTTACAGATGTCACTTAAATGATAAACGATGAAACTTTTGAAGGCAAATTATGAAGAAGAAAAGAAGTAACAATCAGAACCTTCAAATAGCCTCCACACTTCAGTAAGTAGTACTGTAGTAGAGATAGTAGCGAAAATTAGCTGTGAGGGTATGCAAGTAAACATTGATAAAGTAACATCAATTTTGGGCATTAAAACAACAAAATAAAAATAAATCAGTCTGAAGGAACATAATAGAGGTTTACAAGGTTCAATCATCGCATGAGAGTGTGCAATTAAACGCAAGACTTTCAAATACAATTATAGAATCCATTCATTCATTGAACCGCGTTTCACCACAATATGAGGGGAACTAGGGTTTTAAGAATATCAATAGGGATCAGAATTTGATTACCTTTAACCAGATCAGGGTAGAATTCAGGAGCATTATCGACTAACCAGGGCTTGCATTTACCAAATCCGGCTCGAATTCACAGTATTCCGCCGGTAAAGTGCCTACTTGTACCGGTTGGGGCTTTTCCGCCATCATCTCTCTCGCCCGCCCGCCGGCACACACACACACATACTCAAAATCAAAAGAAATTGAATTTCCGGTGCGACAGTAAGCGTAAGAACTGGTTGAATGGAGAATTTGATTCTGCTTGGCTATGAAGATTATTGAAGTGAGTGAGAGAGAACGGCAGTTACAAATATGTAGGGGTAGGGTTTGGGTTAGGGTAGGGGAGGGGAGCGAAATTCCCATTGAATGATCGGAGGAAAATGTGTGAATTTCCCGGATTTTCCCCCTTTTTTATGCTGAATGAACTGCGTAGAGGGCACGCAACTACGCAAGATAGCCGTTGCTCGCCCCCGCCCGGTCAACCAAGTTATAATACCCGGCCCGACTGTTGCCTTTCCCTGCTGGTCCATTCCCTACTCCTTTTTCTCGCTTTTTTAAGGGAATGGGCCGGCCCAATCTTTTTTTTTTTAAATATGATTATTAAATAAATTATTATTACCGTTGTTCATAATAAATTTTGCACTTTTTATTTATTTATTTCTAAAGCCAAAAACTTGTAAAAAACGCGTTTTTTTAAATTTAACAAAAAACGTGTTTTTAGAACAGGTCGACTCTTCCTCCTTACTCAATATTAGCGAAGATCCCGTCGTTTATCCGCCTCAGGTAGTCAAGAGCTTGCTTCAACGCATTGCCGAGGGCAACCGTGCCACCGGAGGCTTAACTTTTGTCGCCAAGGTTTATGGCATCGCCGGTCTGTTTCCCCCCTTTTTGGTTAATGAATTTGGACTGTGGAGTAACTTTTACATTTAAATTGATTTTAAATAGTACTAGATTGACAAAATGAGAACATGAACTTCGAAATAGAATCTTAGTTGGCAATTGATAATTGATTAATTGGTGTAGTTCTGACCAGTAGTAACCTAAACAGCGGCGATAGGTGTTTCAATGGCGGTGTTGACGGCGGCGACGGTAACGATGCGGCCGAGTCTAGGGCTTCCCAATTCACGGGTGAAGTATCCATGATTGCTACAGAATTTTCTTTAACTCGAGTGCCAGTGCATTATAATTTGAGTGCCAGTTCAATAGTTTTGAAATGCCAGTACAACTCGTCGTGCAGAACAAATCAGATGGGGATTTGAGTGCCAATGTATGTGTTTTTGAGTGCCAGTGTATGTGTTTTCAAATGCCAGTCCATGTGTTTTTGAATGCCAGTGCTTGTGTTTTTGAGCCAGCAAAAATGATTACCAGTATTTTTGAGTGCCAGTGTATGTGTTTTTGAGTGCCAGTGCATGTGTTTTTGAATGCCAGTGCATGTGTTTTTGAATGTCAGTGCTTGTGTTTTTGAGAGCCAGCAAAAATGTTAGTGTAACAAAGTGCCAGTGTTAGTGTAACAGAGTGCCAGTGTGAAGAGTGTTAGTTCATGTGAAGTGCCCGTGTAAAAAGCGTCAGTGCCAGTTTAACAAAGTGCCAGTGCCGGTTCTGGCTGGCACTTTGTTAAGTCGACACTTTTTCACTCGGCACTTTGTTACATGCACCGACACTTTGTCACAGCACTTTGTTTAGCTGGCACTGGAACAAACGGAAAAACACAAACACGTTTTTTCTAAGTGCCAAAAAAATGCGTTTTTATAAGAACGACTCTTTCTAAATGAATGTCAAATCTCAAAATAAGAAAATTCTCTTGATGCAACTTTACAAAAGTATAAATAATAATGCACAAACGAATAAAACATATTACATCACTTATCTTATTACATTTACTTAAATCCATGACTCACTAAATTATCGGTTTTTCAAATATTTAATAATTTTAACTTAATAATTATGAAAATGCTACTATTTTTTACAAATAAAATTAGCAAATAATTTTAGAATCTAAACATTCTCAAAAATGATTATAGGCAAGGTTTTAAAAAGCGCTAGGCGGATGCTAGGCGGCGGAGCCGGGCCTAGGCGGGAACTAGTCGGGATTAGTCGGAACCTAGGCGGGGCTTAGAACTAGGCGTTGGAGAGGGGCCTAGCGCCTAGGCGGGGCCTAGGCGCCCTTAGGGGAGGGGTCTTTTAGAACACTAATTATAGGTAGTGATGATGCTAAAAACGTTCGAATCAACCCAAATCAATACGAAGTTTGTATCCTTTATTATTGAATATCATGAAAAAGAAAAATAAACACGTAAACTAAGTCGCGACTTCACCGGCGAATGCCCTCTGCGTGAGTAAATATTTGTGTTTAGACGAGAAATCAATTGACAAAAGTTTATAGTCAAAAGATGTGTAATTAAAATAATGTGAATTATGGCTTGTTTATATAGGCATAGAATTGTAAAATTCATGTTGAATAGGAATTTGTGTGTGAGGAGGTTATAATCCTAGTGAGATTATAACTACCAACAATCCTTTTTTTAGTTATACACAAATAATTTTAAAAATTAGAAATATATGTATAATCAATTCAATTAATTTTAGAACAAGTGGAAAAGAAGTAATTTAATTAGAAAAGAGAGGGTAATTGGGGAATAAAAAATGGTTATTAAAAAAAATGCATGTATCAGTTGGTTGGAGACGTTCGATTTGTATGATTCCAGTTAATCGAGAGAAGTACCTAGCGGAGAATCTCGATTAGCGAAACCATATGAAGGAACTAGGTTCATTAATCACGAGAATAGTTTGATGGCCTAGGGATGTTCCTTGAATGGAAAGTGCGTAGACTTTTAAGCAATAATGGATTCTTACTAATTATGGATCATCGAGAGATAGGGCATAATTAGTGAAGAATACAAATGCTACTTGCTTGATCGTGAGAAGTAGCATAGGCTGAACGTATCATCCTTGATTTTGATGAAAACCGTTAATTCGAAGGCATGATTAATTGATGAATAAATAGCCGTTTGAGTCCCAACCTCGAGAACGTCTTCGTCTTATAAGAGTTAAGTTAAAGAAATCTGAGTATGTTTTTAGGATTTTCTCAAATCAAATTATATTTCCCCCGATCTTATTTCTGTAAATCTATATAAAAACAAATATCCTCCTAAGTAAACCCTGTCCCCGTTGGATCGACCTGTAATTTCACTCGCTATACTATTATAACTCGTGCACTTGCGGCATAAAAAGAACCGTTAGGTTACGAGGACACAAATCACTTGTACCGATTTTTGTGGAATGTGTTGTTTTTAGCTTGTTTGTATTAGGCCCATATCGACTGAGATAAGTGCGGTATGGACACCATTGTTAGGATACCACGTGTAATAACATGCGTAAAGCTTTTGGAGAACACTGTTTAAGGAATTAGATGAATTCGTGATTTTTTCTCTATAAAAGGCAAACATTGATTTTTGCTTTAAATTTTGAAGAATACATTGAGAGATATTTTATATTTTTTACTATGGTCACTGAACCAATTTTTGCAAATCCTTGCTATGGTCCTTAGACCAATTTTCGCAAATCATTTTGTGGCATTAGCCATTTAATCATAATATCAGTTTGATCATGTAAATCCATAAAACTTGTCATAGTTTAGCACATATGGTGAAACTTGCTTAGCAATTGATGGAGCGTAGTAAAATCATATCGAATTACATGACTTGTTTATAATTTGAATGTTTATGTTGTATTAAGTGCGCTAGTTGGAGCATATACATTAGCATGACACAATTTGAAAATATCGGTGCATGGTATAGACCATATAAGTAGACATGAATTTTAATTCTTAAACTTATAGTTTCATTCTCATAAATGAAGAAGATATGTACAAGACAAAAACTTGTGTGAGAACATGGATACCCGTCTCATCCATGAGACGGGTCGGA
Source organism: Adenophora triphylla var. japonica (assembly GCA_022495995.1). Taxonomy (NCBI): domain Eukaryota; kingdom Viridiplantae; phylum Streptophyta; class Magnoliopsida; order Asterales; family Campanulaceae; genus Adenophora; species Adenophora triphylla. The sequence goes on from JAFEMH010000420.1 coordinate 492,936, forward strand.
TCCATGACCCATGACCCGTCCAATCATCATCTTTTCCACCCATCTCTCCGGCCAAGCCTCCCAACCGTCTCCCTCACCAAACAATCAACCGGCGACCTTCTTCTCAGGCCACGACCGCCGTCCTCTGCTCTCCACCCAGTACAACAACCGCCTCTCTCTCTTTCTCTCAAACCCAGGTAAACGGAGACATCACCAGAGATCTCACCCAACTCTCCCTACCTAATTCCCTTCTAATTCCATCTCTCTGTACCCAAATCACGACGCCAATTTCTCCAATTCCAATCGCCCAACGACCGTTCTCCGATCTCAAAACCAATTCACCGGCGACCTCCCCTACCATCAGCTCCTCCATCTGTTCCACTACAGCCGCCATCTCAGCCTCCGTCACCGTAATCGGATTTTGCACCCGCGCCTTCTCCTCGTAAAAATGTCTCAGGCGAAGGCTCGGTCAAGAACTGGTTGACCCTTATGGCCATTGTTATGGTGAGGACGCCATTGGCGATTTAGAGAGAGGGAGCTAGGTCCATTGGCATTTAGAGAGAGAGAGGCTGCCTTAGAGAGAGAGAGAGAGTGGTGAGATAGTTGTGCCCAAAAATTTTTTTTTTTATAAATTTTATAATTTTTTTTTTCGATTTGTGAAAAGTAATAGTTACTATAACATAATGTAATGATTGTATGCATATAAAGTAATAGTTTGTATACAAAAAAGTAATAGTGTTTTTCCCTATGTTTTCTTCGTTTGGCAAAAGTAATACTTATTATAACTAAAATGTAACAAACCTATAGAAATATGTTACAATTTCATCTATCAAAGTGTTACATTTACTTGTATAAACTATTACATTCATATACATAAGTTATTACATTTAGTTTGTATTACATATAGTTTGTATTACATTTGAAAAAATGAGTAAAAACGAGCTTTTGTTTTTTTAAAACAGGTATTACGTTTACTTATGAACAATGTTACTTTATATAAAGTAATAGTTACTATAACATAATGTAATAATTGTATGCATATATAGTAATAGTTTGTATACATTAAAATAATACATATATACAGAAAAGTAATAGTGTTTTCCCCTATGTTTTCTTCGTTTGGCAAAAGTAATACTTATTATAACTAAAATAAGTTATTACATTTACTTGTATAAACTATTACATTCATATACATAAGTTATTACATTTCAAATGTAATACATATAGTTTGTATTACATTTGAAAAAATGGGTAAAAACGAACTTTTGTTTTTTTTAAACAGGTATTACGTTTACTTTATGAACAATGTTACTTTATATGTATACAGTCAATATATTAAGAGATTGTAACTATTACTTTTTTTAAACCACTAAAAAGCCGAAAAAATAATATAAAAACTAAAAAAACATTAAAAACACCTATAAAATCATTACATTTTGTGTTCCTATTATTACTTTTTTTTTAAATAAAAAATTATACTATAAACACAAATTCAAACATTCAGTTACTAAATTGTGTTCTTTCATGTCGGCAGATACTTATATATACAATCAAGGATTGAGATCAACAGTTGTCTTAGCTCAGCTGGTAGAGCGCATGGTTTTTAACCACGGGATCGTGGGTTCGATTCCCAGATGGCGCATTTTTCATATCCCCTAAAAATTTGGCCTATAAGAGGCTGCCATGTGGCGGGTCATGCCCCATGAAACATGGGTCGACCCATCTCATGCATGAGACGGATCCCCCTTGTTCTCATGGGAGACCACCTATTACATGATATATTGTAACTATTTCAGTAGCTATTTTTCAATTACCGTTCGAGTAGATAATAGCAAATAAGATATATAGTCCGCTACATTTTGACAACAAATATTTTCATGTTGTATTTAATATTTTGATGAGTATAATAAAATTGTCTTATACAAGATATGATCTCGCCACAAATTTTCATGTCGCATTTAAATATTCCAAGTAGCATATTCAACATGTCCCATAGTATGCATGTAATCTTACCAGTAAGTGTGTTGATTTATTTTTTATATGTGACCCAATCACATAGTAATGAATATTATATTCACATACATACTCTACACACATAATCACATATATAATGTTGCCGTGCCCTACAATATACTTATTTAAGTTAAGCACACTAAAGAGCTACACCCATAAATGTAGCACCATTAACTTGATTAAAACATGCTCACCATATCATTCATCATTTACACTAGTCACAAAGGTCAAAATTAACATATTTCTAGTTTAATATTATCACATTCTAGTTCTGCTTCTAATAATTCATTATCTTTTTTCTAGTGACACAATTAAGGCAAGTAGCAGTGTTCTAAAACGCGGTCGCTTAGGCACTGGACGGTGATCAAACGCCGCACCTTTTAGCAAATCGGCCAAGTTAGGCGTAGGCGACATTAGGCGGCATTAGGCGGCATTAGGCGTTGACTTGGCGGGATAAAATCCAAGGCCACGGCCGGCAAAGGCCAAGGCCACGACCAAAACATGCTTGTCACCCCAGCTTAGGCCTAATATATATACCCACAACCACATTTTCCTTTCTTCTTATTTCCATGTGGGGTAAGTAACCTCCAAGGTCAAGGCCGAGCAAAGGTCACGGTCGAGCCAAGGCAAGGCGCCGAACCAACAAGGCCACTTAGTTTCTTTATTTTTTGATGTGGGATATCTATCCTCCAAGGCCACGACCGGTTACGGCAAGGCCACGGCCGAGCCAAGGCAAGACGCCGAACCAACAAGGCCATTTATTTTCTTTATTTTTCGATGTGGGATATCTATCCTCCAAGGCCACGGTAGGCCAAGGCAAGGCCACGGCCTAGCCAAGGCAAGGCCACGGCCGAACCAAGGCCAGGGCACGGCCAAGGGCCACGTCCAAGGCAAGGCCAAGGCTAATTTTATTATTTTTGACAAATAAATAGCATCTTAATATTATATTTTTTATTTTGTATAAAAATATTATTTATTTTTGACAAATAATAAAAATAAGTGGCACTATTTTTTAGATATATATATAATTTTATGAAATATATTTAAAATTTGTCTAATTTTTCGGTCCCGCTTAGGCCCCGCTTAGGTCCCGCTTAGGTCCCGCTTACGCCCCTAGGTGCTAGGCCCGATTTCACTGCCTAGCATTCGCCTGGCACTTTTTAAAACCTTGGCAAGTAGTCAATTAATTCCATCAAGCAAGTACAATAATAATGTACTATTGATCTATTAGGTTATTTTTCTAGGCATGCAGTCAAATTACTAAATAATAAGGTGGTGTAAAACATTTAGCAAAATGAAAGAATGGAGAAAAACGACATGATGGAGAGACTTAACGGAGATTTAATGACCATTAGCTGAAAATAGCCTTCAAGATAATAAAAGATAGCAAGGGTGATAGAAAATAAAGGATCAAGATGTTTTCCCTTCCCCTATAAATTGACTTGCCGACAATCTTTATGGTGGGCCCATGCTAGCTTTCCGTACACCCTTCCTCTCTTTGCCATTATTACCCTATGGATCCGCTTCCAAGTTTTATTTATGAAGGCGAGGAAAGAAAATGAGAGGAAATGAAGGCCTCATTTCTCTTCCCTCCAATCCCCACATTTGGAGTGATTGGAAAGAGAAAAATAAAGCCTTCATATCCACCATTTCCTCCCTTAAAAAAAACTCAAAGCACACTAAGAAAGAAAATCATTTTCATTTTCCTCCCATTTTCTTTCCTCTCCACCATAAACAAAACTCGGGAGCGGAGTCTTAAATTTACTTTTCAAGACCAAAACTGCCAACAATAATCGCAATGATAATTTTCCGATGTCTGGTTTGGTCGGTAAGGTGCGGCGGTAGTAGACGGTGGATGGTGGTCGGTGAGTGACGACGGCGCCGGAGACGACATTGTTGTCGGAATTTTAGGTCCTCATTGCCGACGTGTTTCAACTCCGTTGGCGGCGATTTTTGAGGCGTTGGATTCGTCTTGTTCAGGCGCACCCGTCGGTGTTGTATGTTGATTCGCCAGAGTTTTGCTAGTGACGATAAAGGTCGCCTGAGCTTAACTGATGTCGCGGTCAGCCGACGATGGCGATTTTTTACGCCATTAGGTTCGTTTTGGAGGGGCGCGTCAGTCTGTGTGCTTATTTTTCTAGCCGGAGTTTGTCGGCGAACGAAGAAGGCTGCCGGATTTGACGGAGATGACTGGCGGCGAATTTGAGCTCCGATGCGGCTGATTTTGGTGGCAATGGCTCCGTCTCTCGAGAGTTGTCCAGATCTCTGGTTTCACTTCGCGTTTTCTCTCTTTTATAGTTATAGTCTGTGATTAGATTTGATTTTTGTGGCAGCCTGAGTATATTCTGGCAGTGAATTTTGGTTTAGGGATGATTTTTAAGGTGAGAGAAATCAAGAAATTTCGATTTCCCAATGTAACCAACTGATGCCACCAAGAAAATGGGCATTGCGGGTCCAAGATAGGCGGTCGGATATCTGACATAATAAAGAGGGTTCCTTCACCTGATATAAGAGAGAAAATCGTTAATTAAAAGTCGGGGATGGTCCTCGGTGATGAAGCTCCGACGTGAGAGTAAGAATATGATGTAGCGAAAGAAAGACTATGGAGTATGAAATTTAGATGAGTGAAGAGTGTGTTACCTTGCACCTTAGGGGATAGTCTTATATTTATAAGGAGTTAAGTATCAAGTTCGTCACTGATCTATTGATCTTTTTACCTATTCGTCATTGAAGTATTTCTTTTTACAATTTCGTCCTTAAGCTAATTACTTAGTTTACCATGTCATCATTTCGTCTCATTTTTGTCCAAACTGCCATTAAAGCTGCCTATTCGCGCGGCGAGTTTGTAGTACACTTGGTTAAGATTTGATTATAAAAGGGGGTATAAATGAAAATTATTGAACTAGAAGAGATCCTCCACCCAAAAATTCAAAGTATAGAGGGGTTAAAATTAAAATATAAATTTATAAATAAACCCCTTCTTATAAAAAAAAAGAGTTATTTTTTAACTTTTTTTTTATTTATCTTTTTCTCATAGCAGGTAAAATCTCATCACCACCACCCTGAAATGATTAACTTTGAAAATCAATTTTGCACCGTTGAAAGTTAATTTATAGCACCACAGATTAAACAAACAATTTAATCAACAGTAGGGGATTTATTGATCAAGTCAAGAACGTACTAATAAGCCAATAGCAAAAATCAACAAGCAAGGAAACGGGATCGTGAAAACACACCGTAAAACAAGTAAACGAATGATTAGAAAACTTATCGTGATTTGATCGAGTCGCCTTAGGAAGACTGTCCTAAGAGAAAATATTGCCCCCAATTGGTGCAACTCAGCATGTGCAAATTTCTCCGAGGATAAAACGATCACGGATTACGTACCACAAATCAGCACACAGGTAGGTAATCATCGGCGGTCCTATCTCAGTCGTCTTGAATCTCACGAACGAATCTCTACGAACAGGGAGTAATTTAGCAATGAATTAAAGCAAGAGAATTGAGTTTCTCTTCAATATTTCATGCCCAAAAACGGCTGGAGGAATGATCTATTTATACATGGGGTAAATTAGGTTTTAAAGTCTTAATATGACCTAAAACCCACGCAATTCGGCCCAGGAAAGTCAAAACCCGTCACTAGCGCGGCCGCCCTTGAGGCTGGCGCGACCGCGGTAAGCTCCAGCAACTTATGGCGAGGTCTCGGCCTTCAAGCGCGGCCGCCCTCCTTGGCAGTGCCTCCGACGGATTTTTCCTCCTTAGCCAAATTCAGTTCAAGCCAAAACGCTCCAAGGTCATAGGGCTATGAACTTCCATACCACATATATCAAAATTCCAACAATCCCCCACAAGTTCATAGAAATATGACGTGTAAAGATTGTCCATTGCCATGCTTTCAATAGTGGTACCTTCCGGCTTGAACCACTACCTATGTTATCCAACGCAAACCTCCACAGGACCAGATGAACGGGTGTCTTGAATCTGATGCCTTTGGATGTAGAGGCCTTTGCTGGTAACAAACACGACAAAAGCTATGATAGGCTCTCTATCGAACACTTGACGCTTATAAGCCATACGTCTCGATCCTCTATCATGAGTGCTTTCAAGGAATAACCCGAATTCCTCTAGTTGCGGCCAACAACAACACTCAGTTAGCTGGGCATCTCAGAAGATGTACTGCTAACATCTTGTCTAAAAGACTTGATCCCATTCAAAGTTTCAAACTTTTACTTTATTAGCAGCAACGAGCACCTCTAGGCTATTCAGGGGATAGACTCAGACATGTAACATGTCAATCTATTATTAGGTGCTCCGACTCACCCCACAACTTGTTATTACCACATTGAATCTCCTTTGTGGGATCTCCACTGTAGATTGGGTTGCTACTGCGTTTGAATCGGACGTTCGCACCATCCCCAACCTAGATTTTTGAACTAGAGCAAATTCTAGCCCTTTGGTTAAAGGATCAACTGTGTTATCCTTGGTACCAACATAATCAACAGCTATCACCTTTCGAGACACAAGATCCCTTATAGATTTTAATCTAATTTGGATGTGTCTCCTAGTTTTACAGTTGTACTTGACACTTTTCAGTTTCTCAATTGTGGCGGTGTTGTCACAATGTACAGAGATAACAGGCATGGGTTTATCGACCATGGGCAACTCGGACATAAGTCCTCGAAGCCATTCGGCTTCCAATCCGGTAGTGTCAAGGGCAACTAATTCGGCCTCAAACGTAGACCTAGACAACGAGTTTGTTTGGTCGACCTCCACGGCTAACGGCCCGCCTAAGGTGAAAACATACCCCGTACGGCCATAACTCCCGGAGTTATAGTAATCCAAACTTGCATCACTATATCCTTCAAGAACGTATGATATTTTCCGTAATGCATTTCAAGGGAAATTGTTCCCTTCAAGTACTTGAGAACTCTATCAAGAGCTTCCCAATGTGCTTTATTTGGACATTGAGTATATCTAGCCAACCTAGTAACCGAATAGGATATACCCGGTCTAGTACAATTGGCAAGATACATCAAACTTCCAATAATTTGAGAATATCTCAACTGAGCCATCGGTACTCCACTTTCATTCTTAGTAAGTGCAGCTGAAGGATCATATGGAGTCTTAGCTACTTTGCAATTCTTATAACCAAATTTCTCAATTACACTTTCGGTATAATGAGATTGCGATATGGTTATGCCACTAGTTGAACGAGTCAACTTAAGGCCAAGAATCACACTAGCTACTCCCATATCCTTCATCTCAAACTTACTTTTCAAGAATTTCTTAGTAGTATTAATAATCCTCATATCCGTTCCAAACAACAGAATATCATCGACATACAGACATAAGACAATACTACTATCACCAATACTTTTGCTATAAACACACTTATCAAACTCATTAGTAACAAAGCCAAACGATGAGACAATTTTATCAAATTTCTCATGCCACTGCTTAGGGGCTTGTTTGAGTCCATACAAGGACTTAACAAGTTTACAAACCTTTCTCTCATTGCCAGAGGCCTCAACACCTTCGTGTTGATTCATATAAATTTCTTCCTCTAGATCGCCATGCAAGAAAGCGGTCTTAACATCCATCTGATGGATAGGAAGATCATATACAGAGGCCAATGCTATAAGCATTCGGATTGTAGTCATTCTAGCAACAGGCGAGTAGGTATCAAAATAGTCTATTCCCTCCATTTGCTTGAATCCCTTAGCCACTAACCTAGCCTTAAACTTGTCAACGGTTCCATCCGATTTCAGTTTCCTTTTGAAGACCCACTTACATCCTATCGTGCTACAACCAGGAGGGAGATCGACCAATTCCCATGTCCCATTAGAGACAATAGAATCCATCCCACTCTTAACAAAGATCCTTCCACCGCTTGGCATCGAAGTAGCCATAGCAAAGCTTTGAAGGTTAGAGGATCACCCTCGACATTGTAAGTGATGAAATCACTTCCAAAATCCTGGTGGTCCTTGCCCTTTTGCTCCTTCTTGGTTCAATCTCATCGTCGTAATGAGTTGCACGGAATCAACCCCCACATTTGTCAGCTCCTCTACTTGAGCAGGAATGGAATTAGTGGTTGGGTTAGATTCCTTAGGAAGTACGTCCTTCATAGGAAACACATCTTCAAAGAATGTTGCATCACGTAACTCAACTATAGAGTTCACATCTATGCCATAAATTTTAGATTTGATAATAAGAAATCTCAATGCATAGCTTGTTTCAGAATAACCTATAAAGATAGCATCAACAGTTTTAGGTCCAAGCTTTTTCCTTTTATGTGCGGGTACAAGTACCTTTGCAAGGCACCCCCACACTTTTAAGTGTTTCAGGCTTGCCTGTCGACCTCTCCAAAGTTCAAACGGACTTTCCTTTCTATGTTTAGGAGGGACTCTATTCAGAATATGGCAAGCCGTATTCAAAGCCTCTCCCCACATATATTTGGACAGTCCAGAATTTATGAGTAAATTGTTAATCATATCAGTAAGGGTTCTATTCTTACGTTCAGCAATACCATTAGATTGAGGGGTGTAGGGAGGAGTCTCTTCATGTACTATTCCGTTTGCTTGGCAATAATACATGAAGGGGTTAGACTCATATTCACCTCCTCTATCAGATCTTAACCGCTTAAGTTTCTTGCCAGTTTGTGTTTCATTCTTAAATATAATGAATTTATCTAATGCTTCATCCTTAGAATTAAGCAGATAGACATAACAGTATTTACTAGCATCATCAATAAAGGTGAGAAAGTATTTCTTTTTATCTTTGGTTAACACGCCATTAAATTCACAAATATCAGTATGAACTAAATCTAGAATTTCAGAATTTCTCACAACCGACTTAAACGGACCTTTTGTAGATTTAGCTTCAACACATACATGACATTTAGAATTCTTATCAATAGCATGTTTAGGAATAATATCTAAATTCATCATTCTTTTCACAGAATCATAATTAATATGTCCTAAACGACCATGCCAAACATTTGAAGATTCAATGGAATAAGAAACAGGATAATCAATAGAACTAAAATTATTGTGCGAACAAACATCAATTTCAACTCTAATTTTAAATAAACCATCCGAGGAATAACCTTTCCCCCACAAAACTATCAGAATCCAAAATTATGACCTTATTACATTTAAATGAAATCTCAAATCCTTCCCTAACTAAACTAGAACCACTAATAATGTTGCGACGAATATCAGGAACGTGATACACTCGATGCAAGGTAAGAATGCGCCCATTAGGAAACCTCAGGTCCACGCGTCCAGTCCCAAGCACCTTTGCAGCACTAGAGTTCCCCATCGTCATCGATCTACCACGCTTAGGCCGGTAAGACACAAATAGCAATTTATCGGCACAAACGTGCACATTTGCCTCCAAAGGTCAACTAGCCACTCGTTGGGTTCATAGACAAGAAAGATTTCAGATAAGAAGTTACATACTTTGTAACATTGCAGTCGAGCGTCAACTCCGGGTGCGTCGAGTCGGGATCATCATAATCCTTCGGACCCAACACCATGTTGACGACGAGGATGGTCATCAGCAGAGCCTTGTGGTCCTTTTCCTTTCTTGGACCGGCAGTCCACTAGAAAAGTGTCCACCTTCTCCACAATTCCAGCGCTCAGTTTTGCTTTTGGCTCTTAAAGTTATTTTTCTTAACTTTAATTTTATCATTGTTTTCTTTATCCTTAGAGTGAAGTTTTCACACCTTTTCTTTAAACTTGCTTTTACCGCTTATCATATTAGCAAACCTCCACCTGGGTACGCTAGGTTGGTTACCATTATGCACCTCCCGAATCACAATTGCATTCATCAACTCATTGAGTGTCAAGCTTCCAGCACGATGCTTGAGGTCATACCGAATTCCCCAAGATCGAGGAAACTTCTCAATAATAGCCATGACAAATGGGAACTTATCAGAAGTCCCATGTCGGCATCCTTGAGCGATTGCAAAATGATTTGGAGTTCGTGCACTTGATCGGTAACCGACTTTCGCTCGCTCATGCGATAATTCAGGAACTTACCCACTTGGTACTTTTCCACACCGGAGTCATCGGTGTTGTACTTTGTGAAAAGCGATTCCCACAGTGACGCAGCAGTGAGAGGAACAGAGCAATAAACATCAAAGAGTGCATTCGACAAAGCTGACAGAATGCATCCTCGAACAACATCGTCCTGCTCCTTCCACTGTTTAACAGCAGCCACACTAGCGATATCATCGGCTTTCAGAGCGGGACATTTAGATGTCAGCATACCAGACATGCCCTTAATTGACAGCTAGATCTTCATGCGTTCAGACCAACGCTTGAAGTTCTTACCACCGAACTTCTCCGGAAGATCTGAGGTGTCAACTAGGGACTTAAAGGGAGAACTAGAGGTACTACCAGACATGATTCAATAAAACTTCTTACCACCGAATTTAGATGAGTGAAGAGTGTGTTACCTTGCACCTTAGGGGATAGTCTTATATTTATAAGGAGTTAAGTATCAAGTTCGTCACTGATCTATTGACCTTTTTACCTATTCGTCATTGAAGTATTTCTTTTTACAATTTCGTCCTTAAGCTAATTACTTAGTTTACCATGTCATTATTTTGTCTCATTTTTGTCCAAACTGCCATTAAAGCTGCCTATTTGGCGCGCTGAGTTTGTAGTACACTTGGTTAAGATTTGGTTATAAAAGGGGGTATAAATGGAAATTATTGAACTAGAAGAGATCCTCCACCCAAAAATTCAAAGTATAGAGGGGTTAAAATTAAAATATAAATTTATAAATAAACCCCTTCTTATAAAAAAAAAGAGTTATTTTTTAACTTTTTTTTTATTTATCTTTTTCTCATAGCAAGTAAAATCTCATCACCACCACCCTGAAATGATTAACTTTGAAAACCAATTTTGCACCGTTGGAAATTAATTTATAGCACCACAGATTAAACAAACAATTTAATCAACAGTAGGGGATTTATTGATCAAGTCAAGAACGTACCAATAAGCCAATAGCAAAACCAACAGCAAGGAAACAGGATCAGGAAAACACACCAGAAACAAGTAAACGAATGATTAGAAAACTTATCGTGATTTGATCGAGTCGCCTTAGGAAGACTGTCATAAGAGAAAATATTGCCCCCAATTGGTGCAACTCAGGTACAGGCAAATTTCTCCGAGGATAAAACGATCACGGATTACGTACCACAAATCAGCACACAGGTAGGTAATCACCGGCGGTCCTATCTCAGTCGCCTTGAATCTCACGAACGAATCTCTACGAACAGGGAGTAATTTAGCAATGAATTAAAGCAAGAGAATTGAGTTTCTCTTCAATATTTCATGCCCAAAAATGGCTGGAGGAATGATCTATTTATACATGGGGTAAATTAGGTTTTAAAGTCTTAATATGACCTAAAAATCCACTGCAATTCGGCCCAGGAAAGTCAAAATCCATCACTAGCGCGGCCGCCCTTGAGGCTGGCGCGACCGCGCTAAGCTCCAGTAACTTATGGCGAGGTCTCGGCCTTCAAGCGCGGCCGCCCTTGGCCTAAGCGCGGCCGCCCTCCCAGCCAAAGGTGCCTCCGACGGATTTTTCCTCCTTAGCCAAATTCAGTTCAAGCCAAAACGCTCCAAGGTCATAGGGCTATGAACTTTCATACCACATATATCAAAATTCCAACATGCACCACCCCACCAAAACCACTATCACCACCGCCACCGCCGTCACTGAAATCATCGTCATCGCCATCACTATAACTATCCACCACCAGTAACATTACACAGTAATCACTGCCATGCAAATAATGTCCCCCAAATCAATACCAATTCACATTTAGCCCAGATTCAAGAAAATCAAAACCCAAAACAAAACCCAATTTCAAAAATATTCATCTGACTTAAAGAAAGTTGAAATAATGTACTCAAAACCTAAACATATATTCAAAACATTCAAAACATTCAAAATCCAACACAATATATATTCAAGACATTCAAACACAAAATCAATTGAAACACTGGATTTTTATATTGATGTAGCGCGCTTGGACTGCGGTGTATATTTCAAATCTGCACCAAACCGGGCTCCTTTTCCTGGATCTGCTCCAAACTTGATTCGCCGGGTTAGATGGGGACGTTGATTGCAGGGAAGATGGGGACGACAATGGCGGCGAAGGTGGGGACGACGATGATGGCGAAGGTGAGAGCTATTCCAGATTTCTATGTTTGGGGTAGAAGAGGGGGGGGAGAGAGAGAGGAAAGAGGCGGTTGGAAAAGAAGGGTGGGGAGGATGGTAGTAGAAGTTTGGCCGATGCTGGATGGAGGGGGGGTGTGGGAATGAGGAGCGAGAATTGTAAGGGAGGGAGGAAGAAGAAGCTTGAAAATGTCAACGGGTTATTGTTTATTAAAAGTGGCGATTGAGAGTAATGATTAGGGTTTTGTTTCCTTTATTTATTTCTTGTTTTTTTATTTTCTAGTTATTTTATTTTCTAGGGTCACTAGTTTAATAAATTGCATTTTCAACCCTTTTATTTTCACATCAGCAAATCTTGACTAAGTCTATTGCCAACTCAACGTTCTTATTATGTTAGCATGCCACATAGGCAGCTATAACGACAGTTTGGACGGAAATGAGACGAAATGATGATATGATAAACTAAATAATTAGGTTAAGGACGAACTTGTTAATTAACTCTATTTATAAGGTGAGATAAGTTTTTTTATGGGTCCCTCCTGAATTGGAGGCCCATTAGCTAATATAAATAGATAACATTTAAGCTCGTAACTTGTTGACATTGTTTGATTCTTTATGATAGGTTTGGGCCAAACCATTTTTGTATTGACACATCAAATATTAATCTCTCTTCTTGGTTATAAGCGTCAACCTAAGAGACAAAATAATATACTCCCTTCGTAGTCTCGGTTTAAGAGTAGACTTCTTGTGGACACGCTCCTTTGACATGTAATATTTTCTGCTTTGAAATTTGAATTGAGAAATTCACAACTTTAATTTACAAGAATAATGTACTCCCCTCCGTTCCAAAATAAATATTTAAGGTGTTTTACTAACTTCTCTCACAAGAGAAATTGACTTCGCCGGTTGGATTGGTCCAACTAAAAAAGAAAGGGGAAGTTTACTTAGACCACCTACGCGTTGGTGAAAACCACCTCGATCGGATCATAGCTCCAAGAACAGAGGATTGTGTTGGTTGTAACAGATATGAATCTGCTTCGAATCAAAAAGGAAAGTGTGATATTTATTGTGGAACTGAGAGAGAAAGAGTATCAAATTTGGGTTTCAAGTCCCTCCATTTCGTTTCCTTTTGTTTCTGACATTTGTATACGGTAGAAGCACTAGATTTGTTAGTATAAATGGTAAAATAAAAAAGTTAAAACTTAAACGTCGCCTGAGAGATTCGAACTCTCGCGGGGAAACCCCATGTACTTAGCAGGCACACGCCTTAACCACTCGGCCAAAGCGACGCTTGAATAATTCTGTGAAATAATTGTATTTATAATGTACTCCCTCCGTCCCATGATAATATATAAACTCTCCTTTTTGGGCGTCCCACAATAATATATACTACTTTCCTAAAATGGAAAGGAATCTTTACTATTCCCTCCACTAATTCTCTCTCCTACATTATTTTAATACTCACATCACCATTATAATTTACTATTCTCTCCACTCATTCTCTCTCCTATTTTATTTTCACACTCACAACACTTTCAATATAATATTTTCTCCTTAATTCATGTGCAAAACCCAAAAGTCTATAAAAAGATGGAACGGAGGGAGTATTAGCTTGACATGAAAGTCTGTGATTTTATGATAATCCATGGTTTCTCAACATAAAGTTGCTTTGTGGCAGATTTATAGGAGATTGATGTCTTGCCTTGCCTATGATTGATAAATCATGAATACTTGAGTGTTAGTACATGATTATAGAGGGTGTTAGTAGTATAGTAGGATTATTGTTAAGAAGTGTCGGTGATAGTTATTAAGATTGTCGGTCGCAATGTTAAAGTGTGTCAGTGCGTGCCAGATGTAATGTTAAAAAGTAAAGTAATAGGTTAAAAGAGTATTACTTATAGTACTAGTGTTAAAGAGTTTCGATAATAGTGTTAAGAGTGTCAAAATATATTAACAAATTCAGATTATTTAAAAAAATATTATGGTACGTTTTAAAATAAGTTTCGAAACATTCTTAGAAAGTTCAAGTTGATTAAAAAAAATTGTATACAAGCGTTTTTAAGAACCGTTTTTCCTTAAGATTTTGACTACAAATCTCTAAAAATAAATCTAATCAAAAAGTTAAATAATAAAAAATCCAAAAAGTTTAAAAAAAAGAAGCTGTAACGGGCATGTGAAATCAGCTTTGCACTTTTGTCCACAAATGGCAACAACCCAAATCAAAGCCACCGTCATATCCCATGTATAAGTCGGCATTAACTATCGCGACAAAGCCGCCTCAATGGGACGGCCTTGGCCGGCAGACCTATTAGTACGATGATTGAAAGTTTCTGGCTCAACTAGACCGCCTCTAAGCTCCAAAAATGGTGGCCGGAAGAAGAAGCTTCCTTTTAAAATTGCTCTTCATCTTGCCGCAGCTGCTCTTGTGGTTGTGGCATTGCAACTATGCCGGAGTATCCGCTCACGGTGGCGTTCAGCCACTTTCAAAGATTGCAATTCACAAGGCCGTTAACGCACTTCACCACTCTGCTTTAATTAGGGCTAACCCCCTTCTTCTCGGCACCATGGTCATCATTTTTAACCATTCTCTTATTTCCTATTTGTCGTCTTTATCAATTTCGAAATTCTGATGCTAACATGAAATACTCATTTATGATTTTCACTTATATCCAATTGTACCTAGCAATTGATGTGATATATGTTTAGGGAGGATTAAAGTATTCGATGCAATTTATTTCTCATGATTAATCATAAAACATTACTAGCTACTTCCCAATAATGAGCTTCTAATATATTTCCGGAGGGTTCGTAAAGAGAATTTGATGCATTTGTTAAGGATAGTAGCTTGATCTAACATTAGCCATCAAGTATATAAGTGAGAAAACGTCCTGTTCTTATAATTGATCTAAAGCTACAAGTTCACTTGATGAAACTTGTATAAGAGGAGGGTTTGATTTGTGAATCGGTTAGGTTTCGGATATACTAATATGAGATTGAACTGTGTACATTTTTGATCACTTTTCATTTGTATAGCTATGGAGTATACGATAATCAGTTTGTTGACATGGATTGTATGTGTAATTAAATCATATGCAGGGTGCAGATGCCGAGTGGGTAAATGTGGATATTAACTTTCCTGAGCCTTCAGAGGATGACTGGGTTGGAGTGTTCTCTCCAGCAAATTTCAAGTAATTTCTACATCTGAATCTTGTATTTAGTTCTCTGGTTTTCTTGTACACTATGTTCAACTGCAAATTTTCCTTTTAAGTGGACACATGCAAGATCAAGTTATAGGCTTAGTTTGATATGATTGCAATCCAACCCTCAACCAAGACAATGTACATATTCTTGTGTGTGTATGGCTGAATATCGAGATTCTGTCTCCATTCCATATTTTCTCATCAGAAGCTAAACTGTCTTTTATGATTTGTCAGCTCAGCTACCTGTCCACCTGAAGATGACCCGAGGCAGCAGGTTCCATTTATATGTTCATCTCCCATAAAGGTAAATGTTACTGGACTGTATTTTTTTGCTAGACTTTAGAAGTTCATTGCACTACTTCTGAATGTTTACTTCTCTAACTGTTTTCTGTTCATGTATTATTTCAGTACAAGTATGCCAATGACTCCAACCCTGATTATACAAAGACAGGCATTACGTCTTTATCATTTCGATTAATCAATCAGCGAGCTGATTTCTCATTTGCATTATTTACAGGAGGTTTACCACATGTATGTTCATATTTTACTTCCCTCGTGCTCATACTCCATCATTATCTTCTTCTTTTTTTTTGTTTTCAAATTTTTATTTGAATCCTTATACTGTTTCACATAAAAGATGCAGGGGCGTAATGTGGTGTGGCTTGCATCTTCTTCGTCCTTTTACCTAGTGTTTTGTGTTAATTGTTGAAAGACTAATTCACTTTCTTTGGGTTGCAGCCAAAATTGGTGGCTGTATCCAATATTATAAGATTTGTAGATCCTAAAGCACCTGTTTATCCACGTCTCTCTCAAGGGAAATCATGGAATGAAGTAAGTTTCCGTTAGTATAGGTCTACACCTGGTATAGCTTGAGCCAATATCATCTCAAACTCACCGGGGTGACAGTTTACTCTTATGATTCTTTATTTTTTTGTCCAAACTAGAATCCTCTCCATCCCCCCTGAATTGGGAACCGGTTGTGTCGAGAAGAGCAGTAATGATGTCTGATAGTTGACAGAAATTGATAAGCTTTTGTGTTTTTGCGTAGATGACTGTCACATGGACAAGTGGTTATAACATTAATGAAGCTATTCCTTTTGTTGAGTGGGGGTTGAGGGGAGAGCCTCATACAAGGTCCCCGGCTGGAACATTGACATTTCACAGAAACAGCATGTGTGGTATGGGCATTGTTTTGAACATTGCGTCTCTGAAACATTCCCAGACTGCAATGAATTTGATTGATATGCTTATTGTGTAATCATCCTGTTGGTCTTCTACCTATAAAACTTGATTATATAGTCTATCTTTAATAGTCATTGAGTTAGCATGTCCAGGGAAGTAGTGGAATTAGTTGTCATACACAATCATATGTTTCTTGAAAGAATGTATATTAGATGGGTGCCTGAACAAGCCAAAGAAGTTAAAAACAGTTATTCACTTTTTTGTCTATGGACAAGAAGGTAACTCCCTCCCCCTCCCCCCCCCCCCCATTTTGAGTTAGAAAAATGGAATACATCACCAAAAGAACTCATGAGTTACTCCAGGAAAGTTGGATTCAATGTAGGCAGAAAGAAGTTAAAAACAGTTATTCACTTTTTTGTATATGGACAAGAAGGTAACTCCCTTCCCCCCCATTTTGAGTTAGAAAAATGGAATACATCACCAAAAGAACTCATGAGTTACTCCAGGAAAGTTGGATTCAATGTAGGCAGAAATTTTGAACTAAGTTAATGCAGAATTGATGATCATTGATTTGGACTTTTGAATGGCTTTACTTGTATCAGAAGTTATTTTGTTTCTAATATGCAGGCCCACCCGCGAGGACTGTTGGATGGCGTGATCCTGGTTTCATACACACAAGCTTCTTAAATGATTTATGGCCTAATTTAGTGTATGCATCCAATCGTCAACTTCTTGAAACTACTCCTTCTGTCTCGAGTCACACTTACCATTTTGTTTGTCCCCAAAAGGAATTCATTTCTAAAATATAATTTTCATATCTTCATATTCTCCATTTTTTTTGTAAGCGTGATTACTTATTTTGCGTGTCCTGCCAAAGACATTTAGCTTAACGCAATGAACAAAGTACGGTTTTAGTATTTTAGCTTTTCAACCGCAACCCTATATATATATTTCGGGGGGGGGGGAGTAGGATGAGCTGTGCAAATTTTAACTTTTTAGATGGTTGCGTATTCAGGTATACGTACAAGCTTGGTCATAGACTATTCAATGGATCCTATATCTGGAGCAGGATTTATTCATTTAAATCATCACCATATCCAGGCCAGGACTCATTACAGCGTGTTGTAATATTTGGTGACATGGGGAAAGTGAGAAATTAAAACCCTTAACACACACAAACACATATTTTGAGTCTCGTAGTGAATTAACTTTTACATGCTTCAGGCAGAAAGGGATGGTTCAAATGAGTACAGCAATTATCAGCCAGGGTCGCTCAATACAACTGACCAACTCATCAAGGACTTGGAAAACATTGACATAGTTTTTCATATAGGAGATCTCAGTTACGCAAATGGATACATTTCACAGTGGGACCAGTTTACAGCTCAGGTGGAGCCCATTGCATCAACTGTTCCGTATATGGTTTCAAGGTATTACTGTTATTTGCTTGATGCCATATTTGGTTATCTCTGATACAACTTTCTGATTCTTAAAGAAACTAAAATGATTAACTGCTTCTCCAG
The DNA here is from genome assembly GCA_022495995.1 of Adenophora triphylla var. japonica. Lineage (NCBI taxonomy): Eukaryota > Viridiplantae > Streptophyta > Magnoliopsida > Asterales > Campanulaceae > Adenophora > Adenophora triphylla. The sequence goes on from JAFEMH010000420.1 coordinate 511,027, forward strand.
CGGTAATCACGAACGTGACACACCAGGAACGGGCGCCTTCTATGATACTGATGATTCAGGAGGTGAATGTGGTGTTCTAGCTGAGACGATGTTCTATGTTCCAGCTCAGAATAGAGCTAAATTTTGGTAAGTTAAAGCAATTAAAAGGTTGATGCCATTTTTACCACCCAATTTCACTTTCACTGAACTAATCTACTCCCTCAATCCCAAAATGAATGTCCAAAATTTCAAATTTGCTCTTGGTCAAGAGCAAATTTGAATTTTTTTTTTTTTTTGTTACATTAATTTCGGAACGGAGGGAATAAGAAATTTGGTTTTGGACCCTCTTAACCTCCATTTCATCTTTAAGTAACTCTAGTCAATGCAAGTAGATTCATGTTGAATTAAATTTTATCTAGTTATACCGGTGATCTACAGGTACTCAACAGATTATGGAATGTTTCGGTTCTGTATAGCTGACACTGAACATGACTGGAGAGAGGGTTCAGAGCAGTTTAGATTCATTGAAAATTGCCTTGCCTCAGTTGATAGACAAAAACAACCTTGGTTGATCTTTTCTTCTCATCGTGTTCTTGGGTACTCGTCATCAAACTTTTATGGGGAGCAAGGTTCATTTCAGGAGCCCATGGGGAGAGATAGCATGCAGAAGCTTTGGCAGAAGTACAAGGTGGACATTGCAGTTTATGGTCATGTCCACAATTATGAAAGAACATGCCCCATTTACCAGGTAAACAAATTCTCTAAAAAACCTTATTCCCCCCCCCCCCCAAGTAATTCATTTCTTACAGAATTATTAAGGGAAATCTTGTTGCCACCAAAAATAGTCCCCAATAATTAGATAATGCAGTTGAACCACCATATAAAGTGGAATACTTCCTCCATCAAGTGTGGCATATGACTTGTCAACATTCTTAAGGAATGTGTTCTTCTTGTTTGTACATTGTTTGAGTTAGACCAAAAAGGAAAGTGCGACACTTAATTAGGACAGAGGGAAACCGTGATATAGTTATTCTAGGTCAGTCCTTCCTAATTCAAGGTTGGTTTTGATTGTTGTACAGAATCATTGTGTTGAACTTCTCTAGCTCAAATTTCGCCATGGTACAATCATTGTACAAACAAGGAAAACACATTCATTAAGAACATCGACAAATCAACTGCAACACCTATTAGGACAGAGGGACTCCAATGATTTAGTTATTCTTGGTCAGTCTTTTCTAATCCGAGGTTGGTTTTGATTATTGTACAGAATCAATGTGTGAACAGTGAAAGATTTCATTACTCAGGCACCGTAAATGGTACAATCCATGTGGTTGTGGGCGGAGGTGGGAGCCATTTATCAGAATTTAGCCCATTGCAGACGTCGTGGAGTCTTTACAGAGACCGTGACTATGGATTTGTGAAGTTGACGGCGTTTAATCACTCATCTCTTCTGTTTGAGTACAAGAAGAGTAGTGATGGCAAAGTGTATGATTATTTCACTATCTCAAGGGACTATAGGGATGTTTTGGCTTGTGTACATGATGGTTGTGAACCAACCACTTTGGCTTCGTGATTCAATTCCTTTGTAATATCACAATTTCAGGTTTATTATGAATATTTTGGCATTTCTCTTGTCTCTAAAAAAAAATAGTACTCCCTCCGTCCCAGACAGACAAAGGGTCATCGGGAGGATTTCACGCTTCTTAAGATTTTTTTTAAAAAATGAATAAAAGTTTAATGTGGGATAAGAAATAGTAGTTAATGATTGATTTTTTTTTTTTTTTGTAAATATGTTAACTTTATAAGGGTATAATGAATGATTTTTTTGTAATATGGGGTAGGAAATAGTAGTTAATGATTGATTTTTTAATAGGAGAGAGAATGAGTGGGAGGAATAGTAAGTTAATGATTGATTTTTTTGTAAATATGTTAACTTTATAAAGGTATAATGAATGATTTTTTTTTTTGTAATATGAGGTAGGAAATAGTAGTTAATGATTGGTTTTTTAATAGGAAAGAGAATGAGTGGAAGGAGTAGTAAGTTAATGATTGGTTTTTGTAAATATGTTAACTTTATAAGGGTATAATGAATGATTTTTTTGTAAATATATGGAGATGATAAGGGTATAAATATATTTAAAAACTTGCCATTTATGGAAAGGAACTCTTGGTCTGGAACGGACCAAAAGGGAAAGAAGAATAATTCTTGGCCTAGGCCGGTAAATACTAAATACAGAGAACGAAAAATACAGGGAACGAAATATTTCAATTTTGCCCTTCCGTCTCGTGTGTTTCTACACGATATTTTCTCCTTATACCGTGTATATTCACACGACACACTTCGCAGGAAAATTCCAATCGTTCACCCATGGACACTGCGAACGATATCATCATCAACAACGAAGCAGGTCTCCAATGGTTGATAGGTTCTCCCTTCGTCTCTCCCCTCACAGTAATATCCACCTTCAGGTGCATTCACACCCACCCCTCCGACCCCTTTTCACCTGATTTCGTCAGAGAATCAATCAGGTAACCCTAACTCCCAATCATCTGATTCTTTGTTTGCCTGTGCGTTTGTGATTGATTTAGTTGAAGTTTTTCCGTGCAGATGATTTGAGGACACTTTTGTTGAAAGGGTTTGAAGTAATTGGAGCATTGATTGTTGGAAAAGGAGGTTCTGATTTCAAAGGGAATGTTAGTGACGCCATTGATGCGTCCAGTATAAGAGGAACTCTATTTTCAGTTTATCTCGTGTAATCTAACACGAGAAGATTCTCGTGTGATTTTACACGAGATTTATCTCCGTCCACCATTATAAGGGCCCTTTCATTTGATTGAATATTCAGATTTTGGTAATCAGTTGTTTCGTGTTGATTATGATGATGGTTGTTGATGTTTTGGTAATGGGTTTTGCCTAATTCTTCACTCATCTCGTATGGATCCACACGTAATGTGTCTCGTGTGGATATACACGAGATGTATATCGTGTGTATCCACACGAGATGTGTCTCGTGTGGATACATACGAGACACATAAAACCCTAAATACCCTAAATAATAGCACATATTTGTAACTCAATTTCCATTTGGATTTTGAGGAAACTCATGTAGATGAAAAACATTTTAAATATTATTTAGAATGTAGAAAAAAATTAAAAAAAAATAAACGAGGTAGCCGTATACCATTTTTGGCAAGATCGGGAACACATAAAACCCTAAACACCCTAAATAATGGCACATATTTGTAACTCAATCTCCATTTGGATTTTGAGTATAGTGATAAAGATGAAAAACACTTTAAATGTCACCTAGAATCCAGAAAAAAATTAAAAAAAATAAACGAGGTAGCCGTATACCATTTTTGGCAAGATCGGGACACATAAAACCCTAAAAACCCTAAATAATGGCAAATTTTTGTAATTCAATCTCCATTTGGATTTTGAGGAAACTCATGTAGATGAAAAACACTTTAAATGTCACCTAGAATCTAGAAAAAAAAATTAAAAAAAAATAAACGATGTAGCCGTATACCATTTTTGGCAAGATCGATACACATAAAACCCTAAAAATTCTAAATAATTGCACATATTTGTAACTCAATTTCCATTTGGATTTTGAGGAAACTCATGTAGATGAAAGACATTTTAAATGTCATTTAGAATGTAGAAAAAATTAAAAAAAAATAAACGAGGTAGCCGTATACCATTTTTGGCAAGATCGGGGACACATAAAACCCTAAACACCCTAAATAATGGCACATATTTGTAACTCAATCTCCATTTGGATTTTGAGTATAGTGATAGAGATGAAAAACACTTTAAATGTCATTTAGAATCTATAAAAAAATTAAAAAAAAATAAACGAGGTAGCCGTATACCATTTTTGGCAAGATCGGGACACATAAAACCCTAAAAACCCTAAATAATGGCAAATATTTGTAACTCAATCTCCATTTGAATTTTGAGGAAACTCATGTAGATGAAAAACACTATAAATGTCACCTAGAATCTAGAAAAAAAATTAAAAAAAATAAACGAGGTAGCCGTATACCATTTTTGGCAAGATCGGGACACATAAAACCCTAAAAATCCTAAATAATGGCACATATTTGTAACTCAATCTCCATTTGGATTTTGAGGAAACTCATGTGGATGAAAAACACTTTAAATGTCATTTAGAATCTAGAAAAAAATTAAAAAAAAATAAACGAGGTAGCCGTATACCATTTTTGGCAAGATCGGGACACATAAAACCCTAAAAACCCTAAATAATGGCACATATTTGTAACTCAATCTCCATTTGGATTTTGAGGACACTCATGTAGATGAAAAAAACTTTAAATGTCATTTAGAATGTAGAAAAAAATTAAAAAAAAATAAACGAGGTAGCCGTATACCATTTTTGGCAAGATCGGGGACACATAAAACCCTAAACACCCTACATAATGGCACATATTTGTAACTCAATCTCCATTTGGATTTTGAGTATAGTGATAGAGATGAAAAACACTTTAAATGTTACCTATAATTTAGAAAAAAATTAAAAAAAAAAAAACAAGGTAGCCGTATATCATTTTTGGCAATATCGGGACACATAAAACCCTAAAAACCCTAAATAATGGCAAATATTTGTAACTCAATCTCCATTTGGATTTTGAGGAAACTCATGAAGATGAAAAACACTTTAAATGTCACCTAGAATCTAGAAAAAAATAAAAAATAAATAAACGAGGTAGCCGTATACCATTTTTGGCAAGATCGAGACACATAAAACCCTAAAAATCCTAAATAATTGCACATATTTGTAACTCAATTTCCATTTGGATTTTGAGGAAACTCATGTAGATGAAAAACACTTTAAATGTGATTTAGAATGTAGAAAAAAATTAAAAAAAAATAAACGAGGTAGCCGTATACCATTTTTGGCAAGATCGGGAACACATAAAACCCTAAACACCCTAAATAATGGCACATATTTGTAACTCAATCTCCATTTGGATTTTGAGGAAACTCATGTAGATTAAAAACACTTTAAATGTCATTTAGAATCTAGAAAAAAATTAAAAAAAAAATAAACGAGGTAGCCGTATACCATTTTTGGCAAGATCGGGACACATAAAACCCTAAAAACTCTAAATAATGGCAAATATTTGTAACTCAATCTCCATTTGGATTTTGAGGAAACTCATGTAGATGAAAAACACTTTAAATGTCACCTAGAATCTAGAAAAAAATTAAAAAAAAATAAAAGAGGTAGCCGTATACCATTTTTGGCAAGATCGGGACACATAAAACCCTAAAAACCCTAAATAATGGCACATATTTGTAACTCAATCTCCATTTGGATTTTGAGGAAACTCATGTAGATGAAAAACACTTTAAATGTCACCTAGAATCTAGAAAAAAATTAAAAAAAAATAAACGAGGTAGCCGTATACCATTTTTGGCAAGATCGGGACACATAAAACCCTAAAAATCCTAAATAATTGCACATATTTGTAACTCAATTTCCATTTGGATTTTGAGGAAACTCATGTAGATGAAAAACACTTTAAATGTCACCTAGAATCTAGAAAAAAATTAAAAAAAATAAACGAGGTAGCCGTATACCATTTTTGGCAAGATCGGGACACATAAAACCCTAAAAATCCTAAATAATTGCACATATTTGTAACTCAATTTCCATTTGGATTTTGAGGAAACTCATGTAAATGAAAAACACTTTAAATGTCACCTAGAATCTAGAAAAAAATTAAAAAAAAATAAACGAGGTAGCCGTATACCATTTTTGGCAAGATCGGGACACATAAAACCCTAAAAACCCTAAATAATGGCACATATTTGTAACTCAATCTCCATTTGGATTTTGAGGAAACTCATGTAGATTAAAAACACTTTAAATGTCATTTAGAATCTAGAAAAAAATTAAAAAAAAAATAAACGAGGTAGCCGTATACCATTTTTGGCAAGATCGGGACACATAAAACCCTAAAAACCCTAAATAATGGCAAATATTTGTAACTCAATCTCCATTTGGATTTTGAGGAAACTCGTGTAGATGAAAAACACTTTAAATGTCACCTAGAATCTAGAAAAAAATTAAAAAAAAATAAACGAGGTATCCGTATACCATTTTTTACAGGATCGGGACCCATGAAACCCTAAAAACCCTAAATAATGGCACATATTTGTAACTCAATTTCCATTTGGATTTTGTGTATTTTCATAGAGATGAAAACACTTTAAATGTCATTTAGAATCTAGAAAAAAAATTAAAAAAAAATAAACGAGGTAGCCGTATACCATTTTTGGCAAGATCGGGACACATAAAACCCTAAAAACTCTAAATAATGGCAAATATTTGTAACTCAATCTCCATTTGGATTTTGAGGAAACTCATGTAGATGAAAAACACTTTAAATGTCACCTAGAATCTAGAAAAAAATTAAAAAAAAATAAACGAGGTAGCCGTATACCATTTTTGGCAAGATCGAGACACATAAAACCCTAAAAATCTAAATAATTGCACATATTTGTAACTCAATTTCCATTTGGATTTTGAGGAAACTCATGTAGATGAAAAACATTTTAAATGTCATTTAGAATATAGAAAAAAATTAAAAAAAAATAAACGAGGTAGCCGTATACCATTTTTGGCAAGATCGGGGACACATAAAACCCTAAACACCCTAAATAATGGCACATATTTGTAACTCAATCTCCATTTGGATTTTGAGTATAGTGATAGAGATGAAAAACACTTTAAATGTCACCTAGAATCTAGCCAAAAATTAAAAAAAATAAACGAGGTAGCCGTATACCATTTTTGGCAAGATCGGGACACATAAAACCCTAAAAATCCTAAATAATGGCACATATTTGTAACTCAATCTCCATTTGGATTTTGAGGAAACTCATGTAGATGAAAAACACTTTAAATGTCACCTAGAATCTAGAAAAAAATTAAAAAAAAATAAACGAGGTAGTCGTATACCATTTTTGGCAAGATCGGGACACATAAAACCCAAAAAATCCTAAATAATTGCACATAGTTGTAACTCAATTTCCATTTGGATTTTGAGGAAACTCATGTAGATGAAAAACACTTTAAATGTCACCTAGAATCTAGAAAAAAATTAAAAAAAAATAAACGAGGTAGCCGTATACCATTTTTGGCAAGATCGGGACACATAAAACCCTAAAAACCCTAAATAATGGCACATATTTGTAACTCAATCTCCATTTGGATTTTGAGGAAACTCATGTAGATTAAAAACACTTTAAATGTCATTTAGAATCTAGAAAAAAATTAAAAAAAAATAAACGAGGTAGCCGTATACCATTTTTGGCAAGATCGGGACACATAAAACCCTAAAAACCCTAAATAATGGCAAATATTTGTAACTCAATCTCCATTTGGATTTTGAGGAAACTCGTGTAGATGAAAAACAATTTAAATGTCATCTAGAATCTAGAAAAAAATTAAAAAAAAAATAAACGAGGTATCCGTATACCATTTTTTACAGGATCGGGACCCATGAAACCCTAAAAACCCTAAATAATGGCACATATTTGTAACTCAATTTCCATTTGGATTTTGAGTATTTTCATAGATATGAAAAACACTTTAAATGTCATTTAGAATGTAGAAAAAAATTTTAAAAAAATAAATAGGTAGCCATTTATAATTTATACATCTCGTGTAAAAACACACGAAATATATACTTCTATCTCGTGTTGATGTACACGAGAGGTTTAAAATCCTGTAAACCTTCAAAACGAGCTGCGTTGAATTCGCCGTTTATAATTCCTTAAAACACACCTATTCTGAACAGAAACCATAAACCCCATTATTATTCAAAAAATCAATCTCTAAGTTCATAGCATGGATTCCTCACAAAATTCTCCCCAACATTTTCCAAGTTTCAATGATCATAGCATGGATTCTTATGAGTATATTAACCTTGATGATATAAAATTTGTCCTTGATGAAGAAGAAGGAATCTCACCAAATTCTCCTCCACATCAACATTCTCCAAGTTTCAATGATCCAAGCTTCTATGATCATAGCATGGATTCTTATGAGTATATTAACCTTGATGATATAGAATTTGTCCTTGATGAAGAAGAAGGAATCTCACCAAATTCTCCTCCACATCAACATTCTCCAAGTTTTAATGATCCAAGCTTCTATGAAGTAAGTTCTTAATCTTTTGTTTTGTATTGTGATCAAAATCGAAATCAAAATTCCATCTTGGACGGAGATAATTTCGTGTAAAAATACACGGCATAGTTGCTTACATATCGTGTACACTAACACGAGATGTACTGATCTATGTCGTGTATTTATACACGAAATGTATACTTACTGGAGCTTTGAAACTGACTGGTACTGTATTTTGCAGGGTCCATTTCCGGATATCGTTGATGAATTCACGACATCGTAATTATTTCCAAACAAGGATGCGCTTCTTGCACATGTACGGGAAATCGCGAGGCGTCGAAATATACACCTTGTTATACGTAACTCGAAGAATAGAATTGGAAATAAACTAGCTTATGCGATGATAATATGTCATTTTGGTGGATATCACAGCCCTAAGATCTAAGAATATAAAGAAGAGTAGTAGCAAGAAGAGAGAGTGTAGTTTTAAACTATATGCCAAAGAAAGGAGGGATGATGGGTTATGGGGTTATGTTGTAAGGAATGATATACATAATCATGGCTTTCCTTTATATCCTAAGGTTTTCCTCTCGGGAAATTGACAGTGCCGAATATGACGTTGTGTAGGGCAAGTGAATGTTCATTGCGTCCAAATGACATAGTTGCAATGTTAAAGATGAATGATGAGAAGAATATGAGCACTCCGATGCACGTCCGCAATGCCATCACAAAATATAGAGAAAAAGAACGACAAGGAAGGACCCCGCTACAACAATTCCTTAAATTACTCGTAGATCATGAATATACATACTACACGAGGGAAGACGCCGAGAGTGGCATGATCGGCGATATATTCTTCTCTCACCCATTAGCAATGAAGATGCTAAACTGTTTTCCATATGTTGTACAAGGTGATCGCACTTACAACACCAACTGCTATGGATCGTACTTCTTGCAGCTTTGTAGGATTTACTTCCACCGGCATAATTTCACAATAGCGTATGCGTTCCTCAAGTATCGAGTGCGGATGATTACAAATGGGCATTGGACAATTTGCACACTGCTTACACCTCCCCGCTTGCCAACAGCTTTTGTCACCGATCGTGAATTGGGTTTTATCGCCGCTCTCCGTACAGCTTTTTCCCGACACCGCAAACTTCTTGTGTCGGAGGCATATCGAAGTCAATGTTAGAAGGCATGGGTTGAGTCATACAGTATTTATTTATTTACTTATTTACTTATTTATTGATTTTCTTTGTTTATAATATATATAATTGCTTAAATTACGTGTAGCGAGGATTTGGCGTAATCATTCATGAGGAGTTTCAATTATGCAATCTCCCTACCTCCGGCGAATGGGACGAACGTTGGCAAGGGCTTTGTGACCGTTTCATATCTTATCCCGTATTATTGGATTACCTCCGCGATACATGGATTACTCCATACTCTCGTAATATTCTCGTCCATGCACACGGATGTGTTACCACACTTTGGGACCCATACCACAAACAGGATCGAGGGTGAGCATAACAGTCAAGAAGGCATCGGGAGTGCTTCTTCTACTTTTGACACAATCTTCAAAAAGGCTCATAAGATCTTCGATATCCAACTAAAAAATATCAAACAGGTATGAATAGATCAAATACCGTAACTCCAATTGATTTGAGAACCCGTAATCAGATCACAACATATTGACTAAAGTGTCAACTAAGCCTTGCGCATTATCGACAAGAGCGGGTCGACTTCGTAAAATCAAGCGGGTCGTAATGGGGTAATGTCATCACCGAGGATGCCTGCGGGTGTTACTACAGCGAACACATGGACTTCCATGTAGTCACGAGATTGCAAGGATAGAGGACTCATGGGGACGGATTGAGCTGGCCTCGATTCATGATTTTTGGAAGAAGTTGGACATTGAAGTAGACAACCCTCCATCTGAGCCTTCAATAAATAAAGACAATTTTCAAGCTATGTTGAATAAATTTGAGAAAGCACCTGAACCGGTAAGGAGAAAGTTATTCAAAACGATGGAAGAAGGGCTAAATCACCAAACAAGAGATGCTTACGAGCCAGATCATATTTCAAAGGCGAATAAACCCCGGACCGGAAGTTCCAGAGAACCGTCAGATTGGGAGCATACTAACAACTTTTTTCGAGTCCCCGTTACACCATCCTCGACTAGCAAAGGGTATAGATCTTCATTCATTTGTGGCTCACACAGTTGATTACGTTCTTGATGTATTTGATTTGCATGTTGATAGTATGAATGCTTCTTACTCTTTTCTTTGCCCTATTTCAGGTCTAGATCTGCATTCATTGCATCAACCCAAGCGAGTTCAGAGTCCACGCACAAATGGAAATCATCTTCAGAACCCACACCATCTACCCCTGCTAGTACTCCTACGTCTCATCCACCACTAGCCGCTTCCTGGTCGTGGGAGAGGACGGGGTCGAGGGCGAGGTCGAGGGCGAGGTCGAGGACGAGGACGGGATCGTGGTCGTGGTCGTGGAGAGGGAAATGGATAGCCCAATCACACTAGTATATACAAATTTCTAAGTATTTGACGTCTTTTCCACCTTTCATTATCCCATATATTGGAGGCATCACGATGTGGCATCTCGATGGACATTGTGGCTATAGAGCCGTAGCGACACGTATATTCGGAGATGAGGAGATGTGGGCTCGAGTGCGCTGCATCGTTACCATGAGGCGCATGCTCGCCAAGAAAATTATCAAAGAGTTCTAACTTGGATAAATGTAGATGAACTCTTACGTAGGATTGCTTGCTATGTCCGGCCGACGCCACGATACTTATTGGATGGACCTTCCGCATCTTGGGCACATCATTGCCACGAGGTATAATGTGGCATTCATTTCGTACTCGGCTAGCGGCGGCAGCTTATGTCTTCCAAAGGACTCGTACTAAATAGGAGTAGGACCACCGATAAACACAGCTTGTGGTGGGACAAGTGAGAAACCATTTTATATTGGTATGATACTTAACTGTCTCATCTATATTTGTAATATTTAAGTGTCTTACTTAAATTCGTTCAGTATTTAATCGTTATTACTTTTGCACCGCACATGTCGTGCAATGATTACCCAATTCCACCACCACCGAACACTTGGAGGGAACACCGTGATCCAAGCGCAAGTCAACCGATCCTCCGATACCGAGATAGGATAGCGGCATTTAATAAACTCTATGATCGTGGATACCCATGCAAGAAGAGAAAGATTACGTAGGGGATAGTATATGTGTAATGGTTTTTGAATTATAAAGTTTGTATGAATGTTTGGATGTTTGAATTATATGCTTATCCTTGTTAACACTTTTATTTCGTATACAATATTTCATCAGTATGACTTTGGTGCTGTTGTTGTTACTGATGTGTCTCGTATGGATCCACACGAGACACATCTCGTGTGGATATACACAAGACACAACTGTGTTGTTACTGATGTGTCTCGTGTATATCCACACGAGACACATCTCGTGTGGATTTACACGAGATGTGTCTCGTGTGGATCTACACGAGATGTGTTTCGTGTGGATCCATACGAGACACATCAGCAACAAGACCAAAGACCAAGTAAACAACAACTCCAAATAAACAACAAAGAACAACACAATCGACACAACAAAGAACTATCCATTTCATACTCGCATCTGTCAATACCAAATAAACAACACCAAATAAACAACAACAACAAATCCATAACTCCATATTCAAGACTACAAATCCATAACTCCATAAACAACAACAATACAATCAAGCATACCATTACAACAACAACTATCCATTTCCTACGTAAAATAAATCCAACTCCATAATCAGCACTACAAATATACCAAAACTCCATAATCAACAATACATAAATGCGACCTCCTACATGAGACGACCTAAACCCTCGTGTGCCCGTCTAAGTATATCTCCGGCGTACTCGGGAGACTCGCATCCGTCACTAATGGAAGTATGAGATCTGCGATCGCCGCAACCCCAGCCGCGGTGGAACATCAACTGGGAGGTGGGGGAGGTGGAATGTCAACGGGAGGATCGTGTATCGGATTAGATATCCGAACATGACTCCTAGCCGAAACCACTCCATATAATCATCACCACGGAGAAGATGTAGTATCTAGTGGTGGCCCCCATCTGGGAACGGGCCCGAAATCATGCATGTCGTACTCCACCCACCCGTCCCAAAATCATCTCCGTCACCATACTCCTTTTGGTATCCCTTCCGACCCTTTGACAAAATACATCTCGTGGGAGTCACGGGGCCGCCTGGGATCTCTCTCGTCGGTACCCGAACCGCCCGGTAACACGATCGCATATACGCCTGCTGATGTCACAAAAGCGTATAACCCCCGAAGTGTGAAACCGGCACCGAGTCCGCTCCGATACCATAAGGAGTCCAAACAACCCTATGAGTAGACTTTGTTAGGCGTAGTCTACATAATAACTAGAGTGATTGTAACAATTTGAAACAATTTTAATATGAATAACTCACCCTATCAACATGCATCCCGTCAAGAGTGCGGCGATACCGCACTAGATGATCTAATCCCTCCCACCAGACAAGACGTGACCATCTACGGGCTCTCTACGCCCTCGCCGCCAGCCAAGGGTCAGAAAGCCGCAGGAAATCCGGGAAGTACTCGTATATCCACCCCTGAGATGTATGTAAAAAGTATTAAATACTAATCAAATGCAACATGTAATTACAGAGGGGGGGGGAGTCGACAGAGTAAAAAGAAAATGAGTATAGTAAGATGTACCTCTAGCAAGTTGTCGCACAACCACCCATCTCGCTTGCATTCGGATCTCGGACGCCTTCCCCAACTCTCGATATAAATATGCCAATGTAGCTGTTCCCTGTGAGAGAGTGGGTAGTCTCTCAAGATCCATGCATAGAGAAAGGTAGGCTGAGGGCACCTTATCCTGACTCTTGTCCACGAACATCGTGGAACCCAAGAGGTGCAGGATATACGCAGAAGCACGCTGGGCATCAGTCATGTGGCCTATACGGGAAGAAAAGAGACGCCGGACATCCTTCAATAAGTACCCGGTGCCTCCCAAAACGAGGTGTCTAGTGATGCCGGATAGGTCAGGCACTGGATCCGGATATCGAATAGGTGCACCTACACACTGATACACCGTAAATTGAAGATGAAATAACACATTTTAGTACAAGAGATGAATGTAGATAGTATAGTCTTGAAATTGATAATATATAACAACATACCCAGGATATTAAATAAGTCGTGTAACGTAATGGTCATCTCCCCCCACGGCATGTGGAACGAGTTAGTCTCGGAGACCACCGTTCCAAAAATGCCGTCATCGCCGCATGATTAGGCCTCCGAATGGTGGCATCGTGCAGCCGCCGGATGCCCGATGCATCAACGAGGGTCACCTGTGCTCTACGCAGCCTCCAGATCATCACGCTTGAACCTTTTTATTCCAAACAAAAAATATAATCAACACTCGAGATCGAGAAAAGTACGAGATGTATAATTAATGGAATATTTAGAGTGTGTGCCAAACAACTTCAAGATTTTAATAAATTCACATAAATGATTATCTTACTTTTGCGAGATGTAGCAAGCCTCGTATGAAAAGTCACCACCGACTCACTAGTGGCATCCCTCCAAATCTCTCGAGCTCGTGATCACCAAAGTCGTATATAAGTGAAACATTCTCTCGGGCCGCCACCCGGGTCACTCGAATCCGCCATGATGGTGGCTCCTCCCCACCCGCACCCCGCCTCCTCCGTCCCCGCCCTCTAGCCACATCCCTCCCCTCCCCTCCCATGCCTCAAAGGTCTAACATCATGTACCTCCTCCTCCTCCTCATCGTCATCATCATCATCATCATCATCATCCCCACCCTCCTGCTCCGCCTCCTCATCCCCCTCACCACTATCATCGAATCGAAGATCCATCATCGGCTCCTACATCCTCCTCACAACTATCATCGAATCGAAGATGCCTCATCATCTCCTACATCCTCCTCAATCTCATGCTCAAACCCAGATCAGCCGCTCAGCCCGCTCAGCCGCCAGCCGCAAAGTCCTATCATGATCATCTCCTACATCCTGCTCAATCCCAAGCTCAGACCCACGCACGATAGTCCTATCATGTATCCTTTTGCTGCGTTTATCTACCTTAGGTGCCGTCTCGGCCTTCCTCTTTCTATTGGACGCGGTCATATGTTCACGTGCCTACAAAAAAACAAATAAGAGACAATAAATTAGCTATTTAGCATTTATAACTGAATACGAACGATGTAAAGAAAAAGAGTGGACACTGGGCACAACTCGTGTAAAATCACACGAGATGCATCTCGTGTGAGTTTATCTCGTGTGAACTCACACGAGATGCATCTCGTGTGAACTCACACGAGATGCATCTCGTGTGAGTTCACACGAGATGCATTCTCCAGTTTGGTTAATATCAAAGAAAGAAAAATTACACGAGATGCATAAAAAGAAAGAAAAATGAACGATGTAAAGAAAAAGACGTCGAAATCAATTGAAGCAACCAGTTCATGAAAGACGTCCAAATCAATTGAAGCAATCAAACAAAAATTAGACATTGGGAATGTAAAATTAGGTTTAAATTACGTTCAAATTGCATTACCTTCTTTACGGGCACGGTGGTAGAAGCGGAGGCGGCGGCGATGGCAGTGGTTGTAGCGGCGGCGGAAGCTCCAGCAGGGACGGCCGGAATTTTTACTCGAGCCATTCTTCGTCGTCGTGGTGTGTCGTCCGTCCGTTGGGTGTTGTCGTCGTCGTGTAGAGAGAGAGCGAGGGAGAGGAAGAGCTTTTGTTTGATTGAATTTGAAATGAAAAAAAAATTATATAAAATGGGTATTATCGTCAATTGCGGCGAGCCGTGTATTTTTGGAGCCGTGTATTTAACTATATCCGCCTAGGCCGGAGGGAGTACAACTTTTCTTTTTATGGTTTATCAAAAAAAAAAAAAAAAGGATTAGTGAATGGGAGTTATGCTTTCGTGTTGTTTAAGTCACATATTAAACTGTCGAGCTGAGTACGGGTCGATCCATGAGTTTTGTTGTCTACCTCTAGAGATTGTCTGGTATGGAGAAAGAGACACAATTTATTGTACAGGGATGTCGAATTCCAACCTTTACAGCATCGAGCTTCCATCTCCGAATTGTTTAATCTGTTTATCTATAATACAATAGGGGTGACTCTCAACCGCCACATAAAGAGTGGTCAAGATTGAGTTTTACCAAAGATAAATAACGGCCTAGATTTAAAGTTGGAAAAAGAAAATAAAACCCTTCTACACCGGTTCCTCGGTTCAACCCTCCTAGACCGGTTCCTCGGTTTCTTCTGACTTTCTCCTTTCCGCCAAAGCTTTCCCAAATCCGGCAATTTCTCCTCACCCACATGACTGATTCATCTCTTCCCCTAATCCTACTTCAATTACTAATAACCCAGTCAAAGAATCCTACTTCCATTGCTATAAACCCAGTCAAAATCCTATTGTCATTCCTATTTCATTGCTTTTGTTTAAATATGCCCTTACTATGGTTTCTCGCAGTCACAACTCTCTCGAACAGCTTAACTCCAAGCCCTAAAGATTTCTATTCTTCTGAATTTTTCAATTCACAAATCTCAAATCTTTCAGGTACGTTCTCCCTCTTTTCAAGATTTAAGTTTTTTTTTTCAATTTCGTGGGACTCTGTTGTTGTTTCATTCGTCTTATTATCTCAAATTTGCTTTCCACTTTGTGATTATTGGTCATTTAGGAAAGGTTATGAATGCAATTGAGTTATGCTTCTTGGTTCACTGTGTTTATGAGACAATAATAATATATCAGCCTTAAGTGTTTGAATGTGAAACCACCGTGCCACGATAGTAGGGCAAGTTTAGAGTCGTAATTGTTAATATACCAAGTAATGAATTGAGTTTATCCAACTGTTATGTCTCTGTACTCTGGGAAAATCGAACAAAATTTGAGGCACATATATTTCTTCTGTTGTGCAACGTAGCGAAAGCAATTGACAATAACAAAACACAAAAGCAATTGGGAATCGAAAGAGAAAGAGATGGAAATTTGGGGTTATGAATTGCGTCCGCCTCTTATTTTCCGTGCAATAATCTGAATAGTTTACATAGGGTTACAACCTTATATACTAAGAAACAAACCCTAGCCCAACTAATAAAGATAAATGAATATAAAAAAGCCTGCAATCGGAGGGCGCCGACCCCTTTGCCAGGACATCGAGCCATCACATCCAACATCTTCCTTCTTTCCTAGCATATATACTTTTCCAGCCACTTCAGTCTCTGTCAAGTTTGTATGTGCAATTAGGAATATTCTCTTAACATAGATTAAGTATGATTTCAAGATCAGGAGTTGAGAAAGAAAAGAAGAATTCAAAAAATTGTTGTTTAGAGATGATCCGTAAGTGACCTATTTTCACTTGATCCTCAATCCATTTTGAAAATTACACTTAGGAGTGAATAAATTGAAGAACACTTAACCATGGTTTTAGTTCTTACCTTCATGCATTCAGGTAGATTATCATCTTTTGATCTGGCATGGATCTGCAAATGCCAAAATTCCATATTGTTTGTTACATAGAAAATGCAGCTTCTACACTCTCAAGTCATTTTAAGATACAAATTTTTTCTTCATCTGTGAGGACCCCGACCCGGAACCTACACGTGTCCCGAGCTGGAGCGTCCTCAAACCAACCCAATTTTTCCTAATCTTTTAAAACTTTTATTTAACTTTCAAACATAAATATAATTGCTATAATCATTTCAAAATGACTCTACACCTTTTCACAATGGAGAAATAGTTGACTAACTTTGAAAGTAAGAAACTATTTTAGTTACAAAAAGACATTGGTTATAACATAAAATTAAAGTTTATAAATACAACTCATTAAATGAATTATACCAAAATACCCTTTCTACGCCAACCTAATCATACCCCCACAAGTCCCAAAATATTACTTCCAACTCCTCACCGCCCTTACTTGGCCGGTCCGCCTGTCTCGGAATCTAAAAACATTAAAGGGAGAGGGGTGAGAATAAATTTCAGCAAGCTATTATGAATGCAGCAATATGCCAAATAAAATGCAACACATAACAAGTCGCATATAACACATTGGAAAAGCTGTAAACACCTTACATTACCTTGGTTTACCTTTTCCCGTCTGAACAATAGTCATACAACATTGGGTATAATAATACTCCAATCTTACAGTGAGCTGCTTAAGCAATACTCACGTCTTATAAGACACGTTTTTCAGGGAACCAAATAAGACAGTAGCAACTCTGTAAGGCTTTTGGCTCAATACAGATGCTATACCCCATCCTGTGGCCACAGGAGGGGACGGCCACAGATATAACATAATCCGATCACATTAGGCCACAATTCCATAATTGATCGTATTATGTTACACCCCCAATGTCAGCTGACTCACACATTATCAAGCACATAATAGATACTTGAATAAAATCCACAAAAAGGGATAACAATATATCAACATGGTAAAATATACTCATGTCCAACCAATATCATAGTGCCACATTTGATCAACACACTATGCATAATATAAACAATATATATGAACTCAATGTAAGGCAAGGAGGTATTATCAATCCATCCTACAAAGTCATTATACGCTAATACAGGACCTCTATGAAGGTTCCAGTTCCAATTACCAAGTGGGAGTCACAATCTATAAGTGACCAAACAAGATTACTAAACAAATTCTGGTTCAGATTTGAAATTAAGTTCCTGGAGTCTTGGGCAACCGCCCATACCTCTTGGGCGACCGCCCAAGAGGGTTTTCAAAAGCACATCAGTTTCTGGACACATGGGCGGCCGTTCACGCCCCCTTGGGCGACCGCCCAAGTGCCTGATCCAGAATTCCCAAGTTTCCTAAAGTCCTTTCTTACCATTTTTCTCTTCCTTTCCAAACTTCCTTCTACTCTAATTCAAGGAATCAACAAGAAGATTTTTCCTAGCTTTACTAAGTTCATCCTAAATCGTGCAACCCAAAATAAAGAAGTTCTAAGTTATTTATCACTCCACATTTTACCCATTTTATACCCTCTATATCATCTTCCAAGAACATTATCCTCAACCCAATCCATTTACCCATTTTCCAATTCATGTAAGGTTTCCAAGGCTTGAAACAAATTCATAAGAACAAGCATAACATTCAAGAGTTATGAACATTTAGGAGAAAGAAAATCATAACAGCTCACATACTAAACCATGTAACCCAAAAATGATTAAATCTTATATCATTTACCCTTTGAATCACTACCCATTTCACTATCACATTCTAAGTATAAACTTCTTAATTTAATTAAACCCATTTGCTTACCTTCTTGACCCACTTTCCTAACCAACAACAACATTCTATTTTATTATTAAATTTCTCAACATCCAAGAAAGTTTCCAAGCATCAACAACCATTTTATTAGCAAGAACAACTTTAATTAATTCATGAACATCACATAGAAGGGAAGGTCATAATAACTCACCTTAGAAAATAAGAGGTGGATTAAGGATTTTCTTGGCTTGATCAACTCTCCTAGATGCACCAATCACAAAAGTACCCTTGGATTGAAAAATGGAGTAGAATTGAACTTAGTATGATCTTGAGAGGTGAGACTTCCATGGAAAGTATCCATGAAAAATGATAAGAGAGAAGGAGAGAATGAGGAGGAAGTAAAGAAGAAGGATGGAAGATGGAGTATAAGAATGGTAAAGGAGGTATGGGAAGTAAGGGGGGAGGTATGGTGAGGGACACATGGAGGGATATGGGGGGAGTAAGCCTTTCTTGGCCCCCCATAAAAAATCTAAGGCTTTCACCTTTAAAAAAAATTAACCTTTTCCCCCTAATTATTTATTCTACTCATTTTAACCTCCTCTTACTATTTATCTATTTTCTATTTTTATTAATTCCCATGGTCCTTTATTTAATATCCAATGATTTCTCAAAAGATTCTAAATTTACTTCTCACCCAACTTATCTTAAAATAAAAATTTAAAGACATAAATGAACACATAAAGTTAACATAAATATGAAAAGCATATAATATAAGATTTAAAATTTGTGCCTAGGGTTGGGGTCGTTACATCATCAATAGCAAAGTTGAAAATTTTTGGTCATTCATTCGAGACAGAGGGAGTAAATATATATGATTATGATCTTACTTGGGGGGGAGAGCAGGAAGCATACTCTAGGTTAAGCAAAAAGGGGAGTTTTAAGGTGAAAAAAATAATCCCAGACAAAAAAAAATATCAAAGGAGGCAAATTTTAAATGGCATCTGGAGTAGAAAGCGGAGAACTAAAATCATAAACCATGTAAAAGTCTATATGTTGATTAAAATGGTCTACCTCTGTTATTTGGTGAGAGGATGAACCTTGCTTGGTTGCAGTACAAGCAAGGATAGATATACCAGCTGCTATCATGGAGGGCCAGTAGCAAAGCTGCTCATGCCCCAGTAGTGCTAGCTCTGCCAAGTACTTGGCAGTCTTCTCCATCCCTTCATCAGCATTTGCTGCTTGCAAGTAAAACCTGCCACATTTTTTTGCATTGCCATTAGTAAGCTGAAGCAACTACTCCCTCCGGAATTGCATCATTATTGTTGGTAGGTGGTAGAACTGCACATTCTACTTTTTGCATACCTTTGAATGTGTTAGAAGACACAATGTGTTCATTCACAAAACATTCAATTCATGCCAAACTATTTAGAGAGACAAAATTAATAATATGGGATGAGGTTCCTATGCAACATCGCCATTATGTTGAAGCTGTCGATCGCAGCCTTCGAGATGTTCGTGATAATAATAGCCCTTTTGGCGGAATTACTGTAGTTTTTGGTGGTGATTTTCGTCAAACTTTGCGGTTGTACCTAAAGGATATCGTGAGCAAATTGTGGGATCAACTCTTCAAAAATCATCGATTTGGAAAAACATACACGTCTTGACTCTATCAGAGAACATGCGGCTCTATCGAAATGATTTTGCGAATGTTGAGTTTGCATCATACTTGAACGAGGTAATATTTACGCATTTAAAATAAATCTTTCTTT
The DNA here is from genome assembly GCA_022495995.1 of Adenophora triphylla var. japonica. Taxonomy (NCBI): domain Eukaryota; kingdom Viridiplantae; phylum Streptophyta; class Magnoliopsida; order Asterales; family Campanulaceae; genus Adenophora; species Adenophora triphylla. The sequence goes on from JAFEMH010000420.1 coordinate 531,272, forward strand.
AAGCATTCATAATTAATGTAAAATTAATTTCAATGACAGGTGGGAACCAATCCAAATGAGACACTCGAACTCCTGGCTACTATTCGTAAGTGTAAAGACGTCGACGAACTAATAAGAGAAGTTTATCCAAAATTGCATATATCGAGGACTTCCACTGCACAGTTCTTAACCGATCGAACAATTCTCTCTCCACGCAATGATGATGTCAATTATATAAATCTTAAAGCATTAGAGATATTCCCCGGTACTATCAGAAGTTATTAATCAGCCGACAAATGTGCGGATGATGATACAAGCGATCCGATCGTGGCAAATCGATACCCAATAGAATATTTGAACACATTGAATCCTCCCGGACTTCCCCCTTAAGACTTGCAGTTGAAAGTTGGTTGCCCAATTATTTTAATGAGAAATCTTGCCCCAAGGGATGGTCTTTGCAATGGAACAAGATTAAGGGTCCTTCGATGTGGACGACGTATTATTGAGGCTGAAATCCTTACCGGAGATAAAGCAGGCAACTTGGTATTTATACCAAGAATTTCTCTTACACCCTCAGCTTCTGAAATTACTCTTCCTATTATAAGACGACAATTTCCAATTAGGTTGTCCTTTGCAATGACTATAAATAAATCACAAGGTCAATCAGTTAAATTTGTGGGCATTGATCTTCGGACGCCGGTGTTTACTCACGGTCAACTATATGTTGCGTTGTCTCGATGTACTACATTCAATAGAATAGTGGTCCTCTGGCCCTCCAAAGATGACACAGACACCACAAATATTTTTTATCCAGAAGTTCTTCTTTAAGGTTTTAACTTAAGTGTTATGGTAAATTGTTACTATATTTACAAAAAGTGTTATGCTAAGTAGTTACTATATATTTATTAATCTAAAACATGTTTCAAATAGGTTCCCACACGTTCGACAGAAGATTTAGAAGATACTCAACCTTGGATTGATTCTTCGCAATTTACTCCACCCCTCTTGACTTATGACGATATCTGGGATGACCCAATTTTTGTGGCGGAAGCGGTATGCTTATTATATACTCCCTCCGTCCATTTAGTAGGTTCACGGTTACTGTTTACACGTTTATTAAGGAGGGAGTATTATATTGAAAGTGTTGTGAGAGTGAAAGTAAAATAGGAGAGAGAATGAGTGGAGGCTAGGGAATAGTAAATTATAATGGTGTTGTGAGTATTAAAATAATGTAGGAGAGATAATGAGTGGAGAGAATAGTAAATTATAGTGGGGTAGGGTTAATATTTTAATAATATAAAGTTTCAATTTTAGGAAAGAAACAAAGTGTGAACCATGTAAATGGACGCCCAAAATAGAAAGTGTGAACCATGTAAATGGACGAAGGGAGTATATATAATCGAATATAATGCACCATTTATAGTTAAATAAATGTGGTTGATATCTTTTTTTTACAAGTGCAGGAAGAATGTGCTAGAAGAGTTGAAGTTGAAGTTTTAATATCCGATCATGTCGTCGAAGAGGAAACAACAGATTAGTTTATTACTTTCAAGCAAATAATGGATATTTTTTCTATATTTTTATTCTCTTAATAATTTACGATTGATTTCATTCGAAACAAATGAGGCATGGAAAGATTCCTATTTATTTCTCAAATCTAAAGATTTTGTTTTTTGTTTGGTTCATTCTTTTTTATTCTTAGAGATGCTCTAAATGATTTTCTAAATTTTATTTTGATTGATTACTGTTGAATAAATATGATATTATGAGATAACCACCATGAGAGTAGATTACTATAAGTGGCTCGGGTGTCATGTGAACAGTAACAAATTGTTTAATTTGATTTGTGGTTTGGCACAATATATTTTAGTGTTACTTCTATGCAATAATTTCATGTTTTTACCCTACATTTTGGGTTTTGGTCCGCCAGTTTTACAATGCGTTTTGAATGTTCATTCTTAAGTTTCTATATGGCCTCTTTCCCATATCCGTTTGCGTCTTTGACGTTCAACACTTGAATTGTGATTCTTCCCTTTTGCATGACATGTAATCATATTGGTTAGATTCCCTTTTGTGTTAAATTGAATTGTAATAAAATTGTCGTGAATATTATCTTATGTTATAATTTTTTATTGTTTGCTTTTACATTTTGATCATTTCAAGATATTTGGGAGATTTTGATGTCATTTTTCTCTATATTTTATTTACTTGATTAACATGTATACCGTTTCCGTGACATTGACACGGACTAGGGAGTACTGGTATATCTCTATATAAACGAATTCCTTGTTCATAATTGTATGTGCACACCAACTGTTTGTGGAAATGATAGCGATGGATTCATTTTTGACACTGGCAATGCTTTTCGTATCTGCAAGTGTTTTTCTTTGGGCAATGACTACAGCATCAATTCCTATCATAAGTAGCGGTGCTCCAATCGGGGAACAGCCCCTTTCCAAGATTGCCATTCGCAATGCTATTATTGCTCTACACGATTCAGCTTTTATCCGTGCCTCCCCTTTCATATTGGGCTCCCCCAATGTAAGCATTGCTAGCTTCATTTTACTACTCCCTCCATATCAAAATAAATGTTCAAAAAAATATAAAATTCTATTTTGCTCTTGATTGATTAAGAATAAATTTGAATTTTTTTATTTACATTCATTTTGTGGCGGAGAGAGTATTTAGTACTGTGACTGTTTTGTTAGTTCGTGATGCATTTTAATAATTTGTATAGCACTTGTCTATAAAGCTTGATTCTTTATGCTAATTGAGCGGTAGTTAGTGTCCCGGCGGCAGGCCCACTCAGTTTGACCCGTTTGACTAGATTATTATTATCCGAGTCTTGTTGGGTCAAATATCTTATGCGCAGGGCGAAGCCAGGAATTGCCCGAGGGGGGGCAAGATTACACGGGGGTTCGGGGGCAGCGTCCCCGAAATTTTTTTTCGGGTCGGACAAGTAAAAAATGGGTCGGATTCATGAAATACAATGTATTTTAGTTAACAAAAATGATAAAAGTAAATAATTCAAACAACAATTGAAATAATGTTGAAGTATTTAACGCAAACAATTTATTAAAATATATTACTCGTACAAAAAAGAAATTCAAATTTGTTAATTAAACTTGGGATAATAGGAAGAAAGACCAAAAACAAAAAAAAATGGGAAAAGTCTAACTAATTAATTAAGATTGAAAAAATGTGAGGCAATTAGGAGAAAGAGAAAAACAAAACTGTTAAGAGAAAGAAATGGAGAGAGAGAGAGAGAATAGCAAAGATGGAGGACAAATAAAATTAATTGAAAATGTAGGTAGCAGGGTTCGAACATGGATTTGAAAGGAAAATTCAAAAGCTTTAACTTCACCCCTTCTACCGCTGAATCACACCACTCACTGATATTAATCTTGAAGTTAATTATATATATACATATATAACAAAAAATATGTTGGGGGGGGCAAAAAAAAATTTTTTTTCCACTGCATTTTCGCCGCTGGGGGGGGGGGGGGCGAGTGCCCCCTCCTGCCCCCCTAGCTCCGCCCCTGCTTATGCGTTGCCACCGGACACAGCCGAGTGGTAAAGAAAGCAGCATTACTGAGCTTGCAACCTCAGCATTAGGAGTTCGAATTTTGGTAGGAGTAGCTGAAGCAGTCAATTAAATTGGTGATGTAAGAGTGATGTAAGCGCCATGTAGGAGGGTTCCCTTGGGGCCAGGAGTATAAGGGGTGTTGCCACCCTGACTACCTCGGGCATATCCCGCGGTTTACTCCCGCTAGTCACTGAAGGACCGGTGGCCGGTGGTTCAGGATATAGTCCGGCGAAGCTGGAAACTGTTGGAAAAAAGTGTGTTTTGAAGGAAATAATGAGTTATTTTCTTAATTTGTTATTTGTTAAAATGACAAATTGATTGTTGGATTGTGTTCTACTCCATGAGTACATTGAAATCATATATTCATTTGTTCAAAATGGTTGAGAAATGAATGAGATATGAAGGCTCAAAGTTAATGGGTTGGAATGGGTAAAATGTGGTTATCCCACATTGGAAAAAGATGAAAAAGTGGCTAAGTTTAAATACTCCTACACTTTGGTAGGGAGTAAGATTGTGGTACATAGAGGCTCTCTCTCGCGCACAGGTGCGCAGGGGGGGGGTGCAAATCATGGACCGAAATAGGCTTCGGACTAGCGAACTCATGTGCATGCGCGTCCTGCGGACACGAATGTAGCTCCGAAATAGCCTGTCCGCGCGAGCCCAATGTTTCTGGTGGTGAGGCGGGCGCCTGGACCTGGGTGAAGCGGCCGCCTCAAGGACAGAAGGTGCAGCCCTATCGAGCCTCTCCGAGGCGGGCGCCTCAGCAGCAGATGTTGGTTCCCAGAAACTGCTCAGCTCCTGTAACTGCCGAAATTAATTGCTAATTTATTTTAATAAATTACAATATTGATTATCGAAATTAAAACCAGGTTTTAATGGTTTGGCAGTTTTTGATCCATGGAGATGTATATAAATAGAACACAACAACAAAGGGAAAATACACAGATTTTCCAAATTCTCTCCATCATCAGATTTGTTGCATATTGAAATTCTTTCCCTTGGCCTCCTGCATAAATCATTGTGGTGATAACGTCCAAGCATCGACTTCAATTCGCCGGAGGTCTAATTGTGCAACCACCGTCCGGTTACTCCGTTTCATCCTGGGAGGCAAGCGTTCCGTAACAACTCAAGCACAACGTGGTGAGGGGGCATAATTTGTCTTAAGGAGAGTGTGTTTTCACACGACTCGGATTCCTCGACAAATCTTTTTCCTTTTCTTTTCTGTTGTGTAATTTTGTTTTATTTAGTTTTCTGTAATTTCCTTTTATTATGTAATAGTTTTTCCAACAATCTTAAAACAAATTACTGTCTCTTCGTTGGAAGGAAAACTATTTAAAACAGTGAACTAAACTTGTTTGTTTTGTTTCTGATGGCTACTCAATCAAACGTGGAAACCAACGCTGGGAACAACTCCGAGAATCCTCGTGTGGAGGAAGCGCTTCGTGTGGAAACCAACTCTCAAAGGGTGGTTGTCCAAACTGTTTCGAACCATCATGGTGAGAAACCAGAAAAGTTTGTTGGCCAAGACTTTAAAAGATGGCAACAAAAGATGCTTTTCTATTTGACTACCTTGAACTTGGCGAGATTTCTTAAGGAAGATCCGCCACAGTTGGGTGAGAATGAGACGGATGGGCAAGCCATCTCGGCTCTTGATGCTTGAAAGCATTCCGAGTTTCTTTGCAGAAATTATATCCTCAATGGATTGTCGGATACGCTATACAATGTGTATAGTGTTAAGAAAACTGCAAAGGAACTTTGGGAGTCCTTGGAATATAAATATAAGATCGATGACGCGGGCACAAAGAAATTCATTGTGGGCCGTTTTCTCGATTACAAAATGGTGGACTCAAAAACTGTTAAAAGTCAAGTGGAAGAGTTGCAAATAATCATTCATGAAATTCATGCCGAAGGGATGGTAATTAGTGAAAGCTTTCAAGTGGCGGCAATAATTGAAAAGTTGCCTCCCGCTTGGAAAGATTTCAAGAATTATCTTAAACATAAACGAAAAGAAATGAATGTTGAAGCGCTTGCTATTCGTTTTCGGATTGAGGAAGAGAATAGAATTGCGGAGAAGAAGTTGAATAATCTTCTTGTGGCGAAAGCCAATGTGGTGGAGCATGTTGATAGCTCCAAGGCCAATGGCAAAGCCAAAGGCAAGTTTGGTCCCAAAAAGGGTGGTTCTAGTTTGAAGCCAAAGGGAGGAATCTCCAAGAAGAAGTTCGGTGGAACTTGTTACAATTGTGGCATTGTGGGCCACAAGTCTTCCGAGTGTATGAAGCCAAAGAAACAAGCAAACATGGTGGATGTCATCTCGAATGAAGTTTCCGATATGCACTTGGCGACGGTAATTTCTGAGGTGAATTTGGTGGGTTCAAACCCAAATCAGTGGTGGATTGACACCGGTGCTACTAGGCATGTTTGCTCAAACAAGGAAATGTTTAGTAGTTTTGAAGCCCTTGAAAATGGTGAGAAATTGTTCATGGAAAATTCTGCCACCTCCGATGTGAAAGGTCAAGGCAAGGTGGTGCTGAAGTTGACTTCCGGGAAAGAGTTGACTCTCAACAATGTGCTCTATGTGCCCGAAATCCGGAAAAATTTGGTGTACGGATCGCTTTTGATTAAGCATGGCTTTCGTGTTATGTTTGAATCCGATATGGTTACTTTGTCTAAAAGTGGAATGTTTGTAGGCAAAGGTTATGTTTGTGATGGTATGTTTAAGCTTAGTGCTATGGTTGTTAAAAGCAATGTAATGGCTAACAAGCCTAAGATGAATGAGATGAATAAGAATAATTCTTCCGTTTACTTGCTTGAGTCTTCCAATTTGTGGCATGGTAGACTAGGACATGTTAACTATGATACTATACGTAGATTAATTAACATGAATTGCATACCAAAATGTAAAATAGACTACAAACATAAATGTGAAATTTGTGTAGAGGCAAAGTTTACAAAACCTCCGTTCCATTCGGTTGTAAGAAATAATGAACCACTTGAGTTGGTTCATACGGATTTATGTGACTTCAAGTCAACACAAACACGAGGGGGCAATAAGTACTTTATGACTTTTGTTGATGATAGCACAAAATATTGTTATGTGTATCTTCTCAAAAGTAAAGATGAGGCTATAGAGAAGTTTGTTCTCTATAAAAATGAAGTTGAAAATCAACTCAACCGGAAAATAAAGGTCATAAGAAGTGATCGTGGTGGTGAGTATGAATTCCCGTTTGAAGGTATTTGTGCTCAACATGGGATTAAACATGTTACAACACCACCATACACCCCACAATCCAATGGAGTTGCCGAGAGGAAAAATCGGACTCTAAAGGACATGATGAATGCCATGTTAATAAGTTCGGGGTTACCGGATAACATGTGGGGAGAGGCCGTCTTGTCGGCAAATTATGTGTTGAATAAAATGCCCCGAAAGAAAATAAATAAGAGCCCCTATGAATTGTGGCATGGAAGAGTGCCATCATACCAATACATGCGAGTGTGGGGGTGTCTTGCAAAGGTTTCAATACCACCTCCTAAAAAGGTGAAAATTGGACAAAAAACTATTGATTGCATATTTATTGGGTATGCTCACAATAGTAGTGCTTATAGGTTTCTTGTGCATGAATCGAAGATTCAAGATATACACAAGAATACTATAATGGAGTCAAGAAATGCTTCTTTCTTTGAGAATGTGTTTCCGTGCAAAAGAGATGATGCAAGTTCATCTAAACGGAGACATGATTCAATAGAAGAAGAAGAAGTCGAAGGAACAAATCATCATGATGAAAATGATGAAGCGGAGGTAGAACCTCGACGGAGCAAACGAGGTAGGGTAGAAAAATCTTTTGGCCCAGATTTTCTAACCTATATGCTTGAAAGTGAACCACAAAGTTATAAAAGAGGCCGTGAGCTCTTCCGAAGGACCTTTGTGGAAAGAGGCCATTAAAAAGTGAGATTGATTCCATTTTACAAAATCACACTTGGGAATTAGTGGATCTTCCTCCGGGAAGTAAACCACTAGGATATAGGTGGATTTTTAAAAGGAAAATGAAGACGGATGGAACAATTGACAAGTATAAGGCAAGACTTGTAATTAAAGGTTACAAGCAAAAGGAAGGCCTTGATTACTTTGATACATATTCTCCGGTTACGAGAATAACATCCATAAGAATTGTACTTGCAATAGCCGCATTGCGGAATCTTGAAGTACATCAAATGGATGTTAAAACAACCTTTCTAAATGGGGATTTAGAAGAGGAAATTTACATGGAGCAACCGGAAGGATTTTCTGCGCCGGGGCAAGAAAATAAAGTGTGCAAGTTAGTAAAGTCATTGTATGGCTTGAAACAAGCACCAAAACAATGGCATCAAAAGTTTGATCAAGCCATGATGGAAACAACAACAACAACAACAACAAAGCCTTAGTCCCAAAATAATTTGGCTACGTCATTTTGTGTCTTTATGTAGATGACATGCTTATCATAGGAAGTTGTGATAAAATGATAAAGTCCACTAAAGATATGTTGAACTCAAAGTTTGACATGAAAGATATGGGGTTAGCCGACGTAATCCTTGGCGTGAAAATTTCAAGAATGTCAAATGGAATTGCTTTAAGCCAGTCACATTATGTGGATAAAATTCTTGAGAAATTCAGCAAGGATGACTTAGCTATTGCTAGAACCCCAATAGACATGAGTCAACATCTATCAAAGAATAGAGGTGACACAGTTTCTCAAGTTGAATACTCGAGAATCATTGGAAGTCTAATGTACTTGATGAGTTGTACTAGACCAGATATTGCTTACACAGTTAGCAAACTGAGTCGGTATACAAGTAATCCCGGAGCGGAACATTGGAATGGTATAGTGAGAGTACTCAGGTACTTAAGATATACTCGCGATTATGCTTTACACTATACTAGACATCCAGCGGTAATTGAAGGGTATAGCTGTTGGTGTAATGCCCTAGGCTTTAGTTATGTTTAACTGAAAACCGTTATGTATCATCTTTATCGTTTATGTTTATTATTTGATTATTATATGTTTTGTATATTTGTTTATAATAATCACTGTCCCTAATTATTAAGAGAATAGATTAGTATAATTGTCAATGGATAATCATGTGATGATTATATGCATAAGAGATGCACATTGAAATTATGGGTACTTGTTAGAGAACAAGTGACTGGACATGACCCGCATGAGATTTATGTAATGGTCAAATGTCATACTTAAATCTCATACGGTTACTTCATTTATTTCCTAGACCTGAGACTATCATAACCTTACATATGATGAAAGCCATGTTTGATTTTAGTCAAACGATATCTTAACACGATATCTATAAAGGCTATCATTGGCATGATCGGATTCATGATGGGAAGGATGATAAGTCAAGAAGGAGTTTGTCCCTCGGAAGAGAGATGTTATGCTTGGTCCCCTCGATGAGTGATAATGATGAAAGTGTATGGCCGTACCCCAATATGATTGGAATTATCATTATACTCAAGAATCGAGAAAGCATTGAACAATAACAAGTCGACAAGGACCATGACTTGTGTTCAATATAACATCGTGAGACAAAAGGGATAAATGGAAGTACACCGTTGGAAACGTGAACTCTTACGTTGCATCATTTGGGTAGACATAATGGCTTGCTAGAGTCCGCTTATGTCTTATGAGGTTCGATATGATCGATCTCATTGCCAACGTGATGTAATCCTATTGGGTCACACACAACTAGAATGAATTGGTTAAACCGGAGGAAGAATGATTGAGAGACACGAACCGGGCTACTTATGTCACGCGACATATCAAGCCAATGGCTTGATATACCGCGCGACATAATAGGCCAATACGCGGTATTGATGTACTGTCTCTCCTAATACGATTAGAAGAGGTATTTACACTATTTTAGTATAAATACAAGGGCTCTGTCAGACCTAATAGCCTAGCCGAAATTTTAAAGCAAAATTCACAATCAAATTCTCTCAATATTCTTCAAGGTTTAGATCTAGCAATCAACAAGAAATTGTTCTTGGATTCATTCAAAGGTGTGGATACCAAAAGAGGGTCTTCGCTCGTTCATCGATCAAGACCTAGAGTTCAAGCAAGTTGAAGAACGAAGTTTGTGATTCAATATCACATAATCAAATCGTTCGATAGCTCAAGACCGGAAAGCGTTTCAAGGTTGGTTTAATTCTATTTCATTGATATTCAAATTAATTGTATAGAACGGATCCTAGGGCTTCTTGGGTTTTATGTTTTTAATGCTTAATTCCGCTGCGCATGGACCCGTAAAACCCAATAGTGGTATCAAAGCCCCGTTCGTATGGTTAAGTTTGAATTAACATGCTAGATTTAAGATATAAATTGTTTATATGCTTATTGCATGTTTTGTATGCGATAGAATTTTTAATTGTTTATGTGAAACAATGTGAAAATCGTTTTCGAAATATGCTGAATTAAATCTGTAAAAGGGATGTTTTACGTGATTTAATTACATGTAATCTGTATTGGTTCGAATCTGGAAATCCTGTTACTTGGCTGCTTATGTCGCGCGACATGTTGAGCCATGTGGAGTTCAGGTTAATCGGCTGTTAGGTCGCGCGACATATCAGCCTCCGGCTGATGTTGTCACGCGACATAATAAGCCAAAACCGGCGTAATCAGCTTGTTCAATTTTTCTGCTATTCTCGTGATTGTGTTTACAATCCGATATGTTCATATGAAAATCTGGATGTTATAAAATTGAGTTTATAAGTCAGCGATAGATTGATTCATTGATATACATGATTAATTGATTAAAATGTGATTTTAATAATTATTGCAATGTATATGAAAATCTGGATGTTATAAAATTGAGTTTATAAGTTCATGCTAGATTTGATTCATTGATATGCATGATTAATTGATTAAAATATGATTTTAATAATTATTGCGATGCATGAATTATTTGTTCTTAAGTGTTAAGAATTTTATTAGATGTTTAGTTGAAACATTGAATTGTGATTTCCTAAAATGTTTAGTTGAAACATTGCATTATAGTTTCCTAATATGTTTAGATTTAGACATTGTAAATTTTGGATTTTATGATTGTTTATGGAAACAAGTCATAATTACGCGAAATTTTAAAAGGAAACTAATTGTTTATAAAAGGTAGTGATTATGTTGCCAAATCAGAGTTGATTTCTAATTGTGCATGACTAGGACAGTTCTGTCTAAGGAAGAGTTGGTACTTAAGTAGTCCTTGTGGCTCACCTATCTTCCTGGGAACTTACCTGGTGCATGATTATGACTATATTTGCTGATATACTTATAATCTACCTTAAAGAACCTTCATTTAACTTTTAAGTTCTTTATGCCAATCCATGATTAAAACACTTGAGACCACTCGGATAGTTTTGGGTGGGCTTGCCATAGCAAGGTGCTTTGATTCTATTCCGTTTGCGAGCAAGATGAGGAAATGGTGGTTCCTATACGTTTAAAATGGATGAACTTAATTGGGTTATCAAAATGGTTTTGGACCCAAGGCATAAGATGAGATTAAAATATGCTTAGACATATGATGTCTTAAATAAATCTCATAAAAGATCCTAAGAGTCATATATGATATGATTGATGTTTTCTACCTAATTAGTTTGATCTTGAGCGGTGCGCCATAGCGTACTTGAGATCAAATTAAAGATGGATCTTAGTCCTAAGAGTCATATACGATATGATTGATGTTTTTCTACCTAATTAGTTTAATCTTGAGCGGTGCGCCATAGCGTACTTGAGATTAAATTAAAGTTGGATCTTAGCCCATTAAATGCATATTATGCTTATTAGCATTAGAAGGTGTATGATTTAGTGGGAGTATTTGTAAAATACATTATTTGCTCTTAAATGATAAATGTGTTGATATTGATATGTGTTCATATGATTTGTATATTTTGTTGTAGAAATAGCATTACATAATGATAATTGCGATTTGTCCTTATGAAGGACAAAGTTCGAAAGGAACGATACATTTAATTCTGATTGGATCAGAAGCCTAAAGAATGGTTCTTGGGTAAATGTGTACGTTCTTGACGAATCCGTTCCTACTGAACCCACTGCAAATGTTGCAAAGGGAAATGTTCCAAATGCAAGTTAGGCAAAAGATATATGTTGTGGTGAAGGCTCTTAATTCATGAGATGAAAGAAGGAGCAATCCGCAAATTGTGTTAATGATTTACACAATAAAAGGGTTCATAAAGGAAGGAAAAAGTAGGTAAAGCAAAGGTTGCCAAACCTAGGACAAAAGTTGTCAAAGCCGAAAAGGATAAACCCAAAGTGTCTCAAAAGGATGCAGTTTGCTATCATTGCAATAAGATTGTCATTGGAAGCAAAGTTGCAAGGCTTATTAGGAAGGCCTAAAAGGTGAAGAAGGGCAATATGATTGCTACTAATTCAAGAATCTATATGATAGATATTTTTCTTTTGAATTCTTGTTCTTGGGTATATGATACCGGATTGGATCCCACATTTGTCTAAATGTGCAAGGAGCAAAGAATAGAAAGCTACTCAAATAAGGTAAATTAAACCTAAGCATGGGAATGGAGCAAGAGTTGCAACATTAGCCATAAGGGACTTATGAAGTCACTTTGCCTTGTGAAGTAGTACTTGTTTTGAACAAGTATGACTACGTTCCGGATTTGAGTAGGAGTATTATTTCCGTTTCTTAAATGGATGATGAAGGATATAATTTTCTTATTTTCAATAAGAAGTTTTATATTTATTTAATAATATGCCTTATTGTAATGCATATGTCATTAAATGGTCTTCATATCCTTGAAGATGAGAAACAAAATAACATTGAAGATATCTATAATATAAATGGGAAATCTAAACCGAACAATATGAACAACGCGTTCATATGGCATTGCCGACTTGGTCAAATAAATAAGAAACATATATCTAAACTCCATTAACATGGACTTTTAGACTCATATGACCATGAATCATTTGAGGATTTTGGATCTTATTTATTGGGATTATCGACCAAACCACCCTACACTAAAGTAGTGGGAGGGCTAGTGACTTATTAGTCATTATACATAAGATGTATGTGAACTATTAAGCAAAGATTGCTAGGGGAGGATTTTGGTATTTCATCATATTTCACTAAAGACTTATCTAGATATGATTATGTCTATCTGATGAAGTCCAAAGGTGAATCGTTTGAGATGTTTCGAACATTTCAAGATGAAGTGCAAAACAACTTGGCAAAACTATTAAGTACTTCGATTGGATCGAGGTAATGAATATTTGAGCCAAGAGTTTGACAATCATCTCAAAACTATGAAATCGTTTCAAAGTTGACTCCAACCGGAACACCACATTGTATGGTGTGTCTGAAAGGAGGAATTAAACCTTGTAGGACATGGTTCGTTCGATGATGTGTCAATCAGACTTTCCTATTTCCTATTTCCTTTTGAGGATATGCATTAGAAATAATGCGGTTACACTGAATCGAGTCCCTACTAAATCGGTTCCTAAGGCCCCACATGAGATGTGGCATGGAAGAAAACTTAGTTTGTCTTTCATGAAGATTTGGGGTTGCGAATCTTATGTAAAGAGACTTGTCTCTTATAAGTTAGCACCAAATCTGACAAAGGTTATTTTCGAAAATTAATCTTACAACCGCAAAGAGAACAAAATGTTTGTTGCTCTATACGATTCGTTTCTTGAGAAATAGTTTTTCAATAAAGAATCTAGTGGGAGTAAAATTAATCTTGAAAGTAGTTCAAGAACCCGAAAATAATATGGAACCAAGAGTAGAGACAGAACCAAGTTCACAAAGGAGTTGTGAAACCGGTTCAAGATGCACAAGTCCATCGTAGATTGGATAGGTTACGATCCGAACTCAAGAAATAGTGATTTCTCGTTGCGGAAAGTGATGAAGTGGAAGTCATTGAGAATGACGATCCTACTTGCTATCAAGAAGCGATGTCCTCTCCTAATTTGGATAAAATGGTTAGGAACCATGGAATCCAAGTTACAATCCATATTTAACAATCAAGTTTAATTGGAACTTGATTGGGCTACCTAAAAGTGTAAAAACTAAAGGGTGCAAGTAGGTCTTCAAAGACCAACATGGATGTGAAGGTGTATACTTTCATGACTAAGGATTGTAACAAAGGGATTTAGGCAAATTCATAGTATTGACTATGTTGAAACCTTTTTCGCTAGTTACAATGTCGAAGTCTGTTAGAATTTCAATTGCCATAATCGCATATTGTGACTATGTGATATGACAAATGGATGTCAAACGACTTTCTTTAAATGGAAAGATTATTAAGGATGTGTAAAGTACACAACCCGAATAGTTTGTCGATCCAAGAAACTCTAATAAAGTATGCATGTTGCAAGGATCCATGAGATGGATTGAAGCAAGCTTCAAGGAATAGGAATCTTTGTTTTGATGAATTGGTCAAAGAGTTTGACTTTATCAAGTACAAAGATGAACCTTGTGTATGCATGAAATTCAGTGGGAGCATGGTATTATTTCTATTGTTTATTACAATAATATCTTACTCATTTGAAAAACAAGTTCCGACACTTAAGACTGTTAAGTCTTGGTCAAGGAAAGGTTTCTCAATGAAAGATATGGGTAAAGCCGCTTACATCCTTGGCATCAAGATCTATAGAGATAGATCTAGAAGGATAAATTGGTTTGAGTCAAAGTGTTCACATTGACAAGGTTCTTAGAAGAGTCTAAGAAAAGTGGCTTGTCAATGGGTCATGGTATTTTCTCTTAAGCAATACTCATTGTCTTATGACAATTGATGAGCAAAAGGGAATGAATGAAGTTCCATATGCTTCGGCATTTGGATCTGTCATGTATGCCATAATTTGTACTAGACCCAACGTCTCATATGCTTTGAGCATGATGAGTCGATACCAATCTGATCCTGTGATAAGAACCATTGGATGGCAGTCAAGATGATCCTTAAGTACTTAAGAAGAACTAAGGATACGTTCTTGGAATTTGAAATATTGGAAGTTAATCTTGTTGTAAGGGTTACATAGGTGCTAGCTTCCAAACTAACAAAGTTATTTTAAAATCGCAATTAGGATTTGTGTTTGTGCTTATTAGAGGTGCAGTTTTGATTGGAAGAGTTCCAAGCAGAAATTGTAGCCGATTCTACTACTAAGGCCATACTTTAGCAACATATGATGTAGCTGAAAGAGGCAGTTTGGATCAAAAGTTCATTTAGTATTTTGGAAATACTTCAAGTGTCTTTCCAAGTATCACTAATCGGTGAAACTTTTGTTATGACAATAGTGGTGCCACTTGTGCAAACAATGGAACCAAGGTCACAACAGTGATCCAAACACTCACTTAGACGTTCTTCGAGGAATTCATAAAGAATGAGAAGACGTTAAGATATACAAAATATCAACCGATGATGACATAAGGGATTCACTTACAAAGACCCTCGCATAGGCAGAAGCATGGTGGGCATGTTAGATCCACGAGTATTCGATACATAAATGGAGCCTAGTGCAAGTGGGAGATCAAGCTGGGTGTAATGCCCTAGGCTTTAGTTATGTTTAACTGAAAACCGTTATGTATCATCTTTATCGTTTATGTTTATTATTTGATTATTATATGTTTTGTATATTTGTTTATAATAATCACTGTCCCTAATTATTAAGAGAATAGATTAGTATAATTGTCAATGGATAATCATGTGATGATTATATGCATAAGAGATGCACATTGAAATTATGGGTACTTGTTAGAGAACAAGTGATCGGACATGACCCGCATGAGATTTATGTAATGGTCAAATGTCATACTTAAATCTCATACGGTTACTTCATTTATTTCCTAGACTCGAGACTATCATAACCTTACATATGATGAAAGCCATGTTTGATTTTAGTCAAACGATATCTTAACACGATATCTATAAAGGCTATCATTGGCATGATCGGATTCATGATGGGAAGGATGATAAGTCAAGAAGGAGTTTGTCCCTCGGAAGAGAGATGTTATGCTTGGTCCCCTCGATGAGTGATAATGATGAAAGTGTATGGCCGTACCCCAATATGATTGGAATTATCATTATACTCAAGAATCGAGAAAGCATTGAACAATAACAAGTCGACAAGGACCATGACTTGTGTTCAATATAACATCGTGAGACAAAAGGGATAAATGGAAGTACACCGTTGGAAACGTGAACTCTTACGTTGCATCATTTGGGTAGACATAATGGCTTGCTAGAGTCCGCTTATGTCTTATGAGGTTCGATATGATCGATCTCATTGCCAACGTGATGTAATCCTATTGGGTCACACACAACTAGAATGAATTGGTTAAACCGGAGGAAGAATGATTGAGAGACACAGAACCTGGCTACTTATGTCACGCGACATATCAAGCCAATGGCTTGATATACCGCGCGACATAATAGGCCAATACGCGGTATTGATGTACCGTCTCTCCTAATACGATTAGAAGAGGTATTTACACTATTTTAGTATAAATACAAGGGCTCTGTCAGACCTAATAGCCTAGCCGAAATTTTAAAGCAAAATTCACAATCAAATTCTCTCAATATTCTTCAAGGTTTAGATCTAGCAATCAACAAGAAATTGTTCTTGGATTCATTCAAAGGTGTGGATACCAAAAGAGGGTCTTCGCTCGTTCATCGATCAAGACCTAGAGTTCAAGCAAGTTGAAGAACGAAGTTTGTGATTCAATATCACATAATCAAATCGTTCGATAGCTCAAGACCGGAAAGCGTTTCAAGGTTGGTTTAATTCTATTTCATTGATATTCAAATTAATTGTATAGAACGGATCCTAGGGCTTCTTGGGTTTTATGTTTTTAATGCTTAATTCCGCTGCACATGGACCCGTAAAACCCAACAATAGCGATGCTAATTGGATATCCGATATAAAAGACTCAAGGTCTACGAGCGGATTTGTATTCACATTAGCAGGAGCAGCTATATCATGGAAATCTTCTAAACAAACGGTTATAGCTAGATCCACGATGGAATCTGAGTTTATAGCGTTAGATAAATGTGGTGAAGAAGCCGAGTGGCTACGCCAATTTATAGAAGATATTCCAAGATGGACGAAGCCCGTGCCATCAATATGTATACATTGTGATAGCCAATCAGCGATTGGAAGGGCACACAATCATATGTATAATGGTAAGTCTAGACACATTCGTCGAAGACATAATACCATTAGACAACTACTCTCAACTGGCACAATATCCATTGACTATGTTAAGTCAAAGGAAAATTTAGCGGATCCGTTAACCAAAGGGTTAAATAGAGAGTTAGTTGAAAGCTCGACGAGGGGAATGAGACTAAAGCCTCTGAAAAGTTAAACACAGTGGAAAACCCAATCTAGATGACTGGAGATCCCAAGAACTAGATTCAATGGGACAACCTAACTGTTAAAAGACTTGTAGCGTCACTGTGGGGGAGGGAATCTACCCCAAGTCCATTCCTATTAGTGACATCCCGAAAGGACAAGGATAAGCCTATGGATTTTAATGATTCTTACGCGTCGAAAATTCGAGCGGGGTAATACGGGTTACCTTTAAGAAATCACCTATGTGAGAGAGAAGTGGGGCCGCTTCGAGGAGAATTGTGTGAGGCTCAATTCTTAGACCCTCTCGCAGAACTGTGCGTATGTTCGGGGCCATGATTGAACATAGCTATGAGAATTGAAGTATGTTAGGACGATACTTGTGTCAAGCATATGATCGGCTACACAAAAAGCATAACGATTCAAGGACATCGCGTCTATCGATTTGCGAGTAGAGTAAATATGCTTGTACGAGCGAAGATTCAATGGGCATTCCCACATCTTCGTATGCAAGTTTTCGTCTGCCGGGCTTTATCACCAATTCCGCATTATTCCTTCATGTGGGGGATTGTTGGAAAAAAGTGTGTTTTGAAGGAAATAATGAGTTATTTTCTTAATTTGTTATTTGTTAAAATGACAAATTGATTGTTGGATTGTGTTCTACTCCATGAGTACATTGAAATCATATATTCATTTGTTCAAAATGGTTGAGAAATGAATGAGATATGAAGGCTCAAAGTTAATGGGTTGGAATGGGTAAAATGTGGTTATCCCACATTGGAAAAAGATGAAAAAGTGGCTAAGTTTAAATACTCCTACACTTTGGTAGGGAGTAAGATTGTGGTACATAGAGGCTCTCTCTCGCGCACAGGTGCGCATGGGGGGTGCAAATCATGGACCGAAATAGGCTTCGGACTAGCGAACTCATGTGCATGCGCGTCCTGCGGACACGAATGTAGCTCCGAAATAGCCTGTCCGCGCGAGCCCACTTTTTGCATTTTTTTTTTCAAAACTTGACCCAATGTTTCTGGTGGTGAGGTGGGCGCCTGGAGCTGGGTGAAGCGGCCGCCTCAAGGACAGAAGGTGCAGCCCTATCGAGCCTCTCCGAGGCGGGCGCCTGGCCAAGCCCGAGGCGGGCGCCTCAACAGCAGATGTTGGTTCCCAGAAACTGCTCAGCTCCTGTAACTGCCGAAATTAATTGCTAATTTATTTTAATAAATTACAATATTGATTATCGAAATTAAAACCAGGTTTTAATGGTTTGGCAGTTTTTGATCCATGGAGATGTATATAAATAGAACACAACAACAAAGGTCCAAATTCTCTCCACCATCAGATTTGTTGCATATTGAAATTCTTTCCCTTGGCCTCCTGCATAAATCATTGTGGTGATAACGTCCAAGCATCGACTTCAATTCGCCGGAGGTCTAATTGTGCAACCACCGCCGTCCTAAGTTTTCCGTTTCATCCTGGGAGGCAAGCGTTCCGTAACAACTCAAGCACAACGTGGTGAGGGGGCGTAATTTGTATTAAGGAGAGTGTGTTTTCACACGACTCGGACAGCGACAAATTCATTTTCTTCTCTTGTATTTTCTATTTCTGTTTTAAATTAGTTTCTATATTTCCAGCAGAGATTTTGTAATAGTTATTCCAACAGAAACCTGGGTATCAAAAAAAAAATATATACTCCCTCCGTCCACATAGTTACTTCACAGTTACTGTACTCACGTAAATTAAGGAGGGAGTATTATATTGAAAGTGTTGTTAGTGTGAAAGTAAAATAGGAGAGAGAATGAGTGGAGGAAATAGTAAATTATAATGGTGTTGTGAGTATTAAAATAATGTAGAAGAGAGAATAAGTGGGGTAGGGTTAATATTTTAATGATATAAACTTTCCATTTTAAATAAAAATCAAAATGTGAAATATGTATTTGAATGTCCAAAATAGAAAGTGTAAAGTAAATATGTGTACGGAGAGAGTATATATCTTATGCATTAGTTCACAGCAGGTCAGTCATTTGTGGGTTGGCTGCTGCGTACCTTACTACCTTAGCTTAGAGCTCCATTAAGGTTAGTATGTTCAAGTGGTAAATTGTTGTATAACTCGACTTGTTAATTGGGGTGGTGTGGCAAAACTAATCACCCATATTCTGTGGGACTGAATTAGAGGAATCTTTTATGACGGAGTTCTGGCTTTTATCTATGACACCCATATTCTTTATTTTGCCAAAGTACCTCAAGTGGATACTTTTGGCATGCTTGGGTATGGGTAAAAGTGGGACAGCTTTACTTACATAAGACCATTTACAATGGATTCAACTATCCCATTTTTTTAACACCCTTTAAAATATTACACGTCATCTTTTCTCTCTTCTACCTAATTATTCAACATCCCATTCAATTTTTAACCCCTACAATACAATAGTTTCAACACCCATATTTTTTCAACACCCTTCCAACTCATCATTCTATACCCCATCACTTTTATTTTATTTTATATTCTTTATTTTTATTTTTATAATTAGTAAAATAATAATAATTATTAATTAAAAAATTAATAATAATTATTATTAATGCTAATAATAATAATTATTATTATCATTTATAATTAAAAAAATATTGAAATACTTATTTTATATTCTTTATTTTTCAATATAATTAATTTATATTGAAAAAATAGTGTTTTTTTTTTTCTATGTCCAAATCAAATGAAACAAGACTCTATTTGTAGATAAAAAAAATTATGAAATTTGGTGTAAAAAAAATTTTTTTTTTTTGATATAAGATAATTTGCCTTTGAAAAATTTGGAGGATTTAAACCAAAAATAAATTTCAGTGCCCAATCAAAAAGTGACACGTGGCGTCACTAGGAAAAAAGAAAAATCAAAAGGCAAAACTTTCAGCAGTTTAACGCGCCTCTTCAGAAGTGTGATTCACGCGTCTAGTCTGATCCAATGGGAACATGACACGTGGCGAAATGGAGCCCAATTTTTTTTTTTTTTCAACACTTGTTGAAGTTTTTCAACAAATTCAAAATTTTCAACTGTTTAATTTTTTTTTCACTGCCATTGCAAGGTGTTCAACTGTTGAATTTTTTTTTCAACACCCCCATTGTATTTGGTCAAATGTTTTCTGAAAAACATTTTTTCCATTTTTTGGTGTTTGTTAAACATTGGAAAATGGAGAAAATGTTTTCCGAAAAATATTTTTCCCACTTTTCTAAGTAAAATGATTTACGGATTTTTTCTAAGTAAAACATTTTTCGGAAAATGGTAACACTCTCACATACACACACACCTAATTTTTCATACACCCCCACGTTACCCACCCCACATCAATCACCCCTCCCCCATCCCCATCACCACCCCCCGTCGAGTCAAAAAATTATTTTTAATTATTTTTAATTTATTTTTAACAACTCCTCCCCACCCCTTGCCCCCTACTCAACCCCCCCCCCCCACCATCGGGTAAAAAAATATAATAATGATTATTTTTTTTTGACCCAAGGGTGGTGGTGGGGATGGGGTGGAGAGTTGTTATTTTTAACCCGACCGGGGGGGGGGGGCAAGGGGATGGTGTTGGTGTGTGAAGGGGGTTAAAATAAATTTAAAATGATTAATTTTTTTTGACCTGATGGGGGGGTGAGGTAGGGGGTGGTAGTGGTGTGTAGGGTGGGGGTGGTGGTGGTGATTGGGTGGGTAAATTTGTAGTCAACTCAATTGAACATTTTTTTAAAAATATTTTTCTTATCAAACAGTCGAAAATATTCTTATCTCATTTTTCGAATAACATTTTCTTTTTCTGAAAAACATTTTGCAGGAAAACATTTTTCAAAAGATGTTTTACGCTAAATAAACGGAGCCTAAATGTGTTTAACAATGAATTATCCAAACTCAAACGGGAAGAATAAGGATGGCAAAGTGCACCATTGTTGTTAGTCAAGTAGGCCATTTGAAATGGTAACTTAGAGTAATAGAATAAAGGATGATAGACGAAGTCAATTTATACATGGAGAGAGAGAGAGAGAATTAATATGAATGACTCAAGTTTTACTATAACATTGTATTAATATATACAACCTAAAAACCACTAATTAAGAAAATATATAATTATAAAATGAGAAGTAATAATATTACAACAAGGAATTATAATAATAAGAACACTATTACAATAAGGAAACATAATATATGATTGTGATTCGGTATATCTCTATCATGTCCCCACAAGATGGACGACCGATAGGAGAGTCCAATCTTGAACATAATTCTATGAAGGTGAGCTTGGTGAAGTAGCGTTGTAAAGATATCATCGAGTTGATCTTTGTTGTTTATTTTACGTCGTAATGAAAAAAACAATAAGGAAAATAGGTAATAAGGGGTAAGAGTAAAATATTGTACAAGTACTATTTTACGTCGCGATGACGATAATTTTACGTCGCAATGACGAGGAATTTTGCGTCTGATCGAATACGTCTTAACGACGATTTTACGTCTCAACACGAATTGGGTTTGAGTTTTATTTTACGTCCCAACGACGAATTGAGTTAGGGTTTTATTTTACGTCTCATCGACGATTGAGTTTAGTTTTCAAAGAGAGATTTAGCGAATAACTCGAGTGTGGTGTTAGGGTGGGGCGGCATTGACGAAGCAATTTAGGGTTATGATTCAGGAGGTGTTGGAAAATCGGTATTTGTGTGGGTTTTTGTATATGGTTGAAGATGTGACTAGGTGAAAAATTTAAGAAAAAAGAAAATTTAGGAAGGTGAGAAATAATACTCAACGTGATATTGAGATAAGTGAAAAAGAAGAAGAAGAATAAAGGCCTAAGGGTTTAGTTGTTCGACTATGGAAGAAAAAGTGTCGAAAGTTTAAGAAAAAAAATGGAGAGAGAGGGGGGAGAAAGGATTGGTAGAGTCGCGGAAGAGAATGGTGGTGGGTTTCGCAAAGAAGTCCCATTATGGATCTATGCTCTGATACAATAATAGAATAAAGGATGATAGACAAAGTCAATTCATACATGGAGAGAAAGAGAATTAATATGAATGACTAAATTTTTTTATAAGATTTTATTAATATATATACAACCTAGAAACCACTAATTAAGAAAAAATATAATTACAAAAGTAGAAGGAATAATATTACAATAAAAAATTATAATAATAAGGAAACTAGCCAAAATCTCAGGAAAAACGCGTTTTTTCTGACACTTAGGAAAAACGTGTTTTGTTTTCCCCGTCAATGTCAGTGCCAGTTTAACAAAGTGCTAGTTTAACGAAGTGCCAGTGTAAGAAAGTGACAGTGTAAAAAAGTGACAGTGCCATTTTAACAAAGTGAGTGTAACAAAGTGCTAGTGCATGTAAAACAAGTGACAGTGAATGTATAACAAAGTGTCAGTGCCAGTGTTAGTGTAACAAAGTGCCAGTGTAAAAAAGTGTCAGTGCATGTAT
Organism: Adenophora triphylla var. japonica; assembly: GCA_022495995.1. Classification (NCBI taxonomy): domain Eukaryota; kingdom Viridiplantae; phylum Streptophyta; class Magnoliopsida; order Asterales; family Campanulaceae; genus Adenophora; species Adenophora triphylla. The sequence goes on from JAFEMH010000420.1 coordinate 553,638, forward strand.
ATTAAGTGCCAGTGTAAAAAGTACCAGTGTTAGTGTAAAAAAGTGTCAGTGTTAGTATAACAAAGTGTCAGTGTAAAAAAGTGTCAGTGCATGTATATTAAGTGCCAGTGTAAAAAAGTGTCAGTGTTAATGTAACAAAGTGCCAGTGTCAAAAAGTGTCAGTGTTAGTGTTATGAAGTGCCAGTATAAAACACGTTTTTCCTAAGCTTAAAAAAAAACGCGTTTTTCGTAACACCAACTCAGGAAACTATTACAATAAAAAAACATAATACTCCCTCCGTCCCACTTCAAAGTGTCCACTTTCTTTTTTGGGACGTCGTACTTCAAAGTGCCCATTCCATAAATGAAAATATGTGAGCAGTGTTTCAGACATTTATATCCTCATAATGTTATATATTTACAAAAAAAAATAATTCATTATATCCTTATAATGTTAATATATTTACAAAAAAATCATTCATTAACTTACTATTCCTCCCACCCATTCTTTCCTATTAAATGTTTTTAATTTTTACCTTCTCTCTCATCTAATATTCTACTCACTATAATACTTTATTATTTTTTAAAAAATTCTTAAAAATTGTAAAATTATACTCCCTCCGTTCCAGGAAATTCGTTACTTTTTACCCAAAATGGCGTCCCGTTTGAAACGTCACCTTTCCTAAAATGGAAATGTTTTATTAATATTCTATTATCCCATTAACTATTTCCTCCACTCATTCTCTCTCTTAAAACACTATTACACTCACAACACTTTTTAAATTTACTATTTCCTCCACTAATTCTCTCTTCTTTTTTCAAATTACATTCACAACATTTTTTCCCACTTTTTTCCTTAATTTACGTGTCAGACCTAAAATGGTGACATACTCCCTCCGTCCATTTACATGGTTCACACTTTCTATTTTGGGCGTCCATTTACATGGTTCACACTTTGTTTCTTTCCTAAAATGAAAACTTTATATTATTAAAATATTAACCCTATCCCACTATAATTTATTATTCCCTCCACTCATTCTCTCTTTTACATTATTTTAATACTCACAACACCATTATAATTTACTATTTCCTCCACTCATTCTTTCTCTTATTTTACTTTCACACTCACAACACTTTTAATATAATAATCCTTCCTTAATTAACGTGTAAACAATAACTGTGAACATTGTAAATGGACGGAGAGAGTATTTCTTGGGACGGAGGGAGTATCACCAATACTTTGAGGTGGGACGGAGGAGTATATGATATTGAATCATTGATCTGGCATATTTCAATCGAATCAGACGTCCATCCGGAACGTGGGTTTGATTTTTCCAGACTTTGTCCTCGTTTCAGTGAGTCATAGGGCTTCCCTCACTCAAGTCTTTTTGGTTCTTGAGAATGGTCGCCACCTCTCCCAGGACCGGAATGATTATGGATTATCCCCGTTAACTCTTTTCTACTTGAGAACTACCTATTACCTCATGGCTCACCTCCCTCCCCCTGATTCCCTGAACTGAACAATCCACCGCCTGTAGTTCCACCACCTATCAATCCGGTTAGACCTATTGCTGTCGCTGACCCCGCTAGAAACCTAGTGCAGGAACGCGATCAAGAAATGCAACGAGACCAAGCACAAGCTAGTGCCAAGCGATCCCGCTTCGAAGGCCGACGCCCCACTGTCGCTCCCTCCTCTTCAGACCCGCTCACAGAATCATTGATTCTCACTGCTGCTGCTTCTAACCCTCCCTACACGCAAGTTAGGTATCCCAAGATCTCAACTTTCGTACCAAACGCTGCTGTACTAATGTATTATCTGCGATTCATGGATGGCCTTATGACTAAGTGTTGGAAATGGATAACGGAAAGTTAAGTTTAACTTAACGTTGATCTAGTTTCTAACGGAAGTTCGTTATGTGTTAACGGAACTAGTTACAAATGATAATCTACATTTGTTGTAGATTATATATAACTCATTTAATGTCTCAAAAACATTTCCGTGTGAATGAGAAATTAATGACAAATGATTTGTAACTTAAATATTGGGTCAAAGTGTGTTTTGGGTTGGTCCCAAAATTGGTGTGGACTTGTTGTGGCTAAAGGGCCGACGAGCGCCGAAGAAGCTTCGCACGGCCGTGCAAGTGTCTAGGACACGGCCGTGCACCGTGCCTTGCCTTGCCACTCGAACGTGCAGCCATGAACTCGACCGTGCATATTGCCTCGCACGGCCGCGCAGCTCATCGACACGGCCGCGCAAGTGCCGTTATACCCGAAAAGTTGTGACTTTTCAAGGAAAAAGCCACCAAACCTTTTGATTCTCTTTATATACTTCCTCTCCGAATTTCAATTTACATATACAGTCATTTTGAGCATTTTACCCTCTAGAGAGATAGAATAACATAACCCAAATCATTGCATTTTGTTGCATTCAATCTTTCAAGTCCAAAGTTCTAAAACCTTTGTTGTTCGTTAGATTAGTTATATTGGAGTGCTCCTTATAACTAATAGTAAGTCGTTTTATCTTACTAGAGTTTTGTCATACAACCGTAAGCACTGCGGGACAAATAACTCTTACTGAGATTGTATATAATACAAGACTCGACTTGTTTCCAGCTTTCCCAATCTCCGTTATTTTCTCCGTCGATTTTCTCGTTAAGTTCTTGAGAAGCCATACATATTGTCCAACAATCGTAAGAGTTATTTTACGCTTCTTCAAGAGATGGCAAACGAGAAAGACACCACTTCATCTAGTCAAGGGAATGTGACGCCTCCATCACAAGGTGATAATACATTCAACAACGTTGCTCCCGCTTCTACAACTCATCACATCAGTCATGGTGAGAAACCCGCGAAATTCACCGGTGTGGATTTCAAGAGATGGCAACAGAAGATGCTCTTCTACTTGACCACCCTAAGCTTGCACCGCTTCTTAAAGGAAGATCCTCCGGCGGTAGAAAAAGGTGATCCGGACTCCCAAAGGCAAATGGCAAAGGAGGCTTGGTCTCACGGTAATTTTCTTTGTAAGAATTATATCTTAAATGGACTTGACGATGCACTATACAATGTGTATAGTACAGTCGAGTTAGCCAAAGCGTTGTGGGACACTTTGGAAAGGAAGTACAAGATCGAGGATGCCGGGTCAAAGAAATTTGTCGTCGGTAAGTATCTTGACTTTATGATGGTCGATTCCAAATCAGTAACAACTCAAGTAGATGAATTCCAAATCATTCTACATGGGCTTGATGCCGAGGGGATGATCATGAATGATCCATTTAGTGGCTTCTATCATTGAAAAGTTGCCTCCTTCGTGGAAGGACTTCAAGAACTATCTCAAGCATAAACGCAAGGAGATGTCCTTAGAAGACATTGTTGTTCGTCTTCAAATAGAAGAGAACAATAGAATGAATGAGGCCAAAGTTGCTAAAGGCAAGATGGAGGCTAAGGTCAATCTCGCCGAGGCTAGCACGAGTGGCACCAAGAGAAAGCATTCCGAAACCGCCGGAATGCTAAGAAAGGGAAGAAGAAGACCTCTAAAAGGTTCAAGGGGTCTTGCTATAATTGTGGCAAACCGGGCCACTTGTCAAGTGGATTGTCGTCTCCCGAAGAAAGAGGCGAACAATGTTGACCACATGGACCTAGATTTTGCAGCGGTTGTGTTTGAAGCCAACGTTGCAAATTTGGTCGAGAACCCTAAAGCATGGTGGATAGATACCGGTGCCACCCGCCATATTTGTGGTAACAAGGAAAGTTTCTCCTCCTATACTCCCATCTCCCAAGAAAGCTTTACATGGGAAATTCAAACGACCTCCGATGTTCAAGGCATTGGAAACGTGATTTTGAAGATGACTTCCGGAAAAGAAGTAACCTTGTTGGATGTGCTGCATGTTCCAGACATCCGTAAAAATTTAGTGTCCGGCGCTTTGCTTAGTAAGGCCGGCTTTAGACTAGTATTTGAATCCGACAAATTTGTACTAACCAAGAATGGTTTGTTTCTTGGAAAGGGTTACCTCGAGGAGGGCCTTTTAAAATGAATGTAATGACTGTGATCCGCCAAAGTGCGATGAATAAAAGTTGTGTTTCTTATGTTTATTTGTCGGAAAGTTCTAATTTATGGCATGATAGATTAGGACATGTAAACCTCGATACCATTAAGAAATTAGCGAGACAAGATTTAATCCAAATGACTAAATCCGAATCGACTAATAGGTGCGAAGTTTGTGTTGAGGCAAAAATGACTAAGTCACCATTTAATGCCATACAAAGAGACACAACACCTCTCGAATTAATTCACACCGATATATGTGATTTAAAACTAGTGCAAACTCGAGGAGGTAAAAAGTACTTCATTACATTTATAGATGATTGCACTAAATATTGCTATGTCTATCTATTAAGAAGTAAGGATGAAGCCTTAGGGGCTTTTGAGACTTATAAGAAAGAAGTTGAGAATCAACTTAACTTGAAAATTAAGAAAATTAGAAGCGATAGAGGTGGAGAATATGAAGCACCGTTTGAAGGATTATGTTGGGAATCCGGCATAATTCATCAAACAACGTCTCCATATACCCTCAATCTAATGGAGTTGCCGAACGCAAAAACCGTACTCTCAAAGAGATGATGAACGCGCTTTGATCGGTTCGGGCTTGCAGACAACTTGTTGGGAAGCAATACTCACTTCTAATTATGTTCTTAATAAAATACCCAAGAAAGGTATTGATAAAACGCCCTATGAATTGTGGCATAATCGTAAGCCATGTTTTAAATACCTTAAAGTGTGGGGGTGTTTGGCCAAGGTTGAAGTACCTAAGCCTAAACAAGTCAAGATTGGCCCAAAGACCATTGACTGTGTTTTTATTGGATATGTCAATAATAGCAGTGCCTATCGGTTTATAGTGCATAAATCGGACATTCCAGATATGCACGTAGGAACTACTATAGAATCAAGGAATGCGGTATTCTTTGAAAACATTTTTCCGGTTAAGGACAGGAAAGATGTAGGTTCTAATAAAAGAACACATGAGTCTACAACTGGTCCTTCTCAAATAGAAGATGAAGAGCCGAGACGTAGCAAAAGGGCAAGAGTGGAAAAGACTTTTGGTCCTGATTTTCTATCTTACATGTTAGAAAACGAACCATCAACTGTTAAAGAAGCCTTATCCGGTCCGGATAGTTCGTTTTGGAAAGAAGCTATTAACAGTGAAATAGAATCCATAATGCTCAACAATACTTGGGAATTAGTTGATCTCCCTCCAGGTTGTAAACCATTAGGTTGCAAATGGATCCTTAAACGGAAGTATAAGGCGGATGGATCTATCGAAAAATACAAAGCTAGGCTAGTTGCCAAAGGCTTTAGACAGAAAGAGGGATATGATTTCTTCGATACATACTCCCCTGTCACAAGGATCACATCTATTCGTGTTCTCATAGCTATTGCAGCAGTGCATAATCTTGAGATACACCAAATGGATGTGAAGACTGCTTTCCTAAATGGAGAACTTGATGAAGAAATTTACATGGAACAACCCGAAGGGTTCGTGGTTCCTGGTAAAGAACGAAAGGTGTGTAAACTTGTAAAGTCCTTGTATGGACTAAAACAAGCACCTAAACAATGGCATGAGAAGTTCGACAGAACTATGTTATCGAATGGATTCAAGATTAATGAATGTGACAAATGTGTCTACATTAAAGGAACATCTGAATCATTCGTTATCGTTTGTCTTTATGTAGACGACATGCTCATAATGGGAAGTAATCATGATTTAATCATGAATACCAAAGGCATGTTAAAGAAGAACTTTGACATGAAAGACATGGGATTAGCTGATGTAATATTAGGGATAAAGATCTCTAGAACGTCTGAAGGATTAGTTCTTTCACAATCCCATTACCTAGAGAATGTTCTTCGGAAATTCAATGTCTTTGATGACCCTCCGGCTAAGACACCTGTAGACTTGGCTCTACATTTAGCCAAGAACAAAGGGAACCAGTTTCTCAACCGGAATATGCAAGAATAATTGGCGATTGATGTACTTAACAAATTGTACTCGTCCGCACATTGCATATTCAAATGAGCAAACTAAGTAGGTTCACAAGCAATCCTAGTACTGATCATTGGAAAGCTCTAATGAGAGTACTAAGATATTTAAAGTATACATTAAACTATGGGATACTTTACAATAAATATCCAAGCAGTATTAGAAGGATACGCGATGCCAATTGGATATCGGACACGAAAGACTCTAAATCCACAAGTGGATATGTATTCACAATAGGTGGAGGAGCGGTGTCATGGAAATCCTCCAAACAAACGTGTATAGCCAGATCCACGATGGAATCCGAGTTTATCGCGTTAGATAAAGTGGGGAAGAAGCGAGAATGGCTTAAGAACTTCCTGGAGGATGTTCCTTGTTGGAACAAACCTTTGTGCTCTTTGTACTAATCCATTGTGATAGTCAATCGGCAATTGGAAGGGCACGAGAATAGTATGTACAATGGTAAGTCTAGACATATTCGTCGTAGACACAATACCATTAGACAGTTGATCAAGAATGGCGGTATCACCATTGATTATGTAAAATCATGTGATAACCTAGCGGATCCGTTTACCAAAGGTATAAATCGGGATCAACCGTATAACCGTTAAGGGGAATGGGTTTAAAACCCACAACAAAAGAACTTATAGCGGACACTCAACCTTGAGAAATGGAGATCCCAGGCCCTTGGTTCAATGAGACAACCAAGTTATAAGTTCTAGTAGAGTTACTTGGAAACAACAACTCGGTTTATTAACCTGGAAATGTTGAATACTCATTCCCAGAACATCCAAGTACAAGCACACGCAAAGAAATGTAAGGTTAAGTTGAGAAAACTTTTAATGATTTCTATACCTACGGGTGGAGTAGTGCATGATACTCCTTATAGTGAGAATCACCTATATAAGTGAGAGGTAATAAGGCCGCCTCTAAATGAACGCTTATGAATGAGATACGGTCCAGGGCCAAAATGGACAAAACGTGAGAACAACAATTGTTAGAGCTGTTATTATGTGAGTATTATTTTCTTGGTATACACCCAGACGCTCACTCGGTTCAAAGCGACTCGCTACCAAATGGCTAGTATATCCGATAATATTTCACTAGGGAAGATTCAAGGCCACAAGCTATCTATTCCGATGTAATAATAGTTCGCCTGGAACTTTGGACGAAATTGCATTCATGCATTAATTGTCATTCATGTGGGGGATTGTTGGAAATGGATAACGGAAAGTTAAGTTTAACTTAACGTTGATCTAGTTTCTAACGGAAGTTCGTTATGTGTTAACGGAACTAGTTACAAATGATAATCTACATTTGTTGTAGATTATATATAACTCATTTAATGTCTCAAAAACATTTCCGTGTGAATGAGAAATTAATGACAAATGATTTGTAACTTAAATATTGGGTCAAAGTGTGTTTTGGGTTGGTCCCAAAATTGGTGTGGACTTGTTGTGGCTAAAAGTGGCCGACGAGCAGGCTGAAGAAGCTTCTGCACGGCCGTGCAAGTGTCTAGGACACGGCCGTGCACCGTGCCTTGCCTTGCCACTCGAACGTGCAGAGCCATGAACTCGACCGTGCATATTGCCTTGCACGGCCGTGCAGTTCATTGGACACGGCCGTGCAAGTGCTGTTATACCCGAAAAGTTGTGACTTTTCAAGGGAAAAGCCACCAAACCTTTTGATTCTCTTTATATACTTCCTCTCCGAATTTCAATTTACATATACAGTCATTTTGAGCATTTTACCCTCTAGAGAGATAGAATAACATAACCCAAATCATTGCATTTTGTTGCATTCAATCTTTCAAGTCCAAAGTTCTAAAACCTTTGTTGTTCGTTAGATTAGTTATATTGGAGTGCTCCTTATAACTAATAGTAAGTCGTTTTATCTTACTAGAGTTTTGTCATACAACCGTAAGCACCTGTGCGGGACAAATAACTCTTACGGAGATTGTATATAATACAAGACTCGACTTGTTTCCAGTTTTCCCAATCTCCGTTATTTTCTCCGTCAGATTTTCTGTTAAGTTCTTGAGAAGCCATACATATTGTCCAACACTAAGACCAAACGCTGGACCGATAACTGCAATGGCTGGGTTCCACCTTTTTCCCAGATCTATATCGGTATCCTATTTTATATCCAGACCTTCCGCGCAATGGAAGTTGCTGGTGCCCTCACCCCAAATTCAGAAATCCTCACTTTGCTGAGAGATTTTCAGGACCTATATCCCCTCCAAGACATCTATATCCCTGGACCTCTTGTTCAAGCTTTTAAAAGCTTTCTGGCCCTCTGCTACAACAGATCGTTATGGAAACGTCACTCCCTCAGTCCCTGCCCGCCCTGGCTGGACTAGAGAACGCAATTACCGACTTCGAGACTCTCTTCAGTCTCATCTGCCCCATATCTATTATTTTGCTTCCCGTCTCAGAACCATCTGCGCTGCTGCCAGCCGGCCCAACGCTACTGAAGCCACATTTGCTCTTGATACCGATGGACCCCGTTATATCGGAAGTCTATTTTCTCAACCCTGCAACCACGGAAACAATGAGATAGCTATTCTTTCAAGCCCTGGTGCTTCCTTTACCACCTCTGGAAACCTCCGGCTTTGGCAAGAAGCCGCCAATATGCTCCCTGACACTGGTGCTCCAATCCTAATCGACGTCAATCAACTCGATGTCCAAGATAATTGGACTTCCTTCCTTGCTTTTGATGAAGATACCACATGGTTTGGAGAAATTACTGATATGATGGCAAATTATTGCCAATTTTGGAGAGGCTCTGTTCCTCTATCCCAATGCTCTCCCAACAGTTCTGCTGCCGGCTCAGTCATATGTACTGAAACCGGTGGAAATCTGTTTGTTGCTCCTGCCTGGACTGCCCAATCAGGCACCCACACGACCACCTCCCACGGAGACGCTAACCAAGTTGCGCACTACAATCTGCGCTCAGACACTTCCCTCAAATTCAAGGCCGCTTCAACAGTTGAAGATATTCCAGAAGCCCATCTCCTCCAAGCTTCAACATTCAACATTCACCTAATCCCCCAAGGATTACGAGCACCTGCCTTTTCTGATGGACCTTTTTGGGAGCTCCCTCACCCAGCTTACAAACTATCTAACACCCAGATCATGCAAGCTGTGAAATCTACGATCACTCGTGAGTTCCACTCTGATTCAAGGCTCACCCCTGGACACAACTGAACTCAACCCCTGCTTCCCCTCTTTTGATGACGACTACTAATTTCCAATTGATGCATCTAGAGTAGGCGAGTCACCCGTTCCTCTAGAAATTTTGTAGTTCTCTTATTTTGTATTAAGTTGTACTTTTTCTTATCCTATCCTTATGTTCTAATGATGTTTCAATGAAAATAATATTACAATAAGGAATTATAATAATAAGGAAAAATAATATATGATTGTGATTTTGTATATCTCTATCCAATAGGTAACATAGACAAACCTTATTATTTTTCCTGACCACAGATTCAACTCATTGATGAGTGTTTAGTTGAATCCTGACCACAGATTCAACTTAGTTGTAAGTCATTTGGATACGCACTACGCATCCACTCGTTCGACGATCAAGTTAAGTTGAATTCGAATACATATTCGACTTAGTTATAAGACGAGTTGGATACTGACCCCACATCCAGCTCGTAGACCATTGTTAAGTTGAATCCGGACCACGAATTCAACTTAGTTGTAGGCCGAGCTCGATACTAACCCCGCATTCAGCTCGTTGACTATGACCACGGATTCGACTTAGTTGTAGGCCGAGCTGGATACTGACACCGCATCCAGCTCGTTGTCGATTGTTAAGTTAAATCCTCACCACAAATTCAACTTAGTTGTAGGCCGAGCTGGATACTGACCACGTATCCAGCTTGATGGCAAGTGTTAAGTTGAGCTCGTGCTCGTTAACGGGCTTCACCTTTGTCGGGATTTTCGTCGGGCTCAGATGAGCTCGTGGTCGTCATTTTGGCTGCGTCGTCGTCGTGTTCTCCGTCAATCTCAGATGAGCTCGTGCTCATCATATATCGTTGAGCTCCCCATCAAGCTCAGATGAGCTCGTGCTCGTCATTGGACTGCGCCGTCGTCGTGCTCTCCATCAAGCTCAGATGAGCTCGTGCTCGTCATTGAACTTCACCTTCATCGGGCTTCTCGTCGAGCATAAATGAGCTCGTGCTCGTCATTGGGCTGCGCACATCGTCGTGCTCTCAGTCAAGGTTAGATGATCTTGTGCTCGTCATGGGGCTGCGACATCATCGTGCTCTCCGTCAAGGTCGGATGAGCTCGTGCTCGTCTTGGGGCTGCGCCGTCGTCGAGCTCTCTGTCAAGGCCAGATGAGCTCGTGCTCGTCATTTGGCTGGGCCATCATCGTGATCTCCATCAAGGTCAGATGAACTGGTCCTTTAATTTGAAATGGTAACTTATAGTACCCTTATTAAATTGCATCTAATTTGGGCCAAGGCTACCTCACTGTCTAATAGGTAACATAGACAAACCTCTTATATGGCAACAAAACCAAGCAATTAAATCTCTTTCTCTGCATTTGGAATCAATGAACAACTAAAATTAAAGGACCAGTTCATGAAGTCAATTCATCTTCCTGTTCATAGTCCATACATATACAGTTATTAGTTATCCCTGTTTAAGGAGGAACCTCGGCTAAGGAAGCAGAACAAAATTTAGACTGCTTTATCTAAAATATGATCCGAACTGTTTCATACTGATAACTTAACATTGTTAGAATATGCTTATAGAGTTAAGTCGGGATCTTGAAGTCGGCGATTACAAGCTAACACCGTTCTTGTTCTTGATGACTGTGTTTCACATTATCTGAATGTTGGCTTAAGTCTTGTTCACTGTATCCCAAGTAATTGTCTAAGTTGTGTTATCTTGCTCATCTAATGACAGGGTGAGGATACTGAGTGGGTAAATGTCACGTTTGAACACCCCCGATGCATCTGACGATGATTGGATTGGAGTCTTTTCACCAGCAAAGTTCAAGTAATTTCTATATTTTCCTTTCGACACCCCAGACTTTTTACTCAATTTAACGCTTGACATTTTGTTTTCTTTTCTCATCTTCCAGCACTCGATTAATTTTCTATCAATAGTCATTCTGGGATTGAATCATACTGATGGATAAAAATCCTCTTGTAATAAAATTCTTTGCAAGTGTCTGAGTTACCAAGTAGCAATATACAAAAGTAAGGGTCGAACCACATAGATTTGTGTGTTGAACAAATTAATTTAATTAGTGTAAAAAGTAACAAAGGAAAAGGGGGGTTTGATTGGTTGAATTATTAAACTAAGAAAGCAAAATAAATAAATTAAAGATATCAAGAGACAAGGGATTCATAGATTGGGGATCATAACAATTTTCACTTTATGCTTTTTATTTCATGTAAAAATACTTCAATCTCATTCTTGGGTCGTTCACAAAAACCTAGGGTTAAGATGTTAATATATTCCGCAAGGTCAATAAGAACATTAGAACCCTAATAACTCTATCTTGTTCATATATTCCGTAAGGTCAATATAAACATTCAAGAATTCAATTAAAAGGTTAAGAACAATGGAACCTAGATTCGTTTGATTTCCGCAAGGCCCTTAATTGAATCTATTCTTCTCAACAATGGTCAAATTACAAATCATTCACGCAAGTGCAATGATTTATATCCAAATAAATTCAAGATATCAAAAGTATATTCCGCAAGGTCAATACAATTGATCTCAAGACAATAATTAAAGCCGTTGAGAAGAACAAGAACGAAAAAGAAATAGGAAGAATTAAAACCTTAGCATAAAGATCAAATTGTTACTCACCTCAATCCAGGAATCAAATAAATTAGCCTTGAATGGCCATTAAAATAAATAAATCAAAACCTTGTTCTTTAATTTTCAAAAATAAATAAAAACCTAAACTATGATAAAGGGGAAAAATATAGAGAGAAAGAATGATAACAATCAAAGATAAAAAAAAAAGATGATACAAAAACTAGTCTAGGGTTCTTTTTATAGGAGGAGGGAGGTGAAAATCCTTTTTGGAAATAAATTCTGATCAAAATCCTAGTCAAATTGAGAAATCTGTCGAAATCCGTCACTGATGATTATGTGCTGATTCTGTTGCTGATTCGTTTTCTTTATTTGTGACGGAATAGAATCCGTTGCAAAACCATGGTCGGCGGTCGCCCATGCTTGGCCCAGCGCCCGCCCAGTTGAACAGAAGGAACACGGCCTGGAATGCTGCATTTGTGCGGCCGCCCAACAAGCCTTCAGTGACCGCCCATGTTGAAGCCCATGCTCGGGCCAGCATTATTGCCTTGGCCCAGTTTCCCTTTGCATTTGGCCGGCCACCCCATGCCTTGGCTGACACTTCCTTGCCCAGCTTTGGCCAGCCAATGCCTTGATTTTGGACCATTTTTATTCGGTTCGTCTCGCAATTACAGTCGCACTGTAATCACTATAATTTCAAGTTTTGCACATCCTTGACCTTTATATTTTTACTTTGGCCCATGAATTTTATTAAGTCAAATTCCTCCAAATTTTCCATATTTTCAGTTTAGTCCCTGAATTTCCAAGATTTACGTTTTGGCCCTTGAACTTTCAAAATACGCTTTTTCTCCTCTTTTTCTGCATTGTTGCACATCAACCCCTGAACTATCAAAACACTAACAAAATACATTAAATTCTCAAGGTTTCGAGCATCAAATAAGCTAGGAAATACTCCCTCCGTCCCGGAGAACTTCACCCCTTTACTATTGAGAACGAAAAATAAGAAATAATGTTATTAAAGTATGTGTTGTGAGTGGGAGGAGAGAGAATGAGTGGAGAGAATAGTAAATTTGAAAAGTGTTGTGAGCGGGAGGAGAGAGAATGAGGGGAGAGAATAGTAAATTTTTTTCCTTTTTAGGAAAGTGGGACTTTAAAGTGGGACGCCCAAAATAGTAAAAGGGTAATGTTTTATGGGACAGAGGGAGTATATCTTTTGGATGGGTAAATCCATCACATACCCATCAATGATGCCCAGCTGGGAAATAGTTTCTTCATTTGAAAAATAATTATGAATTAAGCAAAACCATTAAATTTTGCAGTGCATCAGATTGTTACTTTGAAGCTGGAACCTGGCCAGAGGCTCCATACATATGCACAGCTCCAATAAAGGTTAGTATGAAACAACTTTGGTGATCACTTGGACATGCCATAGCCAGTATCTCTGTAATGTGAATTATTCTGTAACAGTATCACTTTGCAAACTACTCCAATCCTTTTTTTCATTTTTTTTTGAGGCTTGCCCATCTCGAGTCAAGCCCCTTTTTTGTGTAAGTCAATTTTTTACTAACAAGTCCCTCAATTCTCTGAAATTCCCTTAAAATCCCTCAGAAGCGCCTAATATTAACTAGGGAGGGATAATCATCCACTCCAATCCTGATTATACAAAGACAGGGAAATCAGAAATCAAGTTCCAGATTATCAATCAGCGAGCAGATTTCTCTTTTGCATTATTTTCTGGGGGACTGGAGAAGTTGCTTCAACTCATTTCTTCTACAACTTTTACATCGAATCATTTTTTTTTTTGGAGCTTCAAGAAAATGCTCAGTCTCGTATTTCTTATAATTATATTCCTGAATATTGCAGCCAAGATTGGTGGCAGTTTCAAATTTTATATCATTTGCAAACCCTAAAGCTCCCCCTCTATCCACGTCTTGCACTAGGGAAGTCATGGAATGAAGTAAGTTTTCTACTGCACTTAATGTTCTCATTTCAAATGAATACCCGCCTCTTCTTACCCCTCAACCAGTCTTAACCAAACTCATTATTGTGCGGACTTCTACAATGATCATTCCCCATATGGAATTTCTTTCACTTTAATTGTAATGTACATAAATTTTCTGTAAACATTGAACTAATATCTATGATTGTGGTGGTTGGTTCTGGTTTATTTATGTGTTTCTTATTCTTATTCTGCTAGATGACAGTGACATGGACAAGTGGCTATAACATAGAGAAGCTATTCCTTTTGTAGAATGGGGAATGAAGGGGCAGCAACCAATGCTTTCCCCAGCAGGAACACTGACCATCACACGCGGCAGCATGTGTGGTATGGTTTTCTTCTGCAGCCATGTTTCTCCTCGAGAATAAATATTAATGAGACCAAACTTTTCCTCGGATATTCATAGTGAGACAATAAGAAACCTCAATTCCTTTGCAGGTTCACCTGCACGTACAGTTGGATGGCGTGATCCTGGTTTCACACACACTAGTTTCTTAAAAGAATTGTGGCCAAACATGATGTAGGTACAATGAAGCTATAGAAACATTAGGACAAACATGTCTTAAAGTTCTATCTTCCCCTCCCTTATAACTAAGGTCTAAGGTTGGGATGCCATTTTTTCAGTTACATGTATAGGTTGGGGCATATGTTGCCCAATGGATCATATGTCTGGAGCAAGAGTTACTCATTTAAATCATCTCCATATCCGGGACAGGACTCACTGCAGCAGATAATAATATTTGGAGATATGGGAAAGGTATTTTGCAAAAGAACGTCTTTAACTATATATTTTTGTCACTTTTTTGCTCCCCAAAAAACTGAAATACAAAGATAAATTAGTATGACATCCATCCGCCACACTTGTCTCTTTCTTCTCTTTTCATGTTTCTCATATGATGTATGGTAAAGTCACTTTTTTTTTCTTTCTATTTCTTCGTCTTTCAGGCAGAACGTGATGGTTCAAATGAGTTTGCCAATTATCAACCGGGATCTCTCAATACTACGGACCAGCTAGTCAAGGACCTAGACAACATCGACATAGTTTTTCTTATAGGAGATATGGCGTATGCTAATGGATTCATTTCACAGTGGGACCAGTTCACATCACAGACAGAACCCATTGCATCAACAGTGCCTTTTATGGTTGCAAGGTTTGGACCCTTCAATTCTGAAACTTAAATGTCATTAAGTACAAAATCTTATGTTAGTTCTTTTGACAGTGGGAATCATGAGCGGGATTGGCCTAATTCTGGATCCTTCTACGATACCCCAGATTCTGGTGGAGAATGTGGTGTGCTTGCTGAGACAATGTACTATGTTCCAGCAGAGAACAGGGCTAAATTTTGGTAAATGGTTTAATTCTTCTCCATTAATTTTTGGTTTACTTTGTAATTTTTGGATATTTAACTTTCCATGAACAAAAGAATGATAAAGAGGTAATATTGATAATGTTTCCTTAATCTTCTTGAGGTGACAACTGTCCAAAATATTATTCTTGGCTTCTGCACTTGCCATCTTTCCATGTGTCTTAATTACCAACTCTTTCATCAAGCCCATTAGGTAATTTGGGTCTGGTTGAGGACAATTTTAGATAAGATGTGAGATCCCATGAAATCTTTCTCATGAAATCAAGTCAATTCTGTAGATGCTTTCTCTTATCTGATAATTATCGAAACTCCTATCTGAATTCAATATCTTATAATTTAAACATTTTATTATTTAAACAGGTATGCAGCTGATTATGGTATGTTTCACTTCTGCATAGCAGATAGTGAGCATGACTGGAGAGAAGGCTCTGAACAGTACAAGTTCGTAGAGAAATGCCTTGCATCTGCTGACAGACAAAAGCAACCCTGGCTCATCTTTGCTGCTCATCTTGTCCTTGGCTACTCTTCTAATGATTGGTACGCTAGGGAAGGCTCTTTTCAAGAGCCCATGGGAAGGGAAAACTTGCAGAAGCTCTGGCAGAAATACAAGGTGGACATTGCTTTTTATGGACATGTCCATAACTATGAACGAACTTGCCCTATTTACCAGGTACAAGTCCCTTTCTAGGATCATGTTTTTCATCCAACTTTACCTGCCTGTAGATATCAAAGATAACATAGAAATTACAACATATCTCCCTCCGTCCCATAAAAATGTTCCCATTTGCCATTTTTATTTGTCCCAAAAAGATAGGCATTCCCATAATTGCTGGGTTAAAAAAATCATTGAACATCCGAAATTGCCAACAAAGGAATAAGTGGGAGAAGAGAGCCAACCAAGGAAGAAGAGGGAGTAATGAAGTAATAAGTAAACCTCATTAAGTTTAGTGATGGAAATGAAAATAAGTTGTTAAAATGTTTGAATAGTCAAATGGGACTATCATTATGGGACGGAGGGAGTATATAAATGGCACATTGATTCACCTTGTGAAACAATCTTCTTTAAGTGCACACACACACACACATACACATATATTGAGCTGTGTTCTCTAATCTGTTGATGTTTGGTTATGGTGATATAGAATCAATGCGTGAGCAAGGAAAAATCACACTACTCTGGAACAGTGAACGGGACTATTCATGTTGTTGTTGATGGAGGAGGTAGCCATTTGTCAGGGTATACGAGTATACGACGGTTCAGACAGCTTGGAGTCTGCATAAAGATCACGACTTTGGATTTGTGAAGCTGACGGCATTCAGCCACTCATCTCTACTCTTTTGAGTACAAGAAAAGCAGTGATGGACAAGTTTATGATAACTTTACCATCTCAAGAGATTACAGAGATGTCTTGGCTTGTGTTCGAGATGGTTGTGAACCTATCTATCACTCTTGCAACTTGCATGACGGCGCAGATTATGTATATATGTATGTATGCATGCATGTATGTATGTATGTTACTGAAATAAGTTGTTGCATGGATGCATGTAGTTTGTCGTAATACTGTTTATCCTTTTCCTGCTACACTGAATTATTGGGGTGGCATTTGATTCATGGGGTTCGTAAGGAATGGGATGGAATGTCATTCCCATTGAATGACAAAATCCCATGCATGAGGGAATCTTCAAATCCTGGAGGGTAGTATTGTCAGATTGACCTGAAAATCGCTACTTTAGCGGGAGTGATTAAAATCTCAACCGTGTATTTTGTTGGGACCAATTTGATCCGAGTGATTATTGCCAAAAAGGCACAATCATTTTCTGAACCATTCTCAAATCCCTCCACAATCATTCCATGAATAATAATTTTGGTCTAAATTACCCTCACTTTCTTAACTACTCCCCTCCCTAGAATATAAAATACTAGCCTAAGCCCGTGTCCAAGGTCACGGTTTTTGTTTTTTTTTGTTTTTTATTTTTTTTTATTTAAAAAAAAAAAGATTTTTTTTAAGGGCAAAATGGGAAAGGGACAAATGTATGAGGGCAAAATGGAAAATTTCGCCCATGTAACTGTTCATACTACTGTTCAAAAGGGGGGTTTCTTTATACTATAGATACTCCCTCCGTCCCGTTCGAAATGTCTCAAAATGGCTCATGCACGAAAATTAAGAAAAGTGATGTAGGAAAGAGAAAAAGTGTATAGTAAAATAAATGTTGTGAGTATGAAAAGTGATATAGGAAAGAGAGTGTGGTAGGGAATAGTTAGTGGATATATATTGTGAGTATGACAAGTGGGTCCCACAAATAAAAAATTAATAAAAAAATTTCCTTTTTTGGGTTAGGACATTTTAATGGAAGCAGTTTCAAAAAGGAAAGTTAGGACAAAGGCGGGAGACGGAGGAGTATGTTGTACACACTCGTATTGTTCATTTTGATTTGTTTCAAAATAAATGTCGCGTTTTTAAATAAATAAGAAAAATAAATTTGTGCAATTTTATCATCATTGTTTCGGTAGGTTTGTACACACAAATAATAATTAATGAGTTGGTATTATAAAAAACTAGTTTTTTTGTTATAAAAAACTAGTTTTTTTGTAAGATTAAGGAAAAATCATTTTTTCACTGACACTTAATAATACATGTACTGACACTCATTTTCATTGGCATTTTTTTTATACTAACACTGACACTTTTTTACCTTATACTGACATTCTTTTATACTGACACTTAATAATAAATGCACTACCACTCTATTACACTGACATTTTTTTTACACTACCACTGACATTTTTTTTACAATAACACTTTTTTACTATGCCACTTAATAATACATGCACTGATACTCTTTACACCGACATTTTTTTACACCAACACTTACACTTTTTTACGATGACAATTAATAATACATGCACTGTCACTCTTTTTACATTAACACTTTTTCCGACTTTTAGGTATCACATATACACTTTTTCCGACTTCTAGGTATCGCGTAAGCAAGAGTCGTAAGAAGGCGAAATCCCTTTTTTTATAGCTAAAAAAACACCTTTTTTTTTTTTTTTTTTTTTGAGATTTTGGCATAATTAATAAAGTTTTAGTGTTATTTATTTTTTGAGAATTGTTATATAAACCCGTAAAATTGTTGAGTAAACCCGTAAGTTGGAATTTTCAAAAATGCCATCGAGTGAAATGACAAAAATATCCCTAATCAATTTTCACCAACTTTTCCCCCCCCCCTCCCTCATCAATTTTCACCACCTTCCCCTCCCTCCCTCATCAATTTTCACCACCTTCCCCCTCCCTCCCTCATCAATTTTCACCACATTTTTACTTAATCACTCTTCTTTATTTTTTTACTCCAAAAAAAATTACCTCCTCCCTTTCCTTCCTCTTCCTCTCCCAAAAAAAAAAAATTCATACACATTGTTCCAAGATAAGATTTAGCAGGCTCATTATGGATGCTCTACCATCGAATGTTAATGTAAGTTTTCTAACCATTTAAATTTGTTAAAAATGTCATTTCTGTTTCGTAGCTCCAATTCGGCCAGTAGTGACCGAAAATCTGTTCAGGTTCGGCCACCCCCGGCCGAAATTCAGCTATGGTTCGGCCACACCCGGCCGAAATTTCAAAAATTTTCGGCTCTGGTTTGCCGAATCTGGGCTGTTTTTCGGCCACCCCCGGCCGAAAATTTGAAATATGTCGGCCACACCCAGCCGAATCGTCGAAGAAAATTCGAAATATGTCAGTATCCCCTGGGTGACAACAACTATGTCTCGGTTGATTTTGAAAGCATTTTGCGAGACTACACTCCAGAATTCACAATGCCTTTGTTTTTTCGTGACAAAAAAATAATGTTTGAATGGGTGCGTAAAAAGGGGAAAGAGCATGAATTTGTCATCGTAGTCGGTCGGTCGGATAACGCGAGCCGTAATTCCCCTCCTTGAATGACGCTTGTTTGTGATCGCTGGGGGACATACAAGGAAAAATCAATCTCTCTGTCCTCTCAAGAATCTGTCAACCTTGAACAGTTAGGGAAAAAAAAAAGAAAAATAGAGAGAGCGAAACAAAAAAATGCGGTTGTAAGTTTCAGTTGAACGCCAGACAAGTCACGGTTGATGGTGAATGGCAATTAAAAGTGGTTTGTGGCTTTCACAATCATCCGATTTGCGAATTCATATTGGGTCACTCTTATGCCGGTAGATTACTGAAATCAGAGGAGGAGTACGTGATAGAATTGTCACATGCAAATAGCCGGCCGAAGGATATTTTTCATGGATTAAAAGAGAAATTTCCGGAAAACAAGTCCATAATACGGACTATTTATAATGCGCGAGTGAAGAACAGGGCAACTGAGCGTGCGGGTCTGCATAAAGATCACGACTTTGGATTTGTGAAGCTGACGGCATTCAACCACTCATCTCTACTCTTAGAGTACAAGAAAAGCAGTGATGGACAAGTTTATGATAACTTTACCATCCCAAGAGATTACAGAGATGTCTTGGCTTGTGTTCGAGATGGTTGTGAACCTATCACTCTTGCAACTTGATGACGGTGCAGATTATGTATATATGTATGTATGCATGCATGCATGTATGTTTGTATGTATGTTACTGAAATACGTTGTTGCATGGGTGCATGTAGTTTGTCATAATACTGTTTATCCTTTCCCTGCTACACTGAATTATTGGGGTGGCATTTGATTCATGGGGTTCGTAAGGAATGGGATGGAATGTCATTCCCATTGAATGACAAAATCCCATGCATGAGGGAATCTTCAAATCCTGGAGGGTAGTATTGTCAGATTGACCTGAAAATCGCTACTTTAGCGGGAGTGATTAAAATCTCAACCGAGTATTTTGTTGGGACCAATTTGATCCGAGTGATTATTGCCAAAAAGGCACAATCATTTTCTGAACCATTCTCAAATCCCTCCACAATCATTCCATGGATAATAATTTTGGTCTAAATTACCCTCACTTTCTTAACTACTCCCCTCCCTAGAATATAAAATACTAGCCTAAGCCCGTGTCCAAGGTCATGGTTTTTGTTTTTGTTTTTTTTTTTAATTTTTTTTTATTTAAAAATAAAAAAGATTTTTTTAAGGCCAAAATGGGAAAGGGACAAATGTATGAGGGCAAAATGGAAAATTTCGCCCATGTAACTGTTCATACTACTGTTCAAAAGGGGGGGTTTGTTTTATACTATAGATACTCCCTCCGTCCCGTTCGAAATGTCTCAAAATGACTCATGCACGAAAATTAAGAAAAGTGATGTAGGAAAGAGAAAAAGTGTATAGTAAAATAAATGTTGTGAGTATGAAAAGTGATGTAGGAAAGAGAGTGTGGTAGGGAATAGTTAGTGGATATGTATTGTGAGTATGACAAGTGGGTCCCACAAATAAAAAAGTAATAAAAAAATTTTCTTTTTTGGGTTAGGACATTTTAATGGAACACCCAAAAAGGAAAGTTGGGACACTTCGGGCAGGACGGAGGGAGTATGTTGTACACACTCGTATTGTTCATTTTGATTTGTTTCAAAATAAATGTCGCGTTTTTAAATAAATAAGAAAAATAAATTTGTGCAATTTTATCATCATTGTTTCGGTAGGTTTGTACACACAAATAATAATTAATGAGTTGGTATTATAAAAAACTAGTTTTTTTATTATAAAAACTAGTTTTTTTGTAAGATTAAGGAAAAATTATTTTTTCACTGACACTTAATAATGCATGTACTGACACTCATTTTCATTGGCATTTTTTTTATACTAACACTGACACTTTTTTACCTTATACTGACATTCTTTTATACTGACACTTAATAATAAATGCACCGCCACTCTATTACACTGACATTTTTTTTTACACTACCACTGACATTTTTTTTACAATAACACTTTTTTACTATGCCACTTAATAATACATGCACTGATACTCTTTACACCGACATTTTTTTACACCAACACTTACACTTTTTTACGATGACAATTAATAATACATGCACTGTCACTCTTTTTACATTAACACTTTTTCCGACTTTTAGGTATCACATATACACTTTTTCCGACTTCTAGGTATCGCGTAAGCAAGAGTCGTAAGAAGGCGAAATCCCTTTTTTTATAGCTAAAAAAACATGTTTTTTTTTTTTTTAAGATTTTGGCATAATTAATAAAGTTTTAGTGTTATTTATTTTTTGAGAATTGTTATATAAACCCGTAAAATTGTTGAGTAAACCCGTAAGTTGGAATTTTCAAAAATGTCATCGAGTGAAATGACAAAAATATCCCTAAATCTATCCCCTCATTCACTAATGTTAAATAAACCCATAAAATTGTTGAGTAAACCCGTATACCATTTTCAACAACTTTCCCCCCTCCCTCATCAATTTTCACCACCTTCCCCCTCCCTCCCTCATCAATTTTCACCACATTTTTAATTAATCACTCTTCTTTATTTTTTTACTCCAAAAAAAAATTACCTCCTCCCTTTCCCTCCTCCCTTTCCTTCCTCTTCCTCTCCAAAAAAAAAAAATTCATACACATTGTTCCAAGACAAGATTCAGCAGGCTCATTATGGATGCTCTACCATCGAATGTTAATGTGACGACCCCAACCCTAGGCACTCATTTTAATATTTAATTATATGCTTTTAATATTCATGCTAGCTTTATGTGTTCAATTTTGTCCTTTAAATTCTTAAATTTAGATAAATTGGGTGAAAAGTAAATTTGGGATCTTATAAGAATTTATTGGTCATTAAATAAAGAAACTTGTGGAAATAATAAAAATGGAAAATTAATAAAATGATAAATAATGTGGGGAGGTTAAATGAGTAGGATAATTAATGGGATAAGATTTATTTTAATTTAAAAATGATTTGGGTGAAAGCCTTGCTATTTTTCCCATGGGGGGCCATTTTGTAGAACCCTTCCTCCCATGCCAAGTGTTCCCCTCCCTCACCTCTCTTACTCCCTTCTCCCTCCTTCTCCTTCATTCATCCAAAATATCAACCTAGAGAAACTAGAGAGCTCCCATGGAAGCCCAAGCATGAAGCTTTGAAGTCAAGAACATTTCTTCACCAAAAACCAAGTCTAGGAGCACATTTGAAGATTGAGCATCTTGGGGAACTCATCTAACTAGAAAGATTCACATTTCCTTCTAAAATCCAAGTAAGTTGTTATGACTTCTTTTCTCATGAATGTTCATGAATATCTCTTGTTGTTCTTGTTCTTGAAATGTTGATTCTTGCTTAGGAAACCTATTGGGAGTTGAATGATTAAAAATGGAATTCTTGAAGTTAGGGTTCATGGAAGATTTTGTAAAAAGGGTTTGAAATGGGTGGAATGGGTAGAGATAAGTGATCTAGGATTTCTTGGTTTTGAGTTTACATGTTTGGTTGGGACTTGACAAGATTTATGTATCATTTTGTGTTCTTGAGCTTAAGTTTGGTAAGAAGGAATTGGAAACTTAGGTTACCATTGTTGAAAAGGCGATGCGGGCCGAGGCACGAGTCGTGCCCCTTGGCACGAGTCGTGCCCTTGGCCAAGTCGTGAGCACGAGTCGTACCTAGGAGGTCCAATCGTTACGAGTGACTTAAGGGATTGAGCACGAGTCGTGCTGCGGGGCACGAGTCGTGCTCTGAACTGGTTTCTCACATCAATTTTGAAGCTGTTCAAACCTAATCAAACTCGAACCAAAATGAAATCTCTTTAACATAGATTAAAGTAGAATACTTTGGCTTCACAATGACATTCTAAGTGATCAAAATGGAATAGTGGAAGTACCTTAATTATTGCTTGGAAAACGTTAGATAAACTAGTTTAGTAACTAAACAATTATGATCCCAACTTGGTAGATTCCCCTTAGACCTTTCAAGAGGCTATGTATTATTGTATAATGACTTTGTAGGATGGATTTATGCTACTTCCTTGCCTTACATTGAGTTCATATACATTGTTTCTATTGCATAGTGTATTGAATAAATGTTGCACTATGATATTGGTTGGACATGAGTATAGTTTACCATGTTGATATGTCGTTATCCCTTTTTGTGGATTTTATTCAAGTATCTATTATGTGCTTGATTATGTGTGAGTCGGCGACGTTGGGGGTATAACGAGAATACGATCAATTATGGAAGTGTGACCTAATGTGATCGGATTATGTTATATACGCGACCGTCCCCTCCCCGTGGCGCGGGTTGGGGTATAGCATCTGTATTGAGCCAAAAGCCTTACGAGTTGCTACTGTCTTATATGGTTCCACACGAAAAACGGGTCTTATAAGACGTGAGTATTGCTTAAGCGGCTCACCGTAATTGGAGTATTATTATACCCAATGTTGTACGACTCTTTTGTTCGGACGGGAAAAGGTAAACCAAGGTAATGGAATGTGTTTATAGCTTTCCCAATGTGTTATGTGCGACTTGTTATATGTTGCATTTATTTGGCATATTCTTTGCATCCATAATAGCTTCTTTGAGATTTATTCTCACCCCTCTCCCTTTCTTGTTTTAGATCCCGAGACGGGAGGACCGCCCAAGTAAGGACGGAGAGGAGTTTGGAGTAATCTTTTGGGGTATTGTCGGGGTATGTTTAGGGTGACGTATAAATTGTATTTTGGTAATTCCATTCTTGGAGTTTGTAATTATAAATCTTAAACTCTACGTCATAACCTTAAATCTTTTGTAACTAAGCAGGTTAACTAATTTCAAAGTTAGTTATCTCCTCCTCCGATGTGGAGTAGAGTGGAGTTCTTTTGAAAAGTTATGTTATTCATGTTCATGTTTGAAAGTCAAAGTAAAGTTTTAAAAGTTTAGTGTTTTTGGGTTAGTTTGGGGACGCACCAACTCGGGACACGTGTAGGTTAGGGTCGGGGTCCCCAGCGGTTAATATCGAGCTCGGTTAGAATTCTTGGGTAGAGTCTAGGCGAGTGAGAGTGTGTAATGAGCGACGTCGAGTGTTTAATGCGGGAGTTTGTTGTAATGGCGGGAAATGAAGGTGATCCGAATGCGGGTTTGGGTGGTGTTGGTAATCCGAACGCCGAGATGATGGACATGTTCCGAGGGTTCCTTCAAGATACGGCAACTCGTAATCGAATTTGAATCGGAATCTAGGCGGACAAGGGCAACATGGTTTGGAGAAGTTCGTGAAGATGTCTCCTCCTAGCTTCAACGGAGATCCGGATCCGGTGAAGGCCGAGAGGTGGCTTGAGGCTATGAACAAGATTTTCGCGGCTATGGAGAGTACGGATGCGGAGAAAGTGAGATGCGCCGTTTTCAAATTGGAAGGACCCGGCGGAGCATTGGTGGCAAGTGGTAAAGGATGGTTGGGACCGAGATTTGACACCGCAGACGTGGGAGAACTTCACGCTCAAGTTCCGAGATCACTTTGTGCCGATGGTTACTAGAGACAAGAAAGAAGGCGAGTTCCCCGAAGCTAGAAGCAAGGGACCATGACAAGAGCGCGGTATTCGGCGAAGTTCACGTAGTTGGCCCGATATTGTCCCCATTTGGTGCCGAGATGAGGAGAGGCGAGTTTACCTTTCAGTGAAAGGTTTAAGAGTTGAGTTTCGGAAGCGGGCCATTGACGCATAACTTCGCCAATTTAAGCAAGCGAGTGAATATGGCGTGACCTGGGATTGAGAACGACATAGAGGAGCATCGTGGTAAGAATGAAGGAGGAAACAGGAACAGATTTCGGGGTCAAGGATCGGGCGGAATAGAGTGCAGCCGAGGACTTTCACCCGGGAGCGAATCGAGGAGGTCATGTGGCGGCTCAGGCAAATCGTGCGACTTAGGTCGGTTGGGACAACATGTGGGTTTTGCGAGGATAGGGCATTCCGAAGACAAATGTTGGAGCAAACAAGGCAAGTGTTTGGAGTGTGGATCGCCGGGCCATTTCGGGAGGAATTGTCCCAAGATTACGAGGAATAAGCAAGCGACGGTGCCGGATTCGGGGTCAAGGTAGTGGTGTGAAGAGAGATGTTGATGGGAAACCTAAGGATAAAGTCCAAGGTCGTGTGTTTGCTTTGGGTCGAGGAGAGGTCGATCCTAATGCCGTCATTAGAGGTATAGTTCTGTCTCGGGAGTTAAGGCCCGCATTCTTATAGATCCCGGGTCTTCCCATTCATTTGTGGCGTCTCATTTTGCATTCTCATTGCATATCTTGCACGAATCTATGCCTTATGTGTTAGAGGTCTACTCCTATGGGAGAGAGCCTTGAATCTTCTTTGATATATCGTGGATGTGATGTGACTATATGTGGGCATGTATTGCTTGGAATTGGATTTGGTCGAGTTACCAATCCGTGATTTTGATGTGATCCTTGGTATGGATTGGTTGAGTCGGTGTCCTGCTTTGGTAGACTGTCGTCGAAAATGAGTCTCATTTGCTATGCCTGATGTGCCTACATTTATATTTGATGTCGATAAATCTATGTTCGGTTTGCATGTTATTTCCGCCTTAAAAGCTAGAAAGATGCTATCTAAGGGGTGTGCGGGTTACTTGGCTTATGTGGTAGATTCCAATAAGAAGTCCCCCGAGTTAGCTCATGTCCCGGTAGTGAATGAGTTTAGTGACGTGTTTTCTAGTGAGTACTCTATGCCTCGGACCGTGAGATAGAGTTTTGTATTGACTTAGTACCGGTACCGCTCCTATCTCTAAAGCACCCTATAGAATGGCTCAGTAGGAGTTAAAAGAGTTGAAGGTCCAATTGCAAGAATTGTTAGACCGAGGTTTTATTCGTCTAGTGTGTCTCAGTGGGGAGCACCGGGTCTTGTTTGTTAGGAAGAAGGATGGTACCTTACGATTGTGTATTGACTATCGTTTGTTGAACCAAGCCACTATTAAGAATAAGTATCCTCTTCCGCATATAGATGATTTGTTTGACCAACTCCAAGGTTCCGTTATCTACTCAAAGCTTGACTTGAGAAGCGGATACCATCGATTGAAAGATTAGGCAGGATGATGTTGCTAAGACAGCTTTCCGTACTAGATATGGTCATTATGAGTTTGTGGTGATGCCGTTTGGGTTGACTAATGCTCCAGCCGTGTTTATGGATATGATGAACCGTGTCTTCAAGCCTTATCTCGATAGTTTTGTGGTGGTCTTTATTGATGATATTCTGGTGTATTCTAAGTCCCGGGAAGAGCATGAGAATCATTTGAGGATTGTCTTGTCCGTTCTTCGTGAGAAGCAGTTGTATGCTAAGTTCAGTAAGTGCGAGTTTTGGCTTGAGCAGATTTCTTTCTTGGGGCATGTTGTGTCGAGTTCGGGGATTTCCGTGGATCCTTCGAAGATTGAAGCCGTGGTTAATTGGAAGCAACCTTCGATCGTGACCGAGGTCCGTAGTTTTCTTGGGTTGGCGGGATATTATCGGAGGTTCATTGAAGGGTTTTCTCGGATTGCTACTCCGTTGACTAGGTTGACTCGGAAAGATGTATTGTTTGTGTGGGATTCCAAGTGTGAAGCAAGTTTTGATGAATTGAAGAAGAGGTTGACGACGGCTCCTAGGTTCTTACTCCTTCCGAGTGGTTGCGAGAATTTTGTTATTTATAGTGATGCCTCGAAGGCGGGCTTGGGATGTGTGTTGATGCGAGAATGGGAAGGTTATTGCGTATGCCTCTAGGAAGTTATCACCTACGCGAATGCAATTACCCCACTCATGATATGGAATTGGCGGCGATTGTATTTGCGTTGCATAAGTGGAAGCATTATCTTTACGGAGCGAATTCGAGATTTTCACCGATCATAAGAGTTTGAAGTACCTATTTACCCAAAAGGAGTTGAGCAACCCAAGCAAAGAAGATGGTTAGAGTTTTTGAAGGATTTTGATTGTGTCATATCCTATCATCCGGGAAGGCGATGTGGTGGCCGATGCGATTAGCCGAAAGGCGTATGTGACAACCTTGAGTTCTCGGGAGTTGAAGAGTGAAGTGATAGTTGCGAATGTTCGAGCCGATTCCGAAGGCATTGTATGGTGATTTGAAGGAAGCTCAACAAGAAGATCCGGAATTGAAGAAAATTTGTGATCAAGTGCAAGATGGGAAAGTCGGGGATTTTGCTTTGAATCGAGATGGGATTTTAACTTTCCAAGGGAGAATTTGCGTTCCGTCATCGCCGGAAATCAAGAAGCGTGTTTTAGAGGATGGCCATAAGTCCAAGTTTGCGATTCATCCGGGGAGTACCAAAATGTATCAAGACTTGAAGCGTGGATATTGGTGGAATGGAATGAAAAGGGAAATAGCGGATTATGTATCTAAGTGTTTGACGTGTCAACAGATTAAGGCAGAACATCAAAGACCGGCGGGACTACTTCAACCATTGGATATTCCGGAATGGAAATGGGAAGGAATTTCGATGGATTTTGTTTCGGGTTTGCCTCTCACCGTGAAGAAGATGGATGCTATTTGGGTTATTGTGGATAGATTGACAAAGTCGGCTCATTTTCTTCCGGTGTCAACTAAGTTTTCGTTAGAGAAGTTAGCCCAGTTGTATTTGAAGGAGATTGTGAGACTTCACGGGGTTCCGGTTAGTATTGTTTCCGATAGAGATCCGAGGTTTACATCTAGATTTTGGAGAGCATTGCATGAAGCCTTGGGTTCTAAGTTGTGTTTTAGTACCGCGTTTCATCCTCAAACCGATGGTCAGTCCGAGAGAACCATTCAGATACTTGAGGATATGTTACGAGCTTGTGTGATGGATTTCCAATTGTCTTGGGAGGATCATCTACCTTTAGTGGAGTTTGCGTACAACAACAGTTATCAGTCCAGTATTGAGATGGCTCCGTATGAAGCTTTGTATGGTAGGAAGTGTCGATCTCCGATGTGTTGGGACGAGGTTGGTGAAGCGAGACTTTGGGGCCCGGATTTGGTTCGAGATTCTATGGAGAAGATCAAAGTGATTCGGGATAGATTGAAGACAGCTCAGAGTCGACAGAAAAGCTACGCCGACAATAGAAGACGGGATTTATCATTTCGGGTTGGTGACTTTGTGTTCTTGAAGGTCTCTCCGAGGACGGGAATCAAGAGGTTTGGTAATAAGGGTAAGTTGGCTCCGAGGTTTGTGGGACCGTTTGAGATTCTAGAGAAGATAGGGGAATTGGCTTACCGGTTAGCGTTGCCTCCGTCTCTCTCTTTGCTCCATGATGTTTTCCATGTCTCGATGTTAAGAAAGTATTGTCATGATCCCTCCCATGTTTTGAGCTCTCCTCCCGATGATGTCCAAGCGGACATGTCTTATGTCGAGGAACCCTTGAGAGTCCTAGAGTTCCAAACTAAGGAGTTGAGGTCTAAGAGTATTCCGATAGTAAAAGTCCTTTGGAAGAACCACACAGTTGAGGAAGCGACGTGGGAGCTAGAGTCGGAGATGAGAGCGAAATACCCGTGGTTGTTTGAAAATTCAAGTAAGTTTCCTTTTTAAAATTCGGGTCGAATTTTCTTTAAGGGGGAGTGAGTGTGACGACCCCAACCCTAGGCACTCATTTTAATATTTAATTATATGCTTTTAATATTCATGCTAGCTTTATGTGTTCAATTTTGTCCTTTAAATTCTTAAATTTAGATAAATTGGGTGAAAAGTAAATTTGGGATCTTATAAGAATTTATTGGTCATTAAATAAAGAAACTTGTGGAAATAATAAAAATGGAAAATTAATAAAATGATAAATAATGTGGGGAGGTTAAATGAGTAGGATAATTAATGGGATAAGATTTATTTTAATTTAAAAATGATTTGGGTGAAAGCCTTGCTATTTTTCCCATGGGGGGCCATTTTGTAGAACCCTTCCTCCCATGCCAAGTGTTCCCCTCCCTCACCTCTCTTACTCCCTTCTCCCTCCTTCTCCTTCATTCATCCAAAATATCAACCTAGAGAAACTAGAGAGCTCCCATGGAAGCCCAAGCATGAAGCTTTGAAGTCAAGAACATTTCTTCATCCAAAAACCAAGTCTAGGAGCACATTTGAAGGTGGATCATCTTGGGGAACTCATCTAACTAGAAAGATCCACATTTCCTTCTAAAAATCCAAGTAAGTTGTTATGACTTCTTTTCTCATGAATGTTCATGAATATCTCTTGTTGTTCTTGTTCTTGAAATGTTGATTCTTGCTTAGGAAACCTATTGGGAGTTGAATGATTAAAAATGGAATTCTTGAAGTTAGGGTTCATGGAAGATTTTGTAAAAAGGGTTTGAAATGGGTGGAATGGGTAGAGATAAGTGATCTAGGATTTCTTGGTTTTGAGTTTACATGTTTGGTTGGGACTTGACAAGATTTATGTATCATTTTGTGTTCTTGAGCTTAAGTTTGGTAAGAAGGAATTGGAAACTTAGGTTACCATTGTTGAAAAGCTGATCTGGGCCGAGGCACGAGTCGTGCCCCTTGGCACGAGTCGTGCCCTTGGCCAAGTCGTGAGCACGAGTCGTACTGGGAGGTCCAATCGTTACGAGTGACTTAAGGGATTGAGCACGAGTCGTGCTCTGGGGCACGAGTCGTGCTACGGGCGTTTCTCACATCAATTTTGAAGCTGTTCAAACCTAATCAAACTCGAACCAAAATGAAATCTCTTTAACATAGATTAAAGTAGAATACTTTGGCTTCACAATGACATTCTAAGTGATCAAAATGGAATAGTGGAAGTACCTTAATTATTGCTTGGAAAACGTTAGATAAACTAGTTTAGTAACTAAACAATTATGATCCCAACTTGGTAGATTCCCTTAGACCTTTCAAGAGGCTATGTATTATTGTATAATGACTTTGTAGGATGGATTTATGCTACTTCCTTGCCTTACATTGAGTTCATATACATTGTTTCTATTGCATAGTGTATTGAATAAATGTTGCGACTATGATATTGGTTGGACATGAGTATAGTTTACCATGTTGATATGTCGTTATCCCTTTTTGTGGATTTTATTCAAGTATCTATTATGTGCTTGATTATGTGTGAGTCGGTGACGTTGGGGTATAACGAGAATCACGATCAATTATGGAAGTGTGACCTAATGTGATCGGATTATGTTATATACGTGGCCGTCCCCTCTCTGTGGCCACGGGTTGGGGTATAGCATCTGTATTGAGCCAAAAGCCTTACGAGTTGCTCTTACCGTCTTATATGGTTCCACGAAAAACGGGTCTTATAAGACGTGAGTATTGCTTAAGCGGCTCACCGTAATTGGAGTATTATTATACCCAATGTTGTACGACTGCATTCGGACGGGAAAAGGTAAACCAGTAATGGAATGTGTTTATAGCTTTCCCAATGTGTTATGTGCGACTTGTTATATGTTGCATTTATTTGGCATATTCTTTGCATCCATAATAGCTTCTTTGAGATTTATTCTCGCCCTCTCCCTTTCTTGTTTTAGATCCAGAGACAGAGGACCGCCCAAGTAAGGACGGAGAGGAGTTTGGAGTAATCTTTTGGGGTATTGTCAGGGTATGTTTAGGGTGACGTATAAATTGTATTTTGGTAATTCCATTCTTGGAGTTTGTAATTATAAATCTTAAACTCTACGTCATAACCTTAAATCTTTTGTAACTAAACAGTTAACTAATTTCAAAGTTAGTTATCTCCTCCTCCGATGTGGAGTAGAGTGGAGTTCTTTTGAAATGTTATGTTATTCATGTTCATGGTTGAAAGTCAAAGTAAAGTTTTAAAAGTTTAGTGTTTTTGGGTTAGTTTGGGGACGCACCAACTCGGGACACGTGTAGGTTCCGGGTCGGGGTCCCCACAGTTAATGTAAGTTTTCTAACCATTTAAATTTGTTAAAAATGTCATTTCTGTTTCGTAGCTCCAATTCGGCCAGTAGTGACCGAAAATTTGTTCAGGTTCGGCCACCCCCGGCCGAAATTCAGCAATGGTTCGGCCACACCCGGCCGAAATTTCAAAAATTTTCGGCTCTGGTTTGCCGAATCTGGGCTGTTTTTCGGCCACACCCAGCCGAACCGTCGAAGAAAATTCGGCCACCACTGGCCGAACCTTTGTTTTTCTGCTTACACCTCCCTTATTGTTTTATTTAATTGTTTCAGTATCCCCTGGGTGACAACAACTATGTCTCGGTTGATTTTGAAAGCATTTTGCGAGACTACACTCCAGAATTCACAATGCCTTTGTTTTTTCGTGACAAAAAAATAATGTTTGAATGGGTGCGTAAAAAGGGGAAAGAGCATGGATTTGTCATCGTAGTCGGTCGGTCGGATAACGGGAGCCGTAATTCCGCTCCTCGAATGACGCTTGTTTGTGATCGCTGGGGGACATACAAGGAAAAACCAATCTCTCTGTCCTCTCAAGAATCTGTCAACCTTGAACAGTTAGGGAAAAAAAAAGAAAAATAGAGAGAGCGGAACAAAAAAATGCGGTTGTAAGTTTCAGTTGAACGCCAGACAAGTCACGGTTGATGGTGAATGGCAATTAAAAGTGGTTTGTGGCTTTCACAATCATCTGATTTGCGAATCCATATTGGGTCACTCTTATGCCGGTAGATTATTGAAATCAGAGGAGGAGTACATGATAGAATTGTCAAATGCAAATAGCCGGCCGAATGATATTTTACATGGATTAAAAGAGAAATTTTCGAAAAACAAGTCCATAATACGGACTATTTATAATGCGCGAGTGAAGAACAGGGCAACTGAGCGTGCGGGTCTGCATAAAGATCACGACTTTGGATTTGTGAAGCTGACGGCATTCAACCACTCATCTCTACTCTTTGAGTACAAGAAAAGCAGTGATGGACAAGTTTATGATAACTTTACCATCCCAAGAGATTACAGAGATGTCTTGGCTTGTGTTCGAGATGGTTGTGAGCCTATCACTCTTGCAACTTGATGACGGTGCAGATTATGTATATATGTATGTATGCATGCATGCATGTATGTTTGTATGTATGTTACTGAAATAAGTTGTTGCATGGGTGCATGTAGTTTGTCATAATACTGTTTATCCTTTTCCTGCTACACTGAATTATTGGGGTGGCATTTGATTCATGGGGTTCGTAAGGAATGGGATGGAATGTCATTCCCATTGAATGACAAAATCCCATGCATGAGGGAATCTTCAAATCCTGGAGGGTAGTATTGTCAGATTGACCTGAAAATCGCTACTTTAGCGGGAGTGATTAAAATCTCAACCGTGTATTTTGTTGGGACCAATTTGATCCGAGTGATTATTGCCAAAAAGGCACAATCATTTTCTGAACCATTCTCAAATCCCTCCACAATCATTCCATGAATAATAATTTTGGTCTAAATTACCCTCACTTTCTTAACTACTCCCCTCCCTAGAATATAAAATACTAGCCTAAGCCCGTGTCCAAGGTCACGGTTTTGTTTTTTATTTTTTTTTATTTAAAAAAAAAAAGATTTTTTTTAAGGGCAAAATGGGAAAGGGACAAATGTATGAGGGCAAAATGGAAAATTTCGCCCATGTAACTGTTCATACTACTGTTCAAAAGGGGGGTTTGTTTTATACTCCCTCCGTCCCGGAACAATCTTCACACTTTCCCTTTTGGGCGTCCCAAAACTTACTTCACACATTTAAAACTTACCTAAAATGGAAAGGAATCTTTACTATTCCCTCCACTCATTCTCTCTCCTACATTATTTTAATACTCACAACACCATTATAATTTACTATTCTCTCCACTCATTCTCTCTCCTATTTTATTTTCACACTCACAACACTTTCAATATAATACTCCCTCCTTAAAATTAGTGCAAACAGTGTTTGTGAATTATGTTCCGGGACGGAGGGAGTACTATAGATACTCCCTCCGTCCCGTTCGAAATGTCTCAAAATGGCTCATGCACGAAAATTAAGAAAAGTGATGTAGGAAAGAGAAAAAGTGTATAGTAAAATAAATGTTGTGAGTATGAAAAGTGATGTAGGAAAGAGAGTGTGGTAGGGAATAGTTAGTGGATATGTATTGTGAGTATGACAAGTGGGTCCCACAAATAAAAAAGTAATAAAAAAATTTTCTTTTTTGGGTTAGGACATTTTAATGGAACACCCAAAAAGGAAAGTTGGGACACTTCGGGCAGGACGGAGGGAGTATGTTGTACACACTCGTATTGTTCATTTTGATTTGTTTCAAAATAAATGTCGCGTTTTTAAATAAATAAGAAAAATAAATTTGTGCTATTTTATCATCATTGTTTCGGTAGGTTTGTACACACAAATAATAATTAATGAGTTGGTATTATAAAAAACTAGTTTTTTTGTTATAAAAAACTAGTTTTTTTGTAAGATTAAGGAAAAATCATTTTTTCACTGACACTTAATAATACATGTACTGACACTCATTTTCATTGACATTTTTTTTATACTAACACTGACACTTTTTTACCTTATACTGACATTCTTTTATACTGACACTTAATAATAAATGCACTACCACTCTATTACACTGACATTTTTTTTTACACTACCACTGACATTTTTTTTACAATAACACTTTTTTACTATGCCACTTAATAATACATGCACTGATACTCTTTACACCGATATTTTTTTACACCAATACTTACACTTTTTTACGATGACAATTAATAATACATGCACTGTCACTCTTTTTACATTAACACTTTTTCCAACTTTTAGGTATCACATATACACTTTTTCCGACTTCTAGGTATCGCGTAAGCAAGAGTCGTAAGAAGGCGAAATCCCTTTTTTTATAGCTAAAAAAACTCGTTTTTTTTTTTTTTTTTTTTTGAGATTTTGGCATAATTAATAAAGTTTTATTGTTATTTATTTTTTGAGAATTGTTATATAAATCCGTAAAATTGTTGAGTAAACCCGTAAGTTGGAATTTTCAAAAATGTCATCGAGTGAAATGACAAAAATATCCCTAAATCTATCCCCTCATTCACTAATGTTAAATAAATCCGTAAAATTGTTGAGTAAACCCGTATACCATTTTCACCAACTTTCCCCCCCCTCCCTCATCAATTTTCACCACCTTCCCCTCCCTCCCTCATCAATGTTCACCACCTTCCCCCTCCCTCCCTCATCAATTTTCACCACATTTTTACTTAATCACTCTTCTTTATTTTTTTATTCCAAAAAAAATTACCTCCTCCCTTTCCCTCCTCCCTTTCCTTCCTCTTCCTCTCCCAAAAAAAAAAATTCATACACATTGTTCCAAGACAAGATTCAGTAGGCTCATTATGGATGCTCTACTATCGAATGTTAATGTAAGTTTTCTAACCATTTAAATTTGTTAAAAATGTCATTTCTGTTTCGTAGCTCAATTCGGCCGGTAGTGGACCGAAAATGCATTCGTGTTCGGCCACCCCCGGCCGAAATTCAGCTACGGTTCGGCCACACCCGGCCGAAATTTCAAAAAATTTCGGCTCTGGTTTGCCGAATCTGGGCTATTTTTCGGCCACCCCCGGCCGAAAATTTGAAATATGTCGGCCACACCCATCCGAACCGTCGAAGAAAATTCGGCCACCACTGGCCGAACCTTTCTTTTTCTACTTACACCTCCCTTATTGTTTTATTTAATTGTTTCAGTATCCCCTGGGTGACAACAACTATGTCTCGGTTGATTTTGAAAGCATTTTGCGAGACTACACTCCAGAATTCACAATGCCTTTGTTTTTTCGTGACAAAAAAATAATGTTTGAATGGGTGCGTAAAAAGGGGAAAGAGTATGGATTTGTCATCGTAGACGGTCGGTCGGATAACGGGAGCCGTAATTCCGCTCCTCGAATGACGCTTGTTTGTGATCGCTGGGGGACATACAAGGAAAAATCAATCTCTCTGTCCTCTCAAGAATCTGTCAACCTTGAACAGTTAGGGAAAAAAAAAAGAAAAATAGAGAGAGCGGAACAAAAAAATGCGG
This sequence comes from Adenophora triphylla var. japonica, assembly GCA_022495995.1. Classification (NCBI taxonomy): domain Eukaryota; kingdom Viridiplantae; phylum Streptophyta; class Magnoliopsida; order Asterales; family Campanulaceae; genus Adenophora; species Adenophora triphylla. The sequence continues at coordinate 588,642 of JAFEMH010000420.1, forward strand.
TTGTAAGTTTCAGTTGAACGCCAGACAAGTCACGGTTGATGGTGAATGGCAATTAAAAGTGGTTTGTGGCTTTCACAATCATCCGATTTGCGAATTTATTTGGGTCACTCTTATCTTAGATGGGATTCACGAAATCGAGAGGAGGAGTACGTGATAGAATTGTCACATGCAAATAGCCGTAGAAGGATATTTTACATGGATTAAAAGAGAAATTTCCGGAAAACAAGTCCATAATACGGACTATTTATAATGCGCGAGTGAAGAACATGGCAACTGAGCGTGCGGGTCATTCTCAAATCCAACAGCTCATGTTTAAATTGACCGATCATGCTTATCAATTCGAATATCGGCAATGCGAGAATACAAATGTCATTAAGGAGATATTCTTTGCTCATCCGAAAAGCATTGAATTGATGAAGGCATTTCCATACGTCTTGTTCATGGATTGCACTTACAAGACAAATAGGTACAACTTACCTTTGCTTGAGATTGTAGGCGTGACTTCAACCAAAATAACCTTCTTAATTGCTGTTGTATACCTAGAGGCTGAGAAAGAAGGAAACTACACGTGGGCATGCGAAGTGTTGAAATCTTTGATGGATCAATCATGTCTTCCTAATGTTATCGTGACCGATAGGGAGCTTGCCTTGATGAATGCAATTCGTGAGACGTTCCCAACGATAACTCATTTGCTCTGTTGATGGCATATCAACAGGAATATTCTAGCAAAATGCAAGAAAATGTTTGATATGCAAGAGATTTGGGAGGCGTTCATTCTTCATTGGAATGTAATGGTCAAAGCTGATACGGAGGCATCGTTTGATGACTATTTACGGCGATTATCAGAAGATTTCAGTCAATATCCTGATGCGGTCAATTATGTCCTGAACTAGTGGATTGTGCCTTACAAAGAAAGATTTGTCTCGTGTTGGACAAACCATGTTATGCACTTTGACAACTTGACTACAAACAGGTATATCGGGGAAACTTTATGTTTCTGTCATATGTTTTGATGTTTTGTTAATTATATGCTAATAAACTGCGTAACCTATGTTAGGGTGGAGAGTCAACATGCCTTATTGAAGAAACAACTTGGATCGAGCCAGGGAGCATTTGAGACATGTTGGAAACAAATTCATAAACTCATCGAATGCTCCCATATTGCAATCATTGCCTCATTTGAGAAAAGCGGGGCGTGGTTCAACACAAATTCAAGTCATCGCTATGGAGTGAGGTTAGAGGCATGGTGTCTATAAATGCATTGGATTTGATTTTCAACTCACTGGATTCTCTATATGATGGTAGCCGAGATCCATTGCTGTGTGGGTCTGCGGTGAGATCGGCGTGCGGGCTCCACTTGTCACACGTGAGCTTGCGCTCATGCAATTCAACTCGCCCATCCCACTTGATAAAGTTCATGCATTTTGGCGTAAGCTAGATACCCGACCGATCATGAGTTACGATGATGATATTGAAGAAGAGATTCGAAATCGGTACAATGAGATTCGCAATACTCTTGATTTAAGATTTGAGGCGACTCACGAACCGGAAAGAATTTGATTGTTCGGAGATTGACCGAGATTTGTCATCCTGCAACAACAATGGCTAATGAACCTGCAGTTAAAACAAATAATAAGGGTCGTCCTAAAGCAAAGAGTGCTAAGTTCCTCAAGTCCACGAAGCGGGATCCTAGCGCATTTGAGTACGTGGAGGCCATACCCGATCAAGTGTTATTCAACACCGATGCAAATCAAGGGTCTCCGATGTTAACTGCAAAAGCCAAGTTACAGGTAACCTCAAAACTATTTATATTATTCAGTTAAACTTTTATATCATGAAATTATTTTATTTATGTTTAATTTTTTCTTTTTTTGAATTTATCTTATAGCCCGTTCGTCGAAAAAGTCAACATGCAATCAAATATCTTAATCAACTACCGATTTTCATGCATGGTTAAATTGAGAAAACAGTTGATGTGCGGGGTGATGGGAATTGTGGCTTCCGGTGTATTGCGGAGTTACTTGGCTGTGATTCAAATGAGTGGTGATGGGTTCGGGAAGTGTTATATCAGGAGGTTTTTGGAAATCAAAAGTTGTATGCCGAGTTATTCATGGCCGAGGATAGGGTGGATAAAGTCCTTTCTGCTATCCACTGGTTTGATGGACCATGCGGAGAAGCAAATTGGTTTGACTCTGCAGAAATGGGTTACGCTGTTGCAAATGCATTCAACGTTGCGTTGGTGACTTTGAGTAACACCTTATCTTTGACCTTCCTTCCTCTACGAAAATCAATGCCACATAACCCAAATTTGATTTGTATATGCTATGTCAACGACAAGCATTACATTCATGCCAAGTTGAAGGAAGGATGTCCATTGCCACCAGTACCATACAAATGATATGATTGTCGAGCTGAATGTGCAACTGGATGGCTAGATTTTTATCAAGATCGATTAATACAAGTACCCGAAACATCAACTTATGTAATTGATATTAAATAGTTTTATTTATGTTAAATATTATGATTTGTGGTGTTACATATCTTTAAATAATTTTCATTTATTATTACATTCCATTTTTTATTAACTAAATTTAACTAACTTTAAATTAAAATAACTAAATTAAATTAACTAAATTTAACTAACTTTAAATTAAATTAAATCAACACAACCCAAAAATTGTAAAGACCAACAAAGATAACATCCTAAATTCCATTCTACATCAGCCAAACAACAAAACCCACGAACAAATCATCATGCCATGGTTCGGCCAGGTGTGGCCGAAATTTTGGGAATGGTTCGGCCATTACTGAACGAAAATTTGAGCAGGTTCGGCCGGAGGTGGCCGAAAAACTAAAGAAAATTCGATCAGTACTGGCCGAACCTTTGTAACCATGGCAAAAAAATAATTAAAAATTTCAGCCAATGCTTAGAACACGTAGCAATGTTTTTTCGTGAACGGTTCCAAAAAAAAAACACGCTTATTCTAGGTCTCGGTCAGTAGTGGCCGAACAGATCCAAGGTTTTCGGTCAAGATCTTGGCCGAACTTCGTCTTGGCCGCATCGGCCGAATTTTTCCAGTTTTTCGACATGTACTTGCTGTATTCTGCACTAACCAGGGCACGTTCCCGACTCGTCTATGCTGCAACCATCAACCATACAAACATATACTCCCTCCGTCCCATTACAAGCCACAAATTTTCCATTTTAGGCGTCCCATCACTACTAGAATATCAACAATTAGGAACGGACAAAAAGCAACGACAATAATCGTCCTTAAAAAGGGACGACATTCTACTATTAACCAACGACATTGTCGTTGGTGTTTTGAAATAATATTTAAGGACGACTGAGTCGTCTTTAAAGAAAATGTGTCGTCAGCTAGTGGAAGAGGGAAAAATGAAGGAATATAAGGACGACAATGTCGTCCCTTATACTCCCTCCGTCCCACTTTATTTAAGACAAAAAAAAAGGGCACAACTATTAAGGAAAAGTGATGTAAGAAAGAGAAAAAGGTAAATGTTGTGAGTATGAAAAATTAAATAGGAGAGAGAATGAGTGGGAGGAATAGTTAGGAGAGAGAATGTTGTGAGTGAAAAAGTAAAATAGGAGAGAGAATGAGTGGGGTAAATAGTGAAGATTCCTTTCCATTTTAGGAAGTATCAATTGAAGTGGGACGGACCAAAAATGAAATAAATATCAATTGAAGTGGGACAGAGGGAGTATTTATTAAAAATCGTCCTAAAATAAATACTCCCTCCGTCCCACGTGATTGAGGACCATTTTTCCGGGCACGGTAATTAAGAAATATTATTAAGATAATAAAAATGTGTGGTAGGAAATGAAGAGAGAGAATGAGTGGAGTTGGTTGAATAAATTGTGTGGTAGGAAATGAAGAGAGAGAATGAGTGGGTGGGGTAGGGTGAATATAAAATAATAAATTTATTTCCATTTTGGGCAGTTTGCATTCACGTGGGACGGACCAAAAAGGAAATAAGTTTGCATTCACGTGGGACGGAGGGAGTAAAAGAAAGGACGACACTGCCGTGGCTTATTTTTGACAAAAAAATTCCCTCCCACTTCTCCCTCTCATTTTTCCCCTAAATCTAAATAACCCTAAAACTTACAGTATCACTTTCATTTTCCCCCTCCGCGGCTCCGCCCCTATTTCCCCCTCCGCGCTCTCTTCACAACGATGCCGGATCAAACCTTTTGCCCATTGTTGCTTTGATTTCGAGTAAGTTGGTTAAATTGTTGATTTAATTTCTCAGATTTTCGCATTACTAGTCATTTAATTTCTCAAATTTTCGTTCATTGTTTTTGCAGATCTCAATTTCAAGCAAGTTTTTTGAGATTTTCGAAACTACCTTTTGTTTTCCGGCGAACTCTCTTTTCCAGGTTAGTTTTTGTTCGTTGTTTTGTTGGTAAATTATCACTCCACAATTTGAAACCCACAATTTTTTTTAGCATTATTCAAAAAATTTAATGGATTTCCTTGTTTGTTTTATGGATTTCAGTTCTTATATGATGTTTGACTGTTGATTGTTTAGCATTGCTCATGAAAAAAAATGACAGTTCATTCCTTTGTTGTTCATGCACTCCAAGTGTTTGCATTATTGACTAACAGAGTAGAAAAGAGATAAGTAGGACAATCCCAAGTAGGACAATCCCGAGCCTTGCCTTTTTTACTGATTGTGTTGCATAAAGCTGCTGCTGCTGGTGGTGGTGGTGGTATCCTGCTTTTTGTGTTTGTTTATATTAATATGGCTGCTGCTACCACTACTAGTTGGCGTTGGCTTTGGTTTTGGTTTTGGTGGCAGCCAACAAATATTCCCCTACTGGTTCTTCTGGTTCTAGTTCTAGTTATAGTTGTATTGCCTGGTAGAAGAAGAAGAACCATCCTTCCCTTCCCTTCCCTTTGCTTTGGTACAACTCAACTACTAAGTTTCACTTCATCCCCTCACGCTCCATCTATCTATTATAACAAACTACATGTGCTAACAACCCCCCCCCCTCAATTCGCCTATTTTCCTTTTCTCAATCATAAATACTACTCCCTCCGTCCCGTTTAATGTTTTTAGTTTGACTTTGCACGAGAATTAAAAAAAAAAGGTAAATGTTGTGAGTATGAAAAGTAAAGGGAGAGAAAAGTGGGTATTTAATTAACCATAGTACTTTCGTATTAACGAAAAAAAAAAAGTGGAATGTTCATTTTGGGACGGAGGGAGGACATTATTATGTCTTTCTCATTTTAATGCTTCACTTCACTTGCAATGATTCATTCGTCCTAACCATAATATAGACGAGTCTATGTCTTACAACCTCTCCCACTCCCTCTCTAAATCTAAATGAATGACTAAAAAGCAAATTTGAAAGTTAATTTTTTGGTCATTCATTTATTTATGCATACCTTACTCCAGCTTCATATTAATTAATTAACATTACAAACCAAGCAAATAATCCAATGCAATCCACCAATGACATGTACATGTAATTGCAGCCATAACACTGTTCCTCTATCCGCAATGGCTAATATCAGGCAACAATGACACACGTTCTAACACTTCTTCACCACTAATAGGCTACAATTAGATTAATTGTTTGGTAGAAAAGCAAAGCCTATTATTTAAACGTTAGTACTATTTTATTTTCACGTATGAGTACTAAATTACTACTTTTGATAAGATTTTTTGAATTTATTTGTACAAGTAAGAAGATCTTGCTGTTCCGGCTGTTGGGGGTTGATTTTTTGTACTATTACAAGTTTTGTCTGTCTTTTGGAACTGTGTCTGAAACTAAGGCAATATAAAAAATAATGTTTGGGCAGGATTACATGTTAAGATTATCTTTTAATGACTTGGTTTATGTTTGGTTGCAGCCCCAGTTGCTGGCGGAGACGGATGGGATACAGCAGTGGCACCACCAATGGCACCTTCAGCAACTAGCAACTGGCTGGGAATGAAATCATTTTCAGACCATATTTTTTTTTCTCTTTATCTTAATCTGGTACTTGGAATACATTTTAGAGTTCCCTGCCAAGTGAATGCTGTTTTTTTGGTCAGTGAATGCTGTTTTTTTGGTTCCCTGCCAAGTTTATTTGATTAGATTGAGGATGTTCTTGTGATATTACACCCAAGTTTATTTGATTAGAGTTTATTTGGTATAACTTTAAAATTATTATTTATATTAATTATAAAAACGTCTATTTAAGAAAATAGTAATTTTTTTTTTAATTGGAAACCAAGTATAGGATGGCATTGTCGTCCTTAATTTTAGAAACGAGGCAACGACAATGTCGTTCTTATTTTGGTCTGGATGGTAGGGACGACATTGTCGTTCTTAAATTTAGAAATCAAGGATGACTGTGTCGTCCGTAAATGGCTTAACCTGCAACGACTTATATCAGTTAGGGACGACAGTGTTGTCCTTAATTACCGACGACCAAGCGTGGTACCCTTCAGCGACGAGAAAAAAGGGACGACCAAAACCGTTCTTAATATTGAATTTAGGGACGACTTTGTCTATTTAAGAACGGAATTGGCCGTTGGCAATCCTATTTTTTCTAGTAGTGCATTACAAATCACAAATTCACTATTCTCTCCACTCATTCTCTCTCCTACATTATTTTAATACTCACAACACCATTATAATTTACTATTCCCTCCACTCATTCTCTCTCCTATTTTACTTTTACACTCACAACATTTATATCATTATTTTTTTCCTTAATCTACGCGTAAACAGTAAATTTCCTCTTTGTAATGGGACGGAGGGAGTATATACAAACCATAAATCCATACACCAACCAATCACTCCCCATACACATAAAACCATAAACCATAAACCATAAAACCATAAACCAATTACTCCATATATACACAAACATGAAATATAAAACCATAAACCAATTACTCCATAAACCAATTACTCCAAAAATAATTGTTCATACATGTAATTACCAAAAATAATTGTTCAAATACAATACCAAAAATAATTGTTAAAAAAAAAACAAAACTACAAATCTATTGTTGTCTTCTACCACCCTGAGAAGTTGATGTCCGTGCTGGGGTTTGAGTTTGAGTTTGAGTTTCTGCCAATGCTCTAAACATGACGTCCATAGCCTCCTCTAAACTAAATGAGCGGTCTCCATTTGTCCACCTCTCAGCAATAGGCATAATGACGTTTCGGACATTCATAAGCATATCCCACGGATTAGGGGCAACAACTTCAGTTGTCCTCCTGACAGCGTGAGACCGCTCAGTAATGGGGTGCACAATGGGGTATGAATATTCAGAGTACCATTGTAGATAATCATCTGCAGCATGTTGAGGCACTCTACATCCCGGTAACTTGCGATTATCGACGCAATTCGAATTCCAGTCATAGAATGACTGGGCAAACATGATCCACCCCATTAGAGACTTCTTATCTCCTCTCACCATCCCAAGAACAAGTGGAGGGTGTGGAATTGTCTGCATGTACCCAAACTGTCGCAAGACCCGGTCGGGAAGATGTGGTTCCACCACATTACCGGCAACTATGGCACCTTGGTATAGCGCGACTCTAGGAAAAGGATATTGAGCGCAGACACCTTCATACGGCCTCCAAATCACCTACAATAAAAACATAAAAAATATTAATATAGTTTCATTTAAGAAAACAAAAATACATGTGAAAATTATTACTAAAAAAATAATACTTTCTTCCGTGTCCTGAATAATGTCAATATGTTGCCTCTTCAATTGCACGGAGGCAACTGTCGCTGGTTGAGCCCGAGGTGGTAGCCACTTCAATGTGAGCGGCAAATTGAGTAGATAGTAGTTGTTGAAACCGTTCCTAAACGCAGGAAACCTCTCATAAACCCAAGCCTCCAACAAGGTTAAGTGCCCGGAAATCTGATGGCAGTTAAACCTAGATCCTTTTCCTAGTTGCCGGTACAGAAAAGCTAACACTCCGGCTCCCCAAGCATAATTTCCTATTGCCCCATCATCTCTCAAAAAATCTAGATAGCTAGCGTTGACACATGTCCCGGTCTTATCAGAAAAGATTGTGCACCCCAATAAATATAAAAGATATGCCTTAGCAGCACAGACAGCTTTTCGGGGGTCTGAGGAGTACAAATGAGGGGAGAACTTCAATCTAAGACATTCTAAATTGACCAATGCTTCCTTGGCAGGAATTTCATCTTTAGCAACTTTTTTCGTCACTCCCAAAACCTCACAAACCTTATTAAGAGGTGGCTGACTAGCATAAGCGGGACTCTCAAATAAGGGTGCAACTACTACCGGAAGCAATGTAAGACAAGACACATCCTCCAAAGTGGTGGTCATCTCCCCAAATGGCATATGGAAACTATTAGTTTCCGGATGCCATCGCTCAACAAAAGCGTTGACCAACGTTTTATCTACGTTGTCATACGCTTCACTTCCATTAACTAAGCACAAGAGACCGGAATTAATGATAAGCATTTGAACCGGCTCTGACACTTTATTCAACTCCAATTCCCATTTTTTCAATTTTCCTATATGGTTAATACATTTTAAAATTCTATCATCTTTACCCTCCCAAATTGATTTAGCAATATGGGTTTCATAGGAAAGGAGTAATGTTTTGTACCTAGGCCCACCGGGATAAGATGTTACCTCCCCACCTCCCTCCTCATCATCATCCTCATCATCATCATCCTCATCTTCCTCATCTTCCGGCTCGTATTCCCGTTCATCTTCCGGGTTACTATCAATTTGAGCCGGAATAAGGTCTATCCGAGGCTCAGGTGAGGTTTCCATAGGCTCATTGTACACCGACAAGCGAGGATCAACGGTTAAATCCTCAACTGGCTCTTGGTTCTGTGAAGTTTGCCCTTGAGTACGTGCGGCTACTTTTTCACTCCTTAAGGAAGCAGTTGGAGGCCTTCTCCTTGTAAAAATTTTCTTAACTGCAATGAAAACATCAAACAATCAAACTCGTAAAAATTTTATAACATATCATATCAAAATCAAGACTAACATCTCATTGACCAAATTAAGGAGAAATTTTAGATTCTAGTAATTTTGAACAATGCATATATAAGAAAGAAAGAAAGAACAAATCCATCAATTCCAATCATATCAAAATTTTATAACATATCATATCAAAATTTTATAACATATCATATCAAAATCAAACACTAAAAATTTTGAACATATATAAGAAAGAACAAATCCATCAATTCCAAATCAATTCCATTGAGCATGGCTCGGCCAGGTGTGGCCGAAATTTTGGCAATGGCTCGGTTGGACATGGCCGAAAAATTGAGCAGGTTCGGCCGGGGGTGGCCGAGATTTTGAGCAGGTTCGGGCGGGGGTGGCCGAAATTTTGAGTTTTTTCGATAGGGTGTGGCCGAATTTGTGTAATAAATCGGCCAGTAGTGGCCGAACCCTTCAAAACCCAGATTTTCGAAATTTTTCAAAATCACAATCTCAATCTCTCAAAATGAAGCAAAAATAAAGTAATTTTAGATTGAAGAAAGAATAATTACCTGATTTTCCTAGATTTGACATCTTGAATCTTGAATTGGGGTTGAAAATTGCTTGTTCTTCTTCTTCTTCTACCTAGGTTTTGCTTCTTCTTCTTCTTCTTTCTTCTCTCTCTCTCTCTCTCTCTCTCTCTCTCTCTCTCTCTCTTCTCTTCTCTTCTGCGCAACGTCTCTCTCTTCTCTCTCTAATTTCAAACGTCTCTCTTTCTCTCTCTAAGGTTTGATTTGGTTGTGGGTGAGGATGAGTGAGAGGGAGGGAGTAAATGAGAGTTAATTGGGTGGGTGGGTGGGTGTGGGTGTGGGTGGGTGTGGGGGTGGGTGTGGGTGTGAGAGGGGTATAAAGGGAAAAGTGGGGAGTTTGTTTTAATTTTTTTTGGGTGTTTTTAATGTTACGGGTTTACTCAACAATTTTACGGGTTTATATAACAACTCTCTTATTTTTTTTATTGTTTCCAAAAGTTGGTGTTTCATTAGTGTGGGAGAAGTGATTTTGGCCAATAAATTCCGGGATCCTCTCAACTAAATCTATCTCTAGAGACTTTGAAAGTAAAAGAAGTCAACTCCTAGTTAAACTCGAATATCTCCAAGAATCTTTCCGGTACCTGCGGGATCATACTGTTCTATATCTATCTTCTTCAAATTACGACTCCCAAAAATGGTGCTCACCAACTGTTTGTGAAATTGACGGAATGAAGAACTCCCAGACTCCCCTGATTTCATCCCCTCTTCTTTTTGCTGCCGTTGCTGTTGTTTTCAACTCTGTAACTTTTGCTTCAGCTTATGGCTATACATCGATTGATAAAAATGGAGGTCGGGTTCCAACAACAATTGGGGAACAACCCTTATCAAAGATTGCGATTCATAAAGCTGTTGTTGCTTTAACTGACTCCGCCTCCATTAAAGTTCAACCCCTTGTTCTTGGCTTGAAGGTATCATCAATCTCTTGCTGCCTACTTTAATTTATCTGTCCCGATAAGAAAGTGTTCGTGAATTGTTTACGATTAACTGTAATGTCATTTTATAAATTCTTCTCTTTCTCTTTGTATTTCATTAGAGGATTGATGAAAGTTGTAGAGATAAATCAACCACGGTAAAGAGATGAGAAGAATGGTTTATGATTAAAGGGGGATTCTTTAGTTGTTATAGCAAATGTGATCAGAGATTTTGTTATTATTCTGTATGTGTATGAACTTAATAGTGTGTAATTGATTGTTCGTCTGATGTTAGGGTGAGGACACACAGTGGGTAGATGTGGAGCTTCAGCATTCAGAACCTTCTGAGGGTGATTGGGTTGGAGTATTTTCTCCTGCAAAATTCAAGTAATGCCCATCTCTGTATCTCTTTAATCTTAGCTAGTAGCTGCTGTTTGTTACTATGACATGAAAAGGGTAAAGGTTGTAGAGTTCACTTGAGCCATCACAATCTCTCTCTAGTGTCTTTATATATATATATATATATATATATATATATATATATATATATATATATATATATATATATATATATATATATATATATATATATATATATATATATATATATATATATATATATATATATCTTTTGGCTCTTAAATCATACCAATAAGTGATTGTATAAACTTCAAACTTTTGCTTGTTGTCATTCAATATCTAATACAATGTTTGAATAATGCAGTGCATCAACATGTTACTTTGAAAATGACACCAAAGAACAAATGCCATACATATGCTCAGCCCCAATTAAGGTATTAACGTTTAAAGTTAAACTCAAAGGATGTTAGATTATATTTTTTGTCCTAACCTGTATCGTTTTACAGTATATGTTTGCAAATTACTCAAATTCTGGATACACAAAGACAGGCAAAGCTTCATTAAAGTTACAAATAATCAATCAGCGAGCTGACTTTTCCTTTGCACTATTCTCTGGAGGGCTGTCAAATGTGTGTTAAGTAACTCTTTCTGTTCTCTTTTTTGATCTGTTAAAGCTCCCTTAGTAACCTGTCTCCATTGAGATCTTGTCTTCACATTTTGAACTACCATGTGTTTGTTCTTCATTTGTTTATCTTGTTACTTCTATTTGACAACTTTTGAAAAAATCTAATGATATTTTCACTTGAAAATGATTATTATATGGCTCCATTTTGCAGCCAAAATTGGTAGCAATTTCAAATCATGTGTCGTTTGCAAATCCTAAAGCACCTCTGTATCCACGCCTTGCTCAGGGGAAATCTTGGAATGAGGTAACTTCTTTTGAAGTGCTTATCCAGATTTTTTCAATTTTAATCAAGCAGTCTTTTGATCCTTGCCAAATCTTGTTATATTCTTTGAGAACTTACAATTGATTTCACCTACTATCATGGTTTGATCAAACTTGGATACCAACCAACCCTAATTTTGACTTATTTCTATTTATTTTTTGTTTACTTTATTCTTGGTACTTGTGCAGATGACAGTAACCTGGACAAGTGGCTATAACATCGATGAAGCCATTCCTTTTGTCGAGTGGGGTGTGAAGGGTCATCCTCAAGGGCGTACTCCAGCAGGAACATTGACTTTCCATCGAAACAGCATGTGTGGTATGAGCCTTTTCAGTTATGGCGTTCCTAAAATTAATCATTTTTATCCTAGAGGCTCAAACCATTTTCAATCTTTTGCTTTAGACGTATTAAATCAACCAATATGACAAGTCATTGTGCTAATAAAATTACCCTGCAGGCTCACCTGCAAGGACAGTTGGCTGGCGTGATCCTGGTTTCATACACACAAGTTTTCTAAAGGATCTGTGGCCAAACACCATGTATGCATATAAATTTATAAGCAATGCTCCGGGAATATACCTCCCCCTGTCTTGCCCTGCCCCAAACCCCACACCTCTTTTATCTTTTGGGTGTGATACATTTTGAAGTCATTTTCCAGGTACACTTACAAGATGGGCCATATATTAAATAATGGTTCTTATATCTGGAGTAAGATGTACTCATTTAAATCGTCCCCATATCCGGGTCAGGATTCACTACAACGCGTTATAATCTTTGGTGACATGGGAAAGGTAGTGCCAACCAAAATTTATATTATTAAGCAAAAGAAGAAAAGAAACTTTTAGTAAAAGTCAATTCATAATCTAGTCTCGATTATCATGATGTCTAATAAAACTATTTGCACCTTTCAGGCAGAGCGTGATGGTTCAAATGAATATAGCAGCTATCAACCTGGCTCACTTAATACTACTGACCAGCTCATCAAAGACCTAAATAACATTGACATAGTTTTTCATATAGGAGATTTAGTGTATGCAAATGGATACATCTCACAGTGGGACCAATTCACATCACAGGTGGAACCCATTGCATCAGTGGTGCCATATATGGTTGCAAGGTTTGTTTCCCTTACTAATCTGTTACCATATCTATGAATCTGCATTTATGGCGTTACGTGAAAATTGTTTATATTTCCTGTAGTGGTAACCACGAACGTGATTGGCCTGACACTGGATCCTTCTACAACACTAAAGATTCAGGTGGGGAATGTGGTGTGTTAGCTGAGACCATGTTCTATGTTCCTGCAGAGAACAGAGCCAAATACTGGTAAAAACATTAATAATAAATCATTTGTACCCGCTTTGAAAGATTAATTCTTTTATTTTGGCAGAATGAAGCTTACTGCCTTTTTGGTTTGCATAGATTTTAGCCCTCATATTTTTTTCAAAATTCAAAATAAAAAGATCAAATGTATTTCTGTTTACAGGTATTCAACAGATTATGGGATGTTTAAATTTTGCATAGCAGACACTGAGCATGATTGGAGGGAAGGTTCTGAACAGTACAAGTTCATTGAGCAATGCTTCGCATCAGCAGACAGAAAAAAACAACCCTGGTTGATCTTTGCTGCTCATCGTGTTCTTGGCTACTCTTCTGACAAATGGTATGGCCTGGAAGGCTCATTTGAAGAGCCAATGGGAAGGGAAAGCTTGCAAAAGCTCTGGCAGAGATACAAGGTGGACCTTGCATTTTATGGACACGTTCATAACTATGAAAGGAGTTGCCCTATTTATCAGGTATGCATTCAAACATTTTTGTTTTAAAGTCCTAAAGAAATACTAACCGTCTTCAGTGGCGGAGCCAAGACATTTTTAAGTGGGTGGACAAATTACACTATAAAGCTACCAAGTATTAACTGTGAAAAAAATATGATTGTTATGACACTTGAACCCATAGTCATTACCTTAAAAACCTAGCACTTTACCACTAGTCATTAGCAATAAGCCATCAGCTATCAGACGCCGTGACAAACGAGTCTATAAAACCCAAACCCTCCTGTTAGTGAATCCTCCCCCTTGTCTTTTTCCTTTTACTTTAATGAGGAACCCAAGTTTCTTTATCATTATGTATCAAGATTTTGTTTTTATTTATTAATGTATACCAGTATCTTACCTCCTATAAATTATTGTATTTTGTGGTTGTAGAATCAGTGTGTGAACCAAGAAAAATCGCAGTATTCTGGCACGGTTAACGGCACAATCCACGTTGTTGTTGGTGGAGGTGGTAGCCATTTGTCAGAATTTAGCGACATCAATACTAAGTGGAGTCTTTTTAGAGATTATGACTACGGATTTGTGAAGCTGACTGCATTCAACCACTCATCCCTTCTATTTGAGTACAAGAAGAGCAGTGACGGGAAAGTATATGATTCCTTCACAGTGTCAAGGGATTACAGAGATGTTTTGGCTTGCGTTCCTGATGGTTGTGAAGCTACTACTCTTGCATCTTGAAACACTACATATCTGTATCATATTTTGAAGCACCATTTATTATTATTTCTTTTTATTTCATAGTTGTTCCATAAGCACAGCTAATGCAAGAATAATTTTAGGGTATATAATTAACTCTTATAACCTAGTCATTTGTAGTCTCTCTCTCTCTCTCTCTCTCTCTCTCTCTCTCTCTCTCTCTCTCTCTCTCTCTCTCTCTCTGACAACTGAAATAGCCTGAAAAGGAATTTATTGCTGCCTACAAAAAGTACTAACAAGAAGTAGCATTGTTGGTAAAGATAATACATGTCATGATACACATAGCTCACACATCATTCACCTATACAACAAAGTAGTTTCTTCATGCTGATTATCCATGGTTGCTGTTTAATTTAGCCATCCAAAAATAAATAGAAAACCAGCATTACGTCAGTTTGCGAAGAACGGCAGCAGTCATCAGCTAACTATTTCCATGTCACCACTTCTGATTTCTTCTTCATTTGATGAACATATAGACGAAAGTAGATGCTCTATTCTCAGAGGGGAATGCCGAACCATATACTGGAACATTATCTGAAACCGTTGCACAGTAGAGTTTTTATTCAGCTAAGCTTTTTTAGGAAAAAATATTAAGGCAATCAATAATGGTGTTAACTTATTAGCAGTATTAACGATTTTAAGCACAAGTAATGAAGATAATCTGGACTCACCACTTTTGAATGAAAATGATTAGAAGCAGAACCTACAGTAGAGAAAGAACTCAAAATATTCCTAACCTTAGAATAACTGTCTGCAAAAGCACGTGCACGATTGACTTTGCCTATATAATGCAGATCCGCCTTCTCCAGTTTCCCTTCAACAAAAATTAATCCTCCTTCACTAACAGCAAAACGCACTAGATCACCGGAGTGCAGTCCTGCCTGAAATTTTGAAAAATATAGTTAATGAACTTGGACTTTATTAGGAAAAAAAAAGAAACGACTCCAAGAAAAATGTAAACCTGGGTTAATGAAAGTATGTTCATGAAACTGAGGACAACTATCAGCCTTCATAAACTTTTCTCTTTGAAAGGGGGAGTGGAGAGAGGGGTGGGGTTTTATAAGTCATACTCCATACTAATAACTCAATAAGTTCATAAAGATAAGCGGGAGATTAAGCATGTAATATTTAGGGAAGATGCAAGAACTGTAATGACTGAGTAAGTCCACGGGTAAAGGTGATGCCACGTCTTTCCCAAGGAGAATGCAATATTAAACAAAGGAACAAAACACATTTAAAATCACAAAAAGTAAAAAATTATTCTTCCAAAATGATTTCCAGAACTTGCTAGTGGTTGCAAGTGACAGCAGACCAAAGCCTATAACTTTGAAAAAAGGAATCATATCCAATACTTCATCCAAAATATGACATGTAAACTTTGTAAATGGACGACTGCAAATTGGCCATTTATCAGGTATATTTTTACTGACTCTATGAATGTATCTAAATCTGACAGAGATAAGGACTGCAACCACTTTGCTTAATCAAGTGAAGCATGTAGTCTGAATTTATAGATGTTATACCTTTTGAATGAAGTCCCCACTCATGGATCCAAGTACAACAGGAGGATCATCATATGTTATCAGTTTCCCATCATCTTGTAGCTCCAAAGCAACCTGCTCATCCAGTAAAAAAGGAAGAATCAGCAACCCTTAAACCATCCCGATACAAAATATATTTAAGTTTAAGTATGACCATATCATTTTGTTTAGTTATCTTGTAAATAACCCTTCTAAACTACTGCAAGTAAAGCAACTTGAATTCGGGTATATTTGATAAACTAGGGATGAACAATTACATAAGCCATTAAACGTCATTATGTATTCGCCTTAACAAACAAGAAGAGTCCATGAAACTCTTTTCTGGTGTGTACAAGACAGAAAATTTGGATATTATACGGGGAGAAAGGGAATGTAGCCATATAAGTTACAGAAATATCCAAAGATAGCTCATTAGGAAAAACTGAGTTCTGCCACGATTGCTTCTGAGTAAGTGCCTGGGTCCTTAAAATTTACAAACGATGGTGGTACTACTACACTCGTCTTGTACTGTATTATGAAACAGCTTATAAACAAGCTACATTAGCAAAGAAAAAAGTGATAAAACATAATCAGGGGAAGCAATGCTAGAGTGTACCTGTTGCTGAACTGGAACCTGTCCACTACCATCCGTATCGATGACATATTGACTGCAATTCTCATCCTTCCAGACAAGTGCCAAGGGTGTATTCCCAGCTTCATAATGTGCATGCCTAACAGAAGGAAAAATGCAAACTGAATTAGGAGAAAATCAAAATCAATGATGTGATTACAAGTTAGAGGGTAAAAATTAAATTGTGAGGTGCTAAAGTTGTAGACCAAAAGCATGCCAAAGGCCAACAAGTAATTATATAGTGATAGATAAAAAACAAAATGATGAACAACATCAAAAATTTGTGATTTAATCCTGCAATGTCAGTGGTTCCATGTTCTAATTCATGTCAATTTTTAATTTTATAATATTTTCCATCTTAACTACCATATTTTGATTAGTTTACTATCTTAAATTTGAGCCAACACGGTGAAAATGTCAATCAGACTGCGCAGCGTTTTACTGGATTCACGTCTCTTTTCGTAGTCAAAACAAAAAACAAAAAAAATGAAGATACCATGCATCAAGTAAAATATAAAAAGAATGAAAGAACTCAGAAGCCATGCCTCAAGAGTTTATCAATGCTCATGACCTTTATAATGAACCTTACTTGTTATAAAATAATAATCCATCCTTCACGTATGGTACTGATCCTGTATAAGCAGAATTAAGGCCTTCATGGTCACAGTTATACACAGGAACCATGCTGAATCTGTATTTGTGGTGGACAGATGGAGGGTCACATGCCCTTGACTCAACCAGCTTGTCGTTCAACCAAAAGAATCTGAACTCAGCAGTGCATTCAAAAAAAGAGATGCCAGCCCAGCATACCATGTCGATCACATAGTACGTTTGATCATCCTGCGGTTACGTAAAAACTCATTATGCAGTTAACATCTAAAACCACTACAGCCAAACTAGCCCATAAGTCCAGATAGAAGTTGTACCTCGTGGAAAATGCAGTCGAGTATACAATAAGATTGCCCAGACCGACAACTCTCCCTGGTCTTGGCACCATTGGGTAGATAAGAAGGAAAACGATGCAAGAGAGAGCCGTTTCTGACTCTACTAACAGTTGTTCCATTGGAGGAGACGACAAAGCACCTCTTTCCAGCAGGCCTTGCAAGCACATACCTGCAAAGTTGCAATTTTAGTTGACATCAATAGTAATCTCACAGACAAAAAGTCACATGTTAGGAACCTAGTAATAAAATGATGGGAAGTGAATAGGACAACGCAACTATTTAAACACCCAATAAGAATAAAGCACTATATCAGAGCTCATTTATGTTTCGGAAACATTTCTCTTGTAAGAAAATAGTGGAATATACACACCCACCAATTTGATTAGTATGCCCACATTAGTAAGGTCGCCCACTACTCAAAGTTAATAAATACCGAAGTTTGTTAATACATCCATTTGTTTCCCGATTTTAGCCATATTATAAGAATCCTATACATTTCTAGACACCCACTTCACCTCCCTAAAATTCAAGATGCAGAGAGTTTTCCTCGGTAGTTATCCGTCCTCTCTCCCACCTCCATTTATGCATGCTCTTCTTCTCTCAAACTTCTATAAAGCACCTATCTTGTCAAGCTAACTTCGTAGAATAATTATGTCTGAGATCTCCTGTTGAGTTATTATAAGCATTGCTTCGAACATGATATGGAGATTAATTAAGCATGAAGATTGACTGCCCACAAAGACTTGGATACCTTCTCTAGCAAACATCTGGAATGGAGGTTTGATATTAACGTCGGCAGCAATGGCAGGCAAAGTACTACAGTAAAGCAGTGTGTGGGAGTTTGGGACAGGAGGATCTATAGAAGCAGCTCAGCTGCCTTTATTATTGATCATATGATTTTCACTCTCTAAGAAGATGATAGAAAAAGATCATGGAGACAGATATCCATCTGATCTATTTTCATTGAGAAAGGGGAGGGAGAAGAATGAGAGGGAAAAAAATAGGGTTGGGCGTACTAACTTAATTGGTGGTTGTATATATCCCCACCCCAAAAATATTTCAAAAAAAAACCCTAATTGAATTTCACAGCTAGAATTCCCAAATTATATCCTATCACAGTTACAATTTTAACAATGCAAAATTCATACGCACGGGTCGAAAAAATGGGTACTAAATGATGTGTTAAATCGGGATAAACAGGAAGAGAAAAATTAATTGAACTGGGAACAAACCAGTCGTGATATAGACGATCAGGGACGTCGATCATCCACTCCGGAAGCATCAGCTGTCTGGCAAACCATCGACGAGCTTCGGCTCCTCTTAGCTTAGCGGCTTGACGAATGTCTAGGTTTCCAGTTCCATAATCAGCCTCATTTTCTTCGATTTCTTGTTCTGAGGCGAGTTCGATTTCTTGAGGTTCGGAGTTCTGGTTCTGGTTCGAAAGAGAGAGGAGAGTGGAAGCCAAACGACGCGCTTGTTGCTGAGCGTCGCTGCGGTTCTGCGCCTGCCGCGTTAACGAAATCTCACGGCGCTTTTGCTGGTCGGAGATCGCCGGGCGTTTAAACGGGCGGCGTAAATCGTGAGGCGCCATTCTTTTCAAACCTACGGTGGTCGTGCGTGTCTACTGCCCTATAATTGCCTAGAGCGTTGTTTTCTAATTGCAGGACTTGCTTATCACGATTCTAAGTCGCGTGCATTGCGCGTGGTATCCTAATTTAAATAGCCCTACATGTTCGATCCCGGTAGTCGACGGATAACGGATATTTCAGGCATTTTAATCAGAATTCGCATTTATTGTGAGTATTACAATTAAATTAAGTCTTATTAACAAAAAATTTTTAAAAATTTCCAATTTTAGTGTGTCTTTTAAAATGTGATAACCAAGATAAAAATTTATGTCTTTCCAAAACGGAGTGATTAGTTTTTTCACCTCGCTTCGTATCTTAACACAGATCAGGGGCGGTGCATGCGGTCATTATAATAGTAGTGCATTCAATCTTTGTTGTTCATATTTCAATCTCATCAGTTCATATTCAAGTGTCCATTAAAGACAATTTTTACTTTTTAGCTTGGCTCATACATCTTTGTCCGTTTAATCGATTCACTTCGCATCTCAATCGTATCGATCATCCTACTTTTATGATGTAATGCTACAATACTAACTCCAAATTCATATCTTTACTGTTTAATTTACTGAATCACTGTTGAAGTAAGAATGAATGTTGAAGTAAGAATGAACGGCCCAAATCCAAAATGGATTTGTTTGTTAAACCCCAAAGCATCAATTACTTTCTTTGGTTCGATATAATTGTCATTTTTAGACATTTTACAAATTTTAATAAAGACAATTATTATCTCAATTTAATGATAAAAGTATCAGGATTATCAATTATTTAATGTTTTTATCTCTTAAATTACTTTGCACAATAACCCGATAATAAAACAAAATAAGTCGTAATGTGAAATAAAATATAAATTCGAATGTTTTTTACCCAAAAACAAACGACAATTATTTTGGATAAAAAAAATTTTGTCTTAAAAGTGACATTATTTTGGAGAGGATAATCCTTCCATATATCCATTCCTTTCTGGTTTAAAACTTGGGAGTGAACCTTACCTTATTATCTTCCCCTTTTGTTTACCAACTTTAACCTCTTCGATTTTTTGCTCAATTTTTCGAATTCTTATCAAATTCCTCCATAGAATTTGTTCCTCCAGAAATCCTCTGTGAAAATTTCAAAGCTGTAGCAGCAGCTGAATGTCCTCAGCTTCTTAACCATGAAATGCTGCCATTGTTGCACTAGATGAACTGAAGTTACTAGACATGGAAACTCAGCTACTATCTCACCAAATCCACGGTAGCTCTAGAATTTCACGTTCATTGACGGCCGCCATAAGTTCCCAACAAAGATTTTATCTTTCTGGATGCAGATTGTTAAATAAAAGAAGACGAATACCCCCATTTCCTAGGGTAAGTTCTTCTTTCATGGAAAACGCTTTAAGCCCGCCACCCATTCGGAAACCCGTGGAGCAATATGAAGAAAATCGCTACAGAGACGCCAAAACTCAAGATCCTAGTTCAGGAATTTGTGTTATGATAGAAAAGTTAGTTTTATGTAGAAATTACGTGGAGGCACTTGAAATGTTTGATATTTGCCTATTTGAAGGAGATAGTGAAGTTGGCAGGAGTACATACATTGCTTTAATCGATGCTTGTATTAGGTTAAAGTCTGTTAGAGGGGTTAAAAAAGTTTTTAATCATATGATCAGTAGTGGGTTTGAACTTGATTTGTTTGTGAGGAACAGGGTGTTATTGATGCATGTTAAGTGTGAAATGATGCTCGATGCGAGGTTGCTGTTGGATGAAATGCCTGAGAGAAACTTGGTTTCTTGGAACACGATAATTGTGGGACTTTTGGACTCTGGTTACTACATAGAAGCTATCCGGATGTTTTTAAGTATGTGGGAGGAGTTTTCTGATGCTGATTCGCGGACATTTGCTTTGATGACTCGAGCATGTGCTGCATTGGAAGATATCTTTCTAGGTGAACAATTGCATTCATGTGCTTTGAAAATGCATTTAGATGCTGATGCTTTTGTATCTTGTGCGTTGATTGACATGTATAGCAAGTGTGGGTGCATTGAGGATGCTAAGTGTTTTTTTGATAAGATGCCCCAGAAAACAACTGCAGGATGGAATTCCATTATTGCAGGTTATGCCCTTCATGGCTCTAATCAAGAGGCTATGGATATGTATTACGAAATGCGAGACTCTGGTGTCAAAATGGACAAATTCACATTTTCAATAATTATAAGGGCATGTGTAAGGCTAGCTTCATTAGAACTCGCGAAACAAGCACATGCAGGACTTGTCCGGCATGGTTTTGGGTCAAATGTGGTCGCTAATACAGCCCTTCTGGACTTGTACAGTAAATGGGGAAGAATAGAGCATGCAAGGAACGTGTTTGAGAAAATGCCTCAGAAAAATGAGATTTCGTGGAATGCCTTGATTTCTGGATATGGTATTCATGGAAGGGGAACTGAGGCAGTTGAGTTATTCGAGCAAATGGTACATGAAGGAATGAAGCCTAATCATGTCACTTTTCTCGCCGTTCTTAGTGCTTGTAGTTATTCAGGTTTATCTGATTGTGGATGGGAAATATATGAATCAATGCAAACAGTTCACGAAGTAAAGCCCCGGGCAATGCATTATGCATGTATGATTGAGTTATTAGGTCGAGATGGACTTCTGGATAAAGCTTTAGCATTTCTAAGAGATGCTCCCTTGAGGCCTACAATTAATATGTGGGCTTCCTTGCTGACTGCTTGTAGGGTGCATAAGAACTTCGAGCTTGGAAAGTTTGTGGCTGAGCAAATTTATTCAATGGAACCAAAGAATCTTTCTAATTATCTAGTCCTCTTGAATATATATCGCAGTTGTGGCAAGCAAGTGGAAGCTAATGCTGTTTTTGGGGCTCTAATGAAACAGGGTATGCAAATGCTGCCTTCATCTACATGGATAGATGTTAAGAACCAGCAACATACTTTCTTCTCTGGGGAAAAACGCCACGGCCAAACAGAAGAAATTTATACAAATTTAGACAAGTTGATGATGGAGATTTCAAACCATGGTTATGTCTACAAGGGAAAATCTTTTCTTCCGGATGTGGACGAACGTGAAGATGAGATGTCACTGCAGCACAGTGAAAGATTGGCAGTTTCATTTGGGATAATAAGCACTTCGTATTCAACATCAATACGTCTTGTACAAAGCCACCGTATGTGTGATGACTGCCATGAGGTGATTAAGTTAATCACTAGGGCTACTGTAAGGGAAATTGTTGTGAGAGATGGTAGCAGATTCCATCGTTTCAAAGATGGCAAGTGCTGTTGCGCTGATTATTGGTGAACAATGCTCTTGTCCAGCGGCCTAAGAGTTTGTAACCCCTTCTCTCTTTTCGTAATTATGAATTATGCATACATCTAGTAGTATTAATCGCCAGTTTTCTTTTGTTTTTTTTTTTAATAAAGAGGATCGATAGTGGTTCCCCACTTACTCCCTTATAATATGACGGTGTTGTAGGAGGCATGGGAAGAGATGGAACCCTAGACTTGAAACATTGTGAAGCTTGGCTCCACCAAGGAGCCAATCCCCTTTGTGGACTCTTAATCACCATGTGATATTGAAGTGATAGCTTCAACTAGAGAGGGAAGATTGTTTATAAAAGAGAAAACGTTATGGCCTTATGCAGCTTTTGTTGTGCCTTGGCATGAGAATGGCAGTAAGGATGAGATTCTGAAGCTGTTTCCTTCTCGAGTCCTGCCTGAAATACGAAGATTATTGACACTTGTGCTGCTAAAATCTATAAAATGTAATCGGTTTGATCAACCCTGAAGTGTAGAAGTGTTTTGAATTCACTAATTTATTTTTTCTGGTTACTTTTCCCAGATTGAAGGTTATGAGATGGAACATGGCAAATGAGCAGAGTGCAAAAACACATATCACGCGTGCTTTATTCTCCTGTTAGTGATGACTTTACCTTCTGACACTTCAGGGTGATTCATTGTCCGAGAATTTTTCAAATTTGCTCATGATCAAGACCAAATTTGAAAAAAAAAAAAGGGACATTCAAAATCAAATTTTCACTGCTTTCTATTTGTCCTCAATGCAACACCATGCTCCCTCCCATGAAAAGTGCATTTAGTTTGTTAGGTCTTTTCTATCTGTTTAGACTTTTAGCTTATCAATTGTTAGTGACTTCAGTCCAAGAGATGCATTGCTAAATCAAAATATATTAGAGCTTCATTTTGTCTTGTCGCCAAACTGAACTTTCTTTCTTCTATGTCGTGCCATTTTACTTTCGTTTCAAAACAAATGTTGCATTTGATTTGAGTCGTCAACAAAGATGTTTTACTGATTTATACGTTATTGTTTGTATAATGATAAAATTGCACTAAAGCTCCGTTTAGTTGGGGGAAAATGTTTTTCGAAAAACGTTTTCCTCATTTTACGGTGGTTGGTAAGCACCAGAAAATAGAGAAATATTTTTCGAAAAATGTTTTCCCCACTTTTTAACTAAAATTTTTCGAAAAATGGTAACACCCTCACGCACACACACCTAACTTTTCTTACACCCCCCACGTTATCCACCCACTCCTACCCCATCCCCTCACACGTCACAACACCCCCCCGGTCGGATAAAAAAAAATTTAATCATTTTAAATTTATTTTTAACAATTCTCCACTCCCACCGCCACCACCACCTCAAGGTAAAAAATATTTTTTTTCATTTTAAAATTATATTTTAACAACTTCGCTACTCTACTGCCAAGCAATTTTTATATTTATATTAAAATTATTTTTTAACAACCCTCACCACCACCAACCTCCCCTCCCACCGTCAAACTTTTTTTTACTCATAATTAAATTAATTTATTTTTTAACAACTCCCCACCCAACCTCACCCCCTAACTCTCGACTACCCACCCTACCCCACACTCTACCCTATCGCCACCCTAGCTTACTATCATCTTACTCTTTACATTTCCCCCACCACCCTACCTTACCCCTACCCTACCCCACACCCACCCACCTCACCCCTACTATCCCCACCTCCTACCCTACGACCCCACCTCCATCACCCTACCCAACCACCCGACCTCCATCACCCACCCAATTCTATTTCTTTCAACTTATATCAAATTATGTTTTTATCAAAAAATATTTTTCTTTAATTTATTAAATACTGGTAAAAGCCCGTGTCCGGCGACACATTTTTTTTAAGTAAGCCGTGTCCGAGGACACGTTTTTTTTTTTTTGTTTTTTTTTTTTTTTGAACTTCAAAAAAAAATAAAAATTTTAAGGGCAAAATGGAAAAGGGACAAATGTATGAGGGCAAAATGGGAAAAAACTCATTTGAAATCATTCATTCAACTGTTCACCCATTCTCTCATTTATACTATAGATATGAAAATATTTTTCGAAAAAATATTTTCTTTATCAAACAGCCAAAAACATACTTTTTAAAAAACATTTTACGATAAATCATTTTTCGAAAATCGTTTTATTCAAAACAAACAAGCCTAAATCACTATTCTTATCTAGAAATTGAGATGTTTCCGTCTCGTTTGACAAATTTGACCAAAATAGAATCAAGGAACTAGTTTTTCGATATGCATTGGAAATTGTAATTGTTTAAACAAACATTTGCCGGTTTTTGACTTTGAAACACACTAGGCGTTGAATATTTGATGGTCCATTCCATCTAGGGTTTTGGTATTTAATTGTACTACCTCTGTTCAGTTCAAAGTGTTCCAATTTTTTATTTTTTTTTGACCTATTTAAAATGTTTTAATCCAAAAAAAATAAGTTTTTTATTACTTTTTTATTTGTGGGACCCACTTATCATACTCACAATAAATATCTACTAACTATTCCCTACCCCATTTTCTCTTTCCTAAATCACTTTTCATACTCACAACATTTATTTCACTATACACTTTGGGCAAATCACGCAAATTAAGAAAATGAGTGGGAAGAAAAAATGTTGTGAGTATAATTTGAAAATAGGAGAGAGAATGAGTGGAGGAAATAGTAAATTTGAAAAGTGTTGTGAGTGTAATAGTGAATTAGGAGAGAGAATGAGTGGAGAAAATAGTAAAGATTCTTTGCCAAAAAAGGAAATGTGAAGCTTTTAGCGGACACTCATTTTGACAAAAAGTGAAGCTTCGGCTGGGATGGAGGGAGTATATTCATTCCTTAATTTTCGTGCATGATTAATTTTGGAACACTTCAGCTGAAACGAAGGAAGTATGAATTATAAGCCAACTAGTAAAAGCTCGGACACGTGTTTTTTTTTTTTTTTAATTTAAAAAAATAAATAAAAATTTTAAAGGGCAAAATGGAAAAGGGATAACTTAGTGAGGGCAAAATAAAAAATTTGACATTTGATACTGTTCATAGTACTGTTCACCCATGATGTGATTAGGCAAGTTGCTGATTCCATTCGGAAGAATGGATAAGGAGGAAGGTGGTGTTAATAATAGAATAGTCAGATTGGGTTGTATTTGCCGTTGGGAATGGTCAAATAAGACGTTATAATTTTAAAAATGGCAAAATAACAAAATATACTAGCTTAGCTTGAATCGAATCAATTTTCATTAACGAATTATTTACAAAATTAAAAACACCATTAGATTAGATTGGGGAATGGAGAGTTGACAATTACGTTAACGGATGTCACCCTCCTCACGTGCACCTTCCTCGTCCTACTAATATTAATATTGCAACATTCCAACCAAAGTTACAACTTGTACTATTTTATTTTCTACGCAAACATTAAAAAAATATATAAATTAAAAGTATTGTTAGTAAAACAAGTATTATAATCTATATTTATATATACTCCCTCCGTCCCGCTAATATCCGCACTAACACTGTTTATGCGGGAATTAAGAAATATGATATTTTAATAAAATGTTGCGAGTGTAAAAGTAAAATAGGAGAGATAATGAGTGGAGGGAATAGTAAATTATAATGGTGTTGTGAGTATTAAAATAATGTAGGAAAGAGAATGAGTGGAGTATGGTGAATATTTTATTAATATAAAGTTTCCTTTTTGGGAGTGTGCGGTTTGTAATGGGACGCCCAAAAAGAAAAGTGTACGGTTTGTAGCGGGACAGAGGGAGTATATAAAGGATGAAGTGATTTTATCACAAAATTTTCCCTCCAAAATTTAGAATTTTCTAGAATAACATCTATGCTCATTGAATGAAACAGTCATAATCCATTGTATCCAAGTCATAAATTATGGTTTTAACCGCTTGACTTCCTACCACCATAATAACTTGTCTTTCCCCAATATCAAATTTTAAGAAAAGAAAAACATTAGACCCTCCATCTTCCCTTCACACCACCTAAGTCTCCTCCCCACAACCACAATGACGCCCCGCCCTGGTTTTTTTTTTAAATGTAAAATTAGTATTTAATTTTATTTTAAAATGTTTACTCCTCTGATACATTTCACTTTAGAAACTTTACTAATTTTTCAAATGGTTGTCTCTTGAAATTTCATCTTTCTATAAATAACAAAAAAATTATTGTAATACTTTTATGTCTACTCGTATTTGCATATTTAAATTGTGAAATGCACTTATAAATCTCACTCACTTATTGTCCACATAATCCATTTCTCACTCACAATACCTTTTAAAATTAATATTATATTCTTAATTTTTTGTTTAATTATAATAGTGAAATTTCAAATAGAATGGAGGGGGGAGTATATGTATTTTTTTAAAACTAAAGAATAACATAAGAAGTATGTTCTCAATTTGTATATATTTCATGTCTCAAAATAAATGATATTTTTTTAAAATTTATTTTTTTTCAAGAATTTTTTTTTTTAAATTAAATATTTATTTTAGAACTGAAGGAGGGAGTAGTACTTTCTTATAGGATATTATCTTAGAATATTTTCTTCTTCCTATAATATATCAAGTGTTGTTAGTTTGGCAATTATTTTAAAGAAGGTGTACTTTTTGTTTTTATATAGTTGTATTGTAAATTGCACTAATATTTTTTTTCTTTTTGCAAAGACTATTATCTTAGTTTATGAATGTGTAATGTAACACTTATTGCGAAGCATAAAAAGTAATTTTTATTCTAAGGCCATAATAAAATCTTATGACAATACTACCTTCGTCCCATTCAACTTATGATTTTCTCTTTCGATATGGAAATTAGAAAATATTAATATAATAAGGCTCCGTTTGTTTCGACGTAAAACATTTTTCGGAAAACGTTTTTCAAAAAATGTTTTCCTGTAAAATGTTTTCATGTAAAATGTTTTACGGAGGTAGAGCGTAAAATGTTTTACGGAGGAAGGGTGTAAAATGTTTTCGGGTGTTTGATAAGAAAATGTTTTTCGAAAGGGCGTAAAATGTTTTATTAATTTTTTTTTAACCGCCCCACCCACCCTCGCCTCACCCCCACCCCCAATTTTTTTTTAATCGCTTCACCCACCCCCCAAAAATTTTTTTTTGTAACCGTCCCACCCACCCCCTGCCTACCCCACCCCCTCCCCTAATTTTTTTTATTTTTTTTGTAACTGCCCCACCCACCCCCTGCCTACCCCACCCACCCCCCAAAAAAAATATTTTTTGGAGGTGGGTGGGCGATTACAAAAAAATTGGGGGGAGGGAGGGGCGTGGGGGTAGCAGGGGTGGGTGGAGCGGTTACAAAAAAATTGGGGAGGGGTAGGCGGGGCGGTGGTGGGCGGTTACAAAAAAAATTGGGGGGGGGGGTGGAGGGAGGGTGGGGGTGGGGTAGGCAGGGGGTGGGTGGGGCGGTTACAAAAAAAAATTTGGGGGGAGGGGGGGTGGGGGGGGCGGTTACAAAAAAAAATTGGGGGGTGGGGGGTGGGGGTGGTGGGGTAGGCAGGGGGTGGGGTAGCAGGGGGTGGGTAGCAAGGGTAGGGGTAGGGGTAATTTTTTTAATTTTTTTTAATTATTATTATTATGTTGTACCTTGTGAAATATGAGTTGTACATGAGGGACACCATTTTTCGAAAAACAACTTACTTAGGACAAGGTCAGTAAGTCGTTTTACTTAGGAAGGGCGTAAAATGTTTTCCGAAAAACGTTTTCTCCATTTTTCGGAAAACAACAAAACAGCGAAAAACGAGTTATTTTCCGAAAAACATTTTCCGGGGGCTAACCAAACGGCGTAAAACGAGTTATTTTTCGGAAAACATTTTTCGAAAAATGTTTTACGCCCAAACAAACGGAGCCTAAGAGAATAAAGAATGAGTGGAGGAGGTATTATGAGTATGAAAAGTAAAATAAGAGAAAGAATGAGTGGGAGAAATAGTAAGGAGATTGTGTTTTATAAGTATGACAAGTGAGTCTCATTAAATATAAAAATAATATAAATTTATCATTTTGAGACGTCTTAATTCGAGTGGGACTCCCAAAATAACAAATTGTTCTAAGTCGAGTGGGACAGATGGAATATTTCAAAACATAGATTATATATTTTTGCTATTGTATTTTTAAAATATAAATGGAATTTAATCATCTTTTTAGGTGGAAAACGTTACTATAATTCATTTATATATGGGCACAACAATTTTCTTATAAAATCACAAGAAAATAAAACAATCTCAAACACATTAATTGGAACCTACGACCGGTTTACATGCAAGTGGGGTCTACAAGGCTACAAAACATCCATCTGTCTTGAAATAAACGTTAATGATTATTTTTTGAAATATTGAACTTTCGAGCATTCGAGCAGGACAATCTTTTGGAAAAGTTTGAATTTTCGGATGTAACGGGGGAAAATAAACTATGCGCTATATCTCATAACAAATGTTTCAAAGAAAAATATACTCTCTTTATCTCAAATTTAATTCTCTTCGTCTCAAAATTAATGTTTAAAAAAATTTCAAATTTACTCTTAACTTAACCAAGTGCAATTTTGAAAAAATTTTGAACATTTATTTTGAGACGGTGGGAGTAACTATTTTTATTTAGTTTCTATTATTTATTGAAGTTTTTTTGTCGTGCATTTAACGCACGAGTGTTAGACTAGTTATGATTAATGGGTCAAGTTTGCAATAGGATTTATAAATTAAGTGTATAAGTATAACACGTAAAATACAATAAATAATAAATAAAGATAAATTTGATAGTTTTTTCATTAATATATCGTTATAATTGTTTTTATTAAAATTTGTAAAATATCAAAAGCAAAAGTTATTTTTGAATGGAAGGAGTATATTATAAAAAAATTACATTAAGAGTATTATTATTTAGAGAGTTTGACCAAAATAACCCTCACATAAAGAAAAACGTCCTTTAAGGACCAACATTTTGAAAACCCCCCTAAACACTCCTGGACCAAATTGCCCTCGACGTCGCCGTTCATATTCAACCATATTTCGACGCAATTTCAAATTTTCACTGTTTTTGTCTCAAATTTTCTCCCCATTGTCGTCTCACCGACCACGATTATTGTTGAATTTCCTCTCTCCTTCGACGAGTTTCTTCATTTTCGTCTTCAAAACCAAAGGTAATCTTCAACATTTTTTCGATTTCGAAGTTTATTTCACTTGTTTTTGTCGAGTTCACTGTTTTGTTGTCGATTTTGACGTTAATTTTACTGTTTTGTTTTCGATTTCGAATTTTATGATTTCTCAAATAACCTAGTTAGGAAAAATGTGAACTAGGTTTAATGGTTGAATTTCACAGTTATTGGGTTTTGTTTTACATTTATATATATGAATGTGAAATCGTTTGAGTTTTGACATTTATCAGTTGTTGATGACTTATTGTGCACAATAATTGTGAGGTCAATTTCACAGTTATGATTGTTGAAGTCAATTTCACAGTTATTGTGCACAACTGTGAGGTCTATTTCACTGTTTTTATGTCATTCCTTCATAAAAATAACAACTGTGAGGTCTAGTTTCACAGTTGTTTGGTTTTGAGGGAAAATAAGTGTGAAATGTTTTTCACACTTCTAAAACTGTGAGGTCAGTTTCACAGTTATATATGAATGTGAAATAGTTTGGGTTTTGACATTTTCTAAACTGAGAACTGTGAGGTTAACTTCACAGTTGTGATGTTACGTATTATGTGTGGTTTACCTGTGATTTATCTGTTATTCATAAGTGTGAAATGATTTTCACACTTCTAAAACTGTGAGGTCAATTTCACAGTTATATATGAATGTGAAATCGTTTGGGTTTTAACATTTTCTAAACTGAGAACTGTGAGGTTAACTCCACAGTTGTTTTGCTACTTATTATGTGTGGTTTACCTTAGATTTATCTGTTATTCATGAATGTTTGTGAATAATTGTGATGTCAATTTCTCAGTTATGGTTGTTGAAGTCAATTTCTCAGTTATTGTGCACAAATGTGAGGTCTATTTCACAGTTTTTATGTCATTACTTCATAGAACAACAAATGTGAGGTCTATTACACAGTTGTTTGGTTTCGAGGGAAAATAAGTGTGAAATGTTTTTCACACTTCTAAAACTGTGAGGTTAGTTTCATAGTTATATATAAATGTGAAATCGTTTGGGTTTTGACAATTTCTAAACTGAGAACTGTGAGGTTAACTTCACAGTTGTTTTGCTACTTATTATGTGTGGTTTACTCGTGATTTATCTGTTGTTGATGAATGTTTGTGCTTAACTGTGAGGTCAATTTATCAGTTATGATTGTTGAAGTCAATTTCTCAGTTATTGTGCACAAATGTGAGGTCTATTTCACAGTTTTTATGTCATTCCTTCATAAAACAACAAATGTGAGGTCTATTACACAGTTGTTAGGTTTTGAGGGAAAATAAATGTGAAATGTTTTTCACACTTCTAAAACTGTGAGGTCAGTTTCACAGTTATATATGAATGTGAAATCGTTTGGGTTTTGACATTTTCTAAACTGAGAACTGTGAGGTTAACTTAACAGTTGTTTTGCTACGTAGTATGTTTGGTTTACTCGTGATTTATCTGTTTTTGATGAATGTTTGTGCTTAACTGGGAGGTCAATTTATCAGTTATGATTGTATAAATGTGCATTGGTTGTAACTCTCACTCTGTGTTTTAACATTCAATTGTTTTTTGTGTGATTATAGATGACTAAGAAAAGAATGGCAAAAAAGGATTCCACAAGTAAAGCAAAAGGAAAATCAGTGGAGAGGCCCAAGTCCTTCTCTTTCTGTTCAAACATCGAAGCTACTTTGAAATTGCTTATGAAGCTGAAGCTAAAAGATTATCATATTGAAAAGTTGAAACATTCTCCATTTTTCAATATGTTGAATGCACTGAACAACAACTCAGATATCACAATCAGGAAGTCTGATATGACAACTGTGGATATTATCAGATGTTATGACCCTAAAACTGATAACTTCAAGTTGGGGCGTACTCATGTCGATCTGACAACCAATGACGTTTTTGTGATATTTGGGGTGGAATCTGGGGAGAAAAGAATGAATATAAAGATGAAGGGATGTGCTGCAGACACATTTGAATTGTTTCACAGACTGTTCAAGGGTGAAAATAACCTCTCATCAATCACAGTCAACACGGTGAAGGATGTGTTGATGGAAGTTTGTAAAAGCGATAAAGAAGAAGACATTGATGATGTTGTGAGGCTGCTAACAATGTTTACAATGGCAACATTGTTCTTTGCCAGCAGGGGTACTTACATTTATGCTCCATTTTTTTACTATGTGGACAAGATTGAAAACATGAAGGACTATAATTGGTCTCAGGAAATCCTTGACAATCTGATGAATTCAATTCGAAAACACCACCAACAGCCACATCAAGTTTCTGGCTGTGTTTCTTTGCTATCAGTAAGTCAATATATTTTGTTCTTCTCTTTCTTAGTTAATATATATTCTTATAAAATTGCAACAATAATTTTTTTGATTGATGCAGTATTGGTTCAGTGAACACACAAACACATTGCAACAAAAAAGACAACTGATTCTACGATTCATGAAGTGGGATTTGCCAAAGAAGGTGGAAATGTTCAAGGAGCTGAGAATCGACGTATTGAGAAAGAAGAATGTGAGTTATAATATTATCTCAGTTTATTTAATAATTTCTCAGTTTTTGGTTTCAAACATGTGTAGTATGTTATAATCATTCTTTTATAGAACAACTGTGAAAAATATTGCACAGAAATTGACCTCATAGTTCTAAACTGTAAGACTTATTTCACAGTTATTGGTTTTGATGTATATAACTGTTAAATGTTTTTCACATTTCTAAACTGAGTGTTCATATGGCTTGGTTTCTAAAATTGCTAAAATGAGATTTGTGATGTTAACTTCACAGTTATTTTGCTAGTTAGTATGCGTGGTTTATCAGTGATTTACCAGTTAGTTATGATTGTTTGTGCACAACCGTAAGGTCAGTTTCTCAGTTTAGAACTGTGAGGTCAATTTCTCAGTTATTATGCATAACTGTGATAGATTTCTCTGTTTAAATGTCATATTTTTATAGAACAACTGAGAATTCCATTTTACCTTGCTTGATAGGTTAATGCTGAAGCTTTAGTTTTGACCAATGAAGAAGAAATAATGTTTGGTGGACGAAGAAACTTTGCCAATATCACAGATGATGTGCACCTACTGGAGAACAGAGATGAAGAAGAAGATGAAAAAAATGCAAAAGAAGAGGAGATGAAGGAGATAGGTTCTGCTGATAGTGAAAGAACCTTATCCATTAACTTGGCTCAACAACAAAATATCCCGGATACTCCAGTTCACAGTTCTACGCCAAGAACTCCAATAATGTTGACAGCAGATGATTTAGATGATATGTTTACATCTGCATTAGAAAGCGTGAATAAATCAGTAGGAATTGAAAGATTGGAATTTGAAAAGAAGAGTCGCACAGGGAGAAGGGAAAGCTGAAAGAGCAAAGACTGAAAATTGTGAAGGAGAAGAAAAATGTGGAGATTTTAAAAGAAAAAGAGAGGTTGGAAAAGGAAAATGAACACCTTGTAAAAGAAAATAGAGAGATAAATGAGAAAGTGGAAACCGCAAATTCATTGAATGAGAAAGTTTAGGAATTGGGAAAACAACTCAGTGTTGCTATTGCAAGGACCAACGAGTTGGAAGAAGAAAAGAATATAAGAGAGATAGCTCATCAAAAAGATCTCAAGGACTTGCATAGAAACCAAGTAACCAAATTGGAAGAAGAGACTGCTAATTTGATTCTAGATAGTGAAGACCAGACTGTAAAATTGAATGAAAAGGATGAAATTACCAAAGACCTTTTGGAAAGGATTGGCATGTTTCAAGCTGAAGTTAATGAAGCAGATTTTGAAAAGAAGACTGAGGAGGACAAGGATGGGGCTGAAAAGGGAAATAATATTGGAGTGACTGGATCAATGGTTAGGAGGCTAAAGGGAAAAACAAGGAAACCAAATGTCGATGATGACTTTGTTTCTTTACCAAAAAGGTAGAAGAAGAATGATGAGAAAAAGAAAGGTCAAGCCGCAAACATTGAGATTATAGATGATTTGCTGGGAGAAAAGATGAAAGGCAAACATGTTCCGCAGCTCAAGATCAAGAAAAATTTCAATAAAACAACAAAATTGGTGGCACAGAAAGAAATTGATGAGTATCACAAGTTATTGAAAGTTCAAACAAATAAGTAAGTACCAAAAACAAATTTTAACATTTTTTGCATGATTATTTATCACAATCGTTAAGTTATATTTATGTTCTTGCAGTGGGGCTTCATGGGTATATGGAAATATACATATAAGTGTTGAAGAATTGTGGATGATTGCCCATGACACATGTACTGATGTGACGGTATATTTACTCCTACTCTTAAATTGATTTAACAATTTATAAACTGTGAATTCTATTTCATCTGTTGTGCACAAACAATCATGAATAACTGTGCAATCTATTTCACATTTGTTGGTTATTAAAAAACATTTCACAATTTCATCTGTTGTTTGACAAAAGATGAATAACTGAGAACTATGACCAAAATAACCCTTACTCAGTTATTTAACATTGGTTATACAATCTATTTAACAACAGAATTGTGCAATCTATTTCTCAGTTATTTAACAACAAACAATCATGAATAATTGACAACTGTGAGGTCAATTTCTTAGTTATTTAACAACATTTCACAATTTCATCTGTTGTTTGACAGGTAATGAATGGTTACCTCGAAATATTGAAAAAGCAATACAAAGACATAAAATCTTCAAGCTCACAGAATAAGACTATTGGAGTGATCATTGCTAGTGCCATGGTAAGTACATTTATATTTATTTATGTAAAATGTTCTTGTTGATGTGTTATAGAGATTGACTAAATGTTTACATGCAGCCATTTCTAGAACATAATTATACAAAATGAATTAAAGAACAGATTGATGATGCCTTATTAGAATTGATAAAAGATGATAAAAGATTCATCCTCTTTCCAATACACACCCCATCAAAACAAAGGTTGGTTGAACATTGGACTCTTCTCGTTCTTGATGTTGAAACGGGGGAGTTTATGTTTTATAACTCAATGCGTCCAAGGAAAAAAGAAACAAAGGACTCGTATGCTGTGTATGCTCGAGTAATGGTAATAACATGATACGTAATTTTACTTTATTTTTCTTTCAGTTTATGACTTGGTGTTTGATAAATGATAAAATTTATTTTCATTTTTACAGTTTGATTACGTCAGAAACTTGTCCTGTGTTTATCAAACGTTACTCAAGAAGATTCGCCAACTGAAAAGTTCATTGAAGTTGAAGATACACCACAACAAAAATTGCCTAGTCTTGATTGTGGAATTCAAGTTCTTATGAATTGTAAGGACTACTTTGATTGGGGATTCGTGAGGAAGAGCTATGAAAAGGATGAAGCGCATCAATTTAGGGCAAAAGTGTTTACTGAATTTCTGAATGATGAAAAGAAAGTGTCTGTAGTTTGATTGTGGTGACAGTTTAAAGATACATTATTTTTGTATAGGCACTCTTTTGGTTGATGATGTACAAATGAAAAAGACATGAAGTAACTGGAAAATATACAGTGAAAAAGACTTGACAAATGTATTGTATTAGAAGGAAGTTTGCTTATTGTATTGAGAAGTATGTTTACCTATTACTGCAGTTTCTGCACAACTGTGATGTCAATTTCTCAGTTAGGATTGTGCAATTTCTCAGTTAGTATGTTTACCTGTTACTGCAGTTTTCATAGACTTGGCAAATGTGATGTAAATAAATGTGCAACGTTTTTCACAGTTGCTGGGTATTGATGTAAATAACTGTAGGACCTATTTCACAGTTGTTGGGTTTTGAGGCGTGCGCCTGGTAGGAACTGAGGCTGGCGCCTCCACGGTAGTGAGGCTTAGGCCAGGCAGTACACAGGTGAGGCTGGAGCCTGGAGTGAGATGAGGCGCGCGCCTGGAAGGCAGTAGTCCAGACCTTGCTATTTCACTGTTGTGCACAATAACTGTGCAATGTTTTTCACATTTGTTCTATAAAAACAATCACTAGAACAGTAAAATAAAATCAGAAGTATGTTTATCTGTTACTGAAACAACAAAGCATTAAAATGTTAAGGAAAAAAAACAATCACCAAAAACAGAGAAATTAAATTCACCATTTATTTCATTTCATTTCATATGTTGTCTTTAAAAAGAAAAAGAAAAAAATCTTAACTAAAGATAGAACCAAAACATCATTAAATAGGTTCCCTGCAAGACTTCCTATTGTGGGTCCCTCATTTTCCGCAACGACCACATTTCATTTTCCTTTTCATTACCTCCCCCCTAGAAGGAATACGATTCTTCCTAGGCCTTCCAGGAGGACGCCTTATTACTGGTGGAAGTATCAAAGGTGGTTCAGTATTGGGAGCTTGACCAAATGAAGCATAAGCCTGGATTGGTGAAGCATAACACTCTCTGTAGTAACTGCAATGGAAAAATGGCTCAATGTATGAGAATGGATCTGCTTTGGTATTGAACAGAACCGCAATTGCATGCACACAAGGGAAACCTTCATGCTACCACTTTCCACATGAACATGTGCATTCTTCGACGTTGACAACCATTGGTGGAACGGAATGCACTTCAAACACATTATTTGAAAAAGAGTATACCACCCATGACCTACCAATTTTTTTAAGTTCTTCATACTTCTTCTGCATAAGAGGACACAATGTTGAATTCCACTTTGATGAGTCTTCTCTCCGTTTTGACATTTGACACATCAACTTTAATCTAATAGAATCAATTAACTCCATAATAGGCAATGAACGAGCAACTTTAAACTGAGCATTGAATGATTCTGCAGCATTGGATGACATCTCCCCATATCGCCTACCATTAAAGAATGCATTAGCATAATTTTCAACTGGTAGGTTATCCAAAAACTCTTTAACAACTGTCCCACCTTCAGCTTTCATTTCATTCAGAAAATTATTGAAAAGTTCTTTCGTCGGGGCTTCTGCGCACTGACTGAGTTTATAGGTCATCATATTCTTAAAGCTAATATGACAGCCTCTCATCTTATCCTTCAAATTATGTTTCAAATGAACAATGCAAAATGAATGAAAACATTCAAGCAACACGTCTTTCATTGCTTGAATAATGCCTTGATGGCGACCAGACACAAATGTCACTTGCCTATAATCTATGAGAGGCTTAAGTTGCTTCAAAAACCATATCCAATTTGCAGTATCTTCACCACCAACAATAGCAAAAGCAATGTTAAAAAGCCCTGGATAAGAAAAAACGACAGTAAGAAAAATTCAAGAAACAACTGTGAAATACACTATACTGTTTATGTACAGAATAATACATATCAGAGTTGCCAGCTTTGGTCGTTGCAGCAAGTAAATTTCCCTTGTATTTTCCATGTAAAAATGTACCATCAACAAATAGCAATGGACGACAAAACCGGAAATATCTTATGCATGCCCCAAATGAAACAAAACACCTTTTAAAGTGACCTACTTTATCAGATTCAAGCACAAACTGATTACTCGCATCCAACTCCTTCATCTTCTTAAAGTAACCTCTCAAATTATCATAAGATAACGATTCTTCACCGTAAACTAATGCCCTAGCTTTCTCAATAGCTCTCACCCAACTTTGTAAGTTACATCAATTCCATAACTAGTCTTAAGAACCCTAAGAATTTGAGTTGTACCAATCGAAGGTGTAGAACGAACAACATCAACTATGGATTCAGCAAGAACATCAGAAGTAACCCTATTACCCTTTTCACTCCTATGCACATCACCACATGTATGAATTGAAGTATATGTTTTTATGTAAACAAATCCATTTGACTTCTCAACAGAAGCATGGATCCTCCAAGGACGTACATACAGATTTATGCTTGCAGACCTGTGCAACACGTTTTTGTCATTTTTAATATACTCAAAACTAAATCCAACCTCACAGGCATACTTACATAATCTGATACGAAACTCAGTAATTCCTCCTTCAAATACTTGTCTAATACCTGTTATTTCCTTAGCCCTCTTTGCAGTTAACAATTCTTTTTCTCCAAGATGGAAAAAGTTCATAGGCATTTCAAGTGCAAGCCTACTAGAACTATTATGATCTAGTTCATTAGATATAGAACCACCACAACGTACAGTAGATGTAGATGAATCATAGGCACAAATAGCTTGACTCTCTTTAACATGAACAACAACAAGTTTTGCACCACTATAACCTAACATGATGCCCATATTCAAGAAATTCTCTTCATTCTCTAGTAAGCAACTTGAATTATCAGGTAAAACATATAACAATGATATAGAATCCTTATTCAATGACGGCCACCTTGAACAAACAAACTCAACAACTGAGAAATAAGAAGAAAACTGAGCAAATCTTGCTATTGCATTCAATTTACCATACTTAAATGAAAGCATCATCGTATCCATACAGCTGAATAGAAGAAACGTGAAAAATATTACAACTGAGAAATTCACTTAACAATATTGATTATCATAGAACTGAATCATTAAAACAATGTATTACAGAAAATTCAAAGCTATAACAGATTTCGTTCACAAAAAATGAGCAAATCAATAATATCAAATCCGAATATGACATACCTTTGTAGAGATAAAATTTCCACCAATTGAAATCTGAGATGGACAAATCTAAATCAATCAATTGAAGAATCAACCAAGAAATTGAATCTGATTCCACTTCGAATTGAGATCGAGGGAAACGAATTTTGATCGAGAGAAGACAGAAATCTTCTCTCGAATTGAAATCTAGAGAAGAAAAGAAGAATGGCGCGATGGATTTCGCTTTGGCGCAGATGCGATGCGAGGGATTTCATTTCCTTTTGGGATTGTAAAACCTCAAATTCATACGTATATATACTAGGGGCATTTTTGGTATTAAAAATATTTTAAATAGAGCTAAGGGGTGTATTGGTAAAATGTATTTCAACCAATGGACCCTAAGGTAGATTATGAAATATGGTGTTTTTTTTTTCATAAATTCCACCTTATTATAGGGGCTTATTGGTAAAAAATCCTATTATTTATTATCATATGTTCATTGAATGGGAGC
Organism: Adenophora triphylla var. japonica; assembly: GCA_022495995.1. NCBI lineage: Eukaryota > Viridiplantae > Streptophyta > Magnoliopsida > Asterales > Campanulaceae > Adenophora > Adenophora triphylla. Next base: position 627,106 of record JAFEMH010000420.1, read on the forward strand.
AAAAAAAGGATGACAATTGTTATGATATAAAGTGATTATATGAAAGATCATTTATGATGCAAAGTGGAGTTGGCAATTTTGGGACGTGGTCCGTGGAAAGCCCGTTCAAACCGTGGTCTATGAACCGTTTGTCCCGTGCTCGTGAAGCCCGCCACTCGTAGCCCGTGAAGCCCGATTTGTATAAGGGACGAACCTGAATTGGGTATATGGTGACAGGTCAGGCTTTGGGCCGCGTATTAGAAGATTCGTTGGGTCCGTGGCCCGTTTGGCCAGTTCAATCTTTTTTTTTTTTGTAAATGTCTAAAATATACTCAAATATATTTGTTAATAAATCTGGTGTACACGGTAGCATCGAATGCTGCTTTTAGTGCTGTAGGAAGAGTCGTGACGTTAAAGTGAAACCAACTCAAAATCCCTCTTTTATCAAGATATTGATTTGTATTGCGGATGGGGATGACACGAATTTGAGAAAACAAGACACATTTCGGGATCTTAAAGATGATGATTATGAAAGTCTCGAATAATACAATTTCAACGAGAAGTTTTTGCGAAACAAGACACATTTCGGGATCTTAAAGATGATGATTATGAAAGTCTCGAATAATACAATTTCAACGAGAAGTTTTTGCGAGAAAGATACTAGAAGAAGAAGAAGAATTTAATAAATTCAAAAACTTTGATTCAATAACAATATTGAAGACCTAAGCTTTTTGAAAACTTTGAAGATTTGAAAACCATAATTAATTTGAAAATTTGAATACTCATTTATTTTCAAAACTTTTTTAAATTTGAAGATATTGTTAAAATTGAATACCATAAATAGTTTGAAGATTTGAAGACTCATTTGAAGACTTTTTATTTTAAAACTATATAATTTTAAATTGTATCATTTGAAGACAATGAAAATTTCCCCAAAAAATTATGAAATAAATATTCATAAAGTTTCTATTATTAAATTGACTACATTATTATCTCATTTAATTTATTTTTTAAAGAAGAAATATATGATATTTATCAACAAATAAAAAATATTTAAACTAAAATTGTTTTATTAAAGGTATAATGTATACCTTTTAGAAAATAATTTAGTTTGAATAATTTTTATTTGTTGATACCGAAAAAACTATTGTTTTGTTATATCTATAAAACAACTAATTTTCTTATGTCTAAGTGATTTTATATTTTAAAAAATCGCTTATTAAATACTAAATTACTTTTTATTTTTTCCATAATTTTTTTTACTTTTTCTGATTTAAAAAAAAAAACCCGTTTAGGTCCGTGGATCTTCAGATCCACGCCAAACGGGCGGGCTTGGACGGGGATTTTTTTCTCAAATAATTCAATTTTAAAAATATAAATTCCAAAATAATTCACATTTGAAACTATTTTCCAAAATGACGAACTTTTTAGAACTCGCTACACGGTGTAGCGAGTTCAACATGTACCATTGGAGCTCGCTACACCGTGTAGCGAGTTTAGTTTAATTAGGGTTAACCTCATTGGCGTTTATTTGGTAATTACAATAACCTAAATCGCTACACCATGTAGCGATTCACTCGGTATAGCCAAAAAAGAAGAAATCGATGGAACCAAAGGAGAAGAAATCTGTAGAGCCTAAAAATAACCGGTCAAGAAAACCGGTTGTGTTGGAATAATGAAATTAACCTAAATTTATTGGTTAAAATACCTTCGTAGAATAATGAAATTAACCTGAATTTAATAATGGTGTATCGATAATAAGTTTTAAATTTTCATTAGAATAATGAAATTAACCTAAATTTATTGCTCAAAGTACCTTCGTAGTAACAATTAAAAAAGTAGGAAGATTATTTTGAGAGGAGAGAGTAATTCATTATTGCATGCAAGTATTCACTAGTCAATATGTTATGAGTATTTCTATCAAGCATGTTTTTTTCTTAATAAAAAAATTTTAATAACTCCAACCGGTTGACCCTAAAAATAACTGGTCAAGTTTTTGTCTAAATAAAAAAACTTTAAGATCATTTCGTGGCTGTCTTCCTTTGCTTTATTGGTTTAGGGCCAACCGGTGGTTCAGACTCCAACACAATCGGTTTTCTTGACCGGTTATTTTTAGGCTTTACAGATTTCTTTTCCTTTGGTTCTATCGGTTTCTTCTTTTTTGGCTATACCGAGTGAAATCGCCACACGGTGTAGCGATTTAGGTTATTGTAATTACCAATTAAACGCCAATGAGGTTAACCCTAATTAAACTAAACTCGCTTAAACGCCAATGAGGTTAACCCTAATTAAACTAAACTCGCTACATGGTGTAGCGAGTTTCAACGGTAACATGTTGAACTCGCTACACCGTGTAGCGAGTTATAAAAAGTTGATCATTTTGAAAAATAGTTTCAAATGTGAGTTATTTTGGGATTTATATTTTTAAAATATTATTATTTGAGAAAAAAATTCTTGGACGGGTGAAATGGGCCGAGCCGGGTTTAGGCCCGTGTCGTCATACAGATGAACGGACTTCTACCCGTTTCTCAAACGGGTTTGGTCCAAACGGGCCGGGTCGCCCGTTTGGCCATCTTCAATGCATAGTGATTACATTAAAGAATATTTTTATACTCTATTTGTTTTGAGAAAATAGTCTCATTTTTATTTTGTTAGTCAACTGAATTTTGATCAAAGTTTTATGAAAATGGATTATCCTTATAAAAATTTGAAAATGTTATTGATGCACCATAAATTATACTATCAATAATGATTTCTATAATTTTATTTTTTATAAAATTTAATTGAATTGAACAGTAAAATAAAAATCAAATCATCATTTAGATTAGTATATTCCATGGTCTGAAATTGTTATCGGTTTAGCACTTTTCACAAAATTTATAAAAAACAATTATTACTATATTTTAACGAGGAAAATATCAAATACTTATTCCATCTCGAAATGATCTTTCTGTTGGAGTAAGTCAAAGTCAACTAAGGAAAGGGAAAAGAAAAAAGCGTGTTTTGGCTGGAAAAGGTTTGGCACGGTTGTGCCTTATAAAGAGCACGACCGTGCATAACATATTTTGAGCAACAACATGTTCTGCTCATTGTGCACGACCATGTAGAATTAAGGCGCGCAACCGTGCCGTGCTCGTCGGGCAGACTTTGGCTGGATCTAGAAAATCATCAAAATCGTTATTTCTTTTGTGCCTAGGTTTAGGGTTTACTCTTGTACTCTATATAATGCCAAGTGAAGGCTATAAACACATTGTAACGTCATATTATGAGATTATTGAATATATTCCTGGCTTGTTAGTGCCCCCAGACGTACATCTTGATTTGAAGGATCTAGGTAAACAATTCTTGTGTGATCATATGTGTTTTTGTGCAATTTTCTCGTTCTTTATTGCTTGTGGGCTTGTTGCATTCTGCTATATTTCACTTCAACTGGCACCAGAGCTTTGATTCCTGATTTAAGGCTATGATTTTGTTGTCATGTACATTGAAGATCTTGTGGGGGCTTTGAAGGATGGCAATAAGATTTTGTTCGAAAAGTTTGACATAACAAATTACAACTTCTGGCGGACACAAATCAAGGATGTGTTGTGGAACAAGAATATGTATCTGATCTTGAAAGAGAGGACTGTAAATATCGATACCATGAAGTGGCATGTCAATGATTGGAAGGCGTTAGGCTCTAGTAAGATAAATATTGACTAACGACGTGTCCAAGAACGTACTTGAAGCCAGACGACATTGGAGATGTTAGAGATGCTGGCGAACATGTATAAGATGCCATCAGCATCAAAGAAGGCACATCTGATGAGGAGATTGCTGAACTTGAGAATGGCGGAGGGTATGTCGGCAACGAAACACATAAGTGAATTCAAATCTATCACAACCCAGTTATCATCGGTAAATGTTACTCTTGATGACGAAGTGAAAGCATTGATCTTGTTACCATCTTTGCCAGACACTTCAAAATTGGGATACAACTGCAATAGTTGTTAATATATCAACGAGGAAGACAAAGTTAAAGTTTAGTGATGTTGTGGATGTGATTATGGGTGAAGAAGTTCGTAGGAAAAACAAAGGGCAAACACGGGGCTTGCACTAGCGTCAGGAGAAATAGTAGTATGGTTGGAAAATCTAGACGATTAAGTGCCACAATCGTAGGAAGAGGGGGCATATAAGGAGACTTGTCGAAAGGGGTCGGGCGATGAGAAGGGAGTGAATGTTGCAGAAGAGATCGCAAATGCATTAATCTTAAGTGAGAGTAGTTTGACGGATTCGTGGGCTTTGGATTCGGGCGCTACATTTTATTAATGCGCTAGTGCGGAAGGGATGAAGCGGTATATCTCCGACGATTTTGGGGTTGTTCATATAGGAGATAATAATATGGTTAAGATTTGTGAGGAAGGGTAACGTTCGAGTAAAGGCAACAGATGGGATTGTGTTACGGCTTCGTGATGTGTGACACATTCCGAATTTGAAGAGAAACTTAATTTCTATTGGGCAACTGGATAGAGAAGGTTGTGAGGTTGCCTTCGGTTGTCGGTCATGAAGGGTTGCCAAGGGAGCTAACATGATAGCTGAAGGTGGTATAGAGAAGATGTTGTACACCACATACAATATAAACCGTTTAGGGAAAACAAGGGTGCATTCCAGTGGAGGACGGTGAGGCCGTAGTGATCATCAGGGTGGGAGAAATTCCACGAAACGGTATGTTGGGAAGAGTTTGATGGGCGTTCAATCCAGTTGGCCGAGGGAACGTGGATTCAACGACACCAACATGGGAGTAGTACCGGGGTGAATTGTAAGACGGTGGGTTGCTTTGGCGACACGGAAATGTCAGGACAATGTCGAGCATGGAAGATTGTACAATTCAACGTTGGAGAACGGGCAAGTGTGCGGGGATGTGCAAGGAGGATCACTCAAAGTGAAGATTCAAGGCACTATGAAACCGGCAACTACGTTGAAGCTTCGCTCAGCTTCAACTCACTTGGGTAACTAGAGAAATGGGCTGGACACTACTAATTGTTTCAATTTGGCAACTGACGTGTGTTTTTGGGAGTCATACTCGAGCAAAAGTTTGGCGACGATTGTCACGGGATTTGACTTTGTTTCTAGGTAAAAGATTGTTGTAGAAGAGTCAAATTCAATCAATGAAAATGAGAATAAAACGTGTTTTGGCCAGAAAAGGTTTGGCATGGTCGTGCCTTATAAAGAGCATGACCGTGCAGAACTGATTTTGAGCAACAACAGATTCGGCTCATTGTGCATGGCCGTGCAGAATTTAAGCGCGCATCTGTGCTTGGCTGGCAGAATTTGGCTGGGCGAAGAAGATCACCAGAATCGTTATACCTTTTGTGCTTAGGTTTAGGATTTTGACTATTTTTGTAACGACCCTAAACCTAGGCACTATTTTATTATCATATTATATGCTTTTAAAAATTAATGTTAACTTTATGTGTTTATTTTATATCATTAATTTCTTATATTAGGGTGATATGATTGGAAAATTAAATAAAACATCTTGGGAGAAGTATAATAATAAGAAATGGACAAAATAAATAAAATGTGGGTAGTTAGATTTATTAATGTGGAAATTTGGAAAGCCTTTTCCATTTGGCATGGGGGGCCATTTCCTTTTCCCTTAAATTCCTCACCCTTCCCCCTCTTTAGTCAATGATGCTATCCTCCTCCCATACTCCTCCCCATACTTTTCCCCATCTTCTTTACATCTTCCTCCATCAACCTCCTTCATCCTCTTTAAAGAAAAAGTTCCATGGAAAAACTCCATGGAAATCCTTCCCAAGATCCTTTCTTCCAAAATTCATAGTAAATCCAATTCTTCTCCAATCGACGATCCGGGTGTACTTTTGGATTCATGGAGTCAAGAGGAAAACATTGAGCTAAGAAGATTCTTATTCCACTTCATAATTTCTAAGTGAGTTATTATGACTTTCCCTTCTATGTGATGTTCATAAACTATTAAATGTTGTTCTTATTATTGAAATGATTGGTTGATGCTTGGAAATCTCCTTGGAGTTGAGAAATTTAGTAAATGAATTAGAATGTTGTTATTGGTTAAGAAAGTGGTTCAAGAGGGTAAGAAAAAGGGTTTAATTAAAGTAAGAAGTTCAAACTTGGAATGTGGTAGAGAAATGGGTGAATGAGATTAGAAGATTTTAACTTGAAATAAGATGATGAAATGGGTGGAATTAGATTTAGAAAATGGAAACTTGAAATGGGTTAGTGGAATGAGTGGGAACTCAAGTGTAAATAATCTAAAGAAATCATTTTGGTTTTCATGGTTTAGTATGAATTGTTTAATGTTAAGTAAGCCTTCTAAGTTTGAAATTGATAAATTTGGGTTGTGTTGGTTCATGAGTATAAGAAGTATGGTAAAGGAAAGAAAAATGGTAAGAGACAAAAAGGGAAACTTAAGAATTTCTCGGCCTGTGCACTTGGGCGGTCGCCCAAAGGGGCATGGGCGGCCGCCCATGTGTCCAGAAACCACATTGCTTGAAAAACCCTCTTGGGCGGTCGCCCAAGAGGTATGGGCGGTCGCCCAAGACCCCAGGAAACTGAATTTTAAATCTAAACCAGAATTTGTGTAGCAACCTTGTTTGGTCCCTTATAGATTGTGACTCCCACTTAGTAAATTGAGCTTGAACCTTCATAGAGGCTTTGTCTTATTGTATAATGATCTTGTAGGATGGTTTGAGAATCCTAACCACTATAAATTAATGGAACCTAATCACTTTCGGATATTAATCAAACCTTCTCAACTTAGATTAAAGTAGAACTTGGGCTACTTAAGCATTGTGACTACAACTTAATAATTTAACTTGAATCTCTATCGGGACCTTGTAATATGGATCATTGTCCGGGAAACAATTGTTAGGTTTGATTAGTACTTCACCAAAATAGTTCCAACTTGGGAAATAGATCTTGAACTTTTATTAAGGATATTCGAGGTTGTATAATGAAAATGTAGGAATGATTTATGATTCATAGTGGCCTTACTTATTCCATATTCTTGGTGAGTAGTTAACAATAGTGTAGAAGCTATAGGTTTCACTATGGATCTAATGGGAAATGGGTATGTATCACCTTGTGGCATTGTTATTCCAAGTTGTGGAATTATTGATTTTATGGTTACCATAATATTCTAAGTATGGACTATTAGACATACTGTTATGTGCATCCTAAGTGTGGATTAATTGGCAAGTGTTATGTGGTATCCCAATTGTGGATTATTTGATATATGGTTGTGTTGTATCCCAAGTGTGAAATAATTGACTTGTTGTTACATTGCATCCCAAGTGTGGATTATTTGGTTATATGGTTACCTTACTTGAATTTATATTCATTTATGGTATTGATTAGCATGAGTATACATTACCATGTTGTTATATTATGATGCATAGTGTACTAAATGGTTGTTGCACTATGGTATTGATTTCATGAGTATACATTACCATGTTGTTATATGATTATCCCTTTTTGTGGATTATGTTTCAAGTATCTATATTGTGCTTGAACATGTTGATATTCGGGGGTATAATGGAATTCAATCAATTATGGATTTGTTCTATAAGTGATTGAAGGTTCATCATACCTGGGACCGTCCCCTCTGTGGCCACAGAGTGGGTGTGCTAACGACTGTATTGAGCATGAAGAAGCCTTTACGGACTGTTGCGATTGGTGTACGGGGGAATGCTTCGTATTAAGCCTAAAGCTTTACGGTTAGCGATCTTATTGTTGGATACTCTATTATAGGTATCTTTTCTTATATGGATCTACGGAGTATGAGTCCTATAAGAGGTGAATGTCTTGGAGGCAATTCACCAAAGAGTGAGTTTTACTCCCACGTTGTACGACTTATTGTTCGAGACGGGAAAAGGTAAAATGAGGTAACGTAAGGTGTTTACCGCTTTCATAATGTGTTATGTGCTACCATGCTATGTGTTGCACCTTGTTTGGCATCTTGCTTTGCATTCATAATAGCTCATTGAGATTTATTCTCACCCCTTCCCTTTCTTTGCTTTAGATTGTCTTTGAGACAGGTGACCTGAACCAGGTGAGGCCGGGGATACGATTGTGGATTTGTTGCTTTTGGAATTTGTCGGGATAGGTATAAGTGTGGGTTGTAGGGAGTCATATTTAAGTATTACTCTTTTATAAGTGGTAGTGAAAACTCTTTTGTTAAACAATGTTAATTAGGGTTTTCAATGTAATTAATTAAGTATGGTTCTTAAAGTAATTGTTTAAATTCCTCCAAGTGGAGATATTATATTTGATTTTGTTTATGGAAAATTGAGAATTGGTTTCCTTGTAAAGGTAAGTAAAAGATTTTTGAAAATGGAAAATGAGACTTCTTAGTTTGGGCTTCTCAAGCTCGGGATACGAGATAGGTCCCGGGTTGGGGTGCTCACAATTTTACTCAATATAATGCCTAGTGACGGCAATAAACACATTGTAAGATCACCAGAATTGTTATTCCACCCGTTCTCTCTCCTAATAATAAAAGATATAAAATGAGTTTTGCTAAAAATTTATAGTATAATAAGTGTTGTGATTATTAATAGTGAGGTAAGATAGAGAAAGTGAGATATTAGTAAATGAATAGATGATGTAAGTATAACAAGTGGATCTCATTAATAAATAAGTATTAATTTTTTTTGTGCTTATATCTTTTATAATAAAATAACAAAATGAAAATTTTGTACATTTTGTAATGAGACAGATGGAGTAGGTAGGGATGGCAATCGGATCGGGTCGGATCAGTCCTGATCCGAACCCGATCCGAATACTAGAAAGCCATATCCGATCCGAACTTACTTGATCCGAGCCCCGATTCGATCCGATCCGAAGTTGTAATTTTTTTTTTGTTACTCAACAAACAACAGGGCTTGTCGGATCCGATTCGATCCGTGCGTCTGCCAAGAGAGAGAGAGAGGGCTGCTGTGCTGCGCAAGAGAGAGAGAGGGGGGTAAACCCTATATTTTCCTTATATAAGGAAGACATAAATGCAAATCATATATAATATATAAACCAAAACTATTTAGAGGCTCCAGAAAAGGCCACGTCAAAGGCCACGTCAGCTTTTTTTTTTCATAAATCCGAAATTAGGATAAGTGTTTTTTTTTCATTAATCCGAAAAAATCAAAACTAGGAAAAGTGGTGAAAAATTCGGAGCAAAAATTCTGATAATGCAATTGAAATTTAGATAAAATTTACAATAGGATTAGGTATAATAATTTCGGATAATATAACTTTAGGTATACATACATGATTAGGTATAATCAAAACTAGGATAAGATGTCATCTGAGCATAACAAATTTTTTTCATAACTAAGATGTCACTACTGTTATCTCAAAAATTTGAGATTTATCCGAATATATTACTCAATTATTTTCGGATTTATGAAAAAAAAACACTTAGATAATTTTTTTAGCCTATAAATATTAAGTCATTCATATTTATTTCGTATATCACTGTTTTTTTTTCTTCACTGTCAACTCTTCAAATTTCTTTTGTGTATTCAATTACAATGGTTTCCATTGAACGACTTCCTATGGAACTCATTATTGAAATTTTTCTTCGCGTTCTCGCAAATTCATTTTTCGATTTCGTAAATCTTAAATCAACTTCTAGGATCTTTTGGGAGGCATGGAATGATGAATATATATATCAGCAAGGTTCACTCCAGGATTTTCCAATTAGCCCATGGTGACGTCGGAGTAATGTAGCAACAAGATTTTTGGATAGGTGTCTTGCATGTGGAAATCCTGAGGCTCTATTCCGTCACGGGTTGGTATGTAAACAATTACCTATTTTTCTTAATATTTTCGGCCGTAACAATTTTATAATTATTCTTTTTTAGTTATTTAAAGTAATATTAATTAATTTCTCCCTTTTTCAGATTGGTTCATTTGATAGAGTGGGTTTGCAGTCCGGTATTAACTATCTACAACAAGCTGCAGATAAAGGTCATATGGAGGCATTGTATACTCTAGGGATAGTACTACTTTTCAATGAGGATGAATCGAATAAAGATATGGGAAAGCAAATCATCATGAGTTTCCAAAAATCCGACTTCATCAAGATTCAGTCGATTAATTATCGTTCTAATTTGAAGGCATTCATCAAATCATTATGGAAGAGTAATGATTATTATTTCTACACATAGCCAATATTTTGCAATGTTGAAGCTCATTACAAGGACAAAAGTTGGTGCTATTATTCAAGACATGAAAATACTGGATGTGCTAATTGCATATTTGATCTTGAAATTTATGGGTTGTTTTGGGAATGTGAATGATTTTATTAGACTTCGTAGGTTGAATAGTACAGTTTGGTTATATGATGTTGAATAGAATATATGTTTTCCATAACAAGAAAAAAAAATGACCTTTAAATTTAAGTTTGGGTAAATTATAAATGCGGCATTGTAATTTGAGTTTATTGCAATTTCTTTTTGTCAATTTTATCAGTGTGTTAACATTTTTGCTAACAGATATTTCCTTTCAATTAACGACTGTTGAATCTTTAAGAGATTGTACAACTTTCTTGGCTCATTGGCAACCTCAATTCCTACTATTGGTTATGAAACTGAAAGAACAAAATCTGCAGGACATAAATTACTGGGCATAACCTAACAAAAGATGAACATGATGCTTTCATGCAATGGAAGGAGGGAAGCCAGTAGTACCATGAACCAATATAAACAAGCCAATGCAATTAACATACTTAGCTTCCCTATTCATTGTTAATCATGTCAGTTTAGTTTAGGCCAAAATATAGCTGAAAACACTTTCTCCCAAGTATGGGGACAAAAAAACGAGGTACATACAATTCGGTGCAAAATATAATCCGTGAGCGAGTAATTTTTTAGGTTAGTAACAGTTTTTCCCAAATTTTATATACTGGAATTTTAAATAAAAAAAAAAGAATCCGGAGCAAAAAGAACTAAAATATATTTATTTAGGAATGTTAAAAAACATAAAACTGTAATTTTATATTTCGGAATTTTAAATAAAAAAAAAAAGAATCCGGAGCAAAAAGAACTAAATAAATTATTTGAGAATCCTTATTTCATTAAAAGATAAGATAAATATAGGCTTTATCAATTAAATTAAGAGTCCTGTTTTTCAATTAAATTAAGAGTCCTAAATATGATTTAGTTATAATTATTTTATTAAAAAATAAAGATAACAAAGATGATACAGCAGATCACAAACCTACTTCAAATTTAAATTCACGAAACCATCCTATAAAGCTAATCCCAAATCTAAATTCCGTAACCTTATCTAAATAACAAATTGGCTAGATAAACTTACAAAGAAATTAATTAAACTAGCGTAAGTCCTATAGCACTAGGACTTATTCATCTCTTCTTATATAACGACGTCTTCAAAAATATTCCATCTGCGATATTTTTAATCAGTAACTTTGCTAGACACATCTTAGTGATTCCATAGCTCCCAGGTAATTCTACTGCTTCCATGTACTGATTTTCGAGCTTTACATTCACTGCTTCCATGTACTGATTTTTCCCACGTTGCTGCTGTGATGTACCCGATTTTTTTTTGAAAAATCAAACGGAGTCGCCACGCCATTTTTATTTTGAGGGCCAAAACTTTGAAAAAAGCCCGAGATCAGAAATTTAGGTTCGGAGGTCACGTTACGCGTCGGGAAGGACGTTAGTGTGCACCCGGCGCGCCTCGCAAAACGAGTCTTCCAAACATTTGAAATCCTTTGTTGTGTGTGTGTGTGTGTTTGGGTGTGTTTTGACCAAAATGAGTTGAAACTGAGAAAAACAAAAATGGGGAACTCTTTATAAGACTTTGAACAATCCCCAATATTTTTGGTATGATTTTTGGATTGAGTCTTGGCACTCAAAAGATTTTTGGATTTGAAAAGCAATTCTGCCAGAATGAAAGAAGGCAGTTGACCCTTGACTTTGAAATGGACTTAAAGGCTTCAAAACCTCAGAATCTGGGGAAAGTCCGAGAATAAAAGTTGCTTAAAACACCCTAAATATGGTTTCTGCAAAGGAAATTTTCATTTTTGAAATAATTTGAGGGGTCAAAACTTTCTGGAAATCTCAGATGTGAAATCTGGATTTCCAGAAGCTGATGAACTGGCCTCTAAAAGAAAAATTGACAAAAGGATTTTTACTCACTCAAAAAATAAAGTAAAAATATGTCTGGAAAGCTCTGGATGTTGGCTACAAAAAGTATTTTATAGTCAACACCCAATTCCAAGTTTTACTGGGTCCAAAAAATAGGAAAATGGACTGATGTCTCAGAACAATGCTACTGGACAGCAAGATGTTCTTGAGGGAAAATGTGATTTTTGGGGGATTTGCATCTATGTTCACCCCATTTTCATCCATAGACTTGATACCACTACTTTTTGTTAAGTGGTTATCATATTCAAGTCATCCTTGGGGAATTTATGGGGTTTAAACATGTCCTTTGCAAAGGGAAAGGGGATATTTTGTAAAGATGAATTTAAAGAGAAAAAACAACTAAAGATTTAAAATGTGGACCATTTGAGATGGTCATTCATGAAGATGAACTTCAAGATGACCATCTTGGGTCAAAAATTAAGTTAAACTAGACATCAAGTAGATCCAAGTAAGAAGAACAAGATGATCAAGAAGTTAAAAGAGGATTTTAGGGTTTTGAGAAGGAGGGCTTTACCAATGGTGACACCCTATCTTCCTAGGCTTGGAATTTGACTTGAGGAGTATCAAGATTTGGTATTTGGCTTGAGGAGTATCAAGGTTTGGTGTTTGGATTTGTGTTTGGAGTGAGATTGGGAAGTATTCAAGAGAAAATGGTGGCAATCTAGGGATTCCCACCGTTTTCTCTCTATATTTCGCCGAGTTTCGTTCTTTGTGATCAAAATTGTGTTGTGTAAACTGAGAGAGGAGGGTTTAATTTATAGCCCTCTGTGAGAGGCAATCCTATCCGCGCGGAGGGGTTCGTACCCGTGCACTGTTCATCTGCTACAAGGTCTTTGCTTTTGGACAGAAGAATAATCTTTTTAAAATTCAAACCGAAATAGTTTTCAACTTACCAATTCGGGTTTTTTCCATTTCTTTTGCTTTTTAGGATTCCTTTCTTGGTTTAACTTTAAATGGCAATGCCCATTTTACCCTTGCTTTGTTAGAAAGGTTAGGGTTTGTTAGAAATGTTGGAAATGTTAAAACTTTCGTTAATTTTCTAACGAAAATACTAACGGCTCAAATTGGAGCACTTACAGTAGCCCCTCGGCGACGGTGCTTTCAAAGGAAGCGGGGTCGTCGATAAGAGTAAGGCTCCATATTTGGCAGGATGATCAAGTGATCAAGTGCCTGAACCTATTTAATAGGCTACCTACGTATTCCGAATGGGAATCAAGCCAATCGTAGTTCGGGTCTTTGACCCCGGAGATGATGGCGTTTTAGGTGCCTCGAACCTTGATGAGCGAGCTGCGATCGGTTCTTTGAGAGAAACTCTGCTGGGGATAAGAGATGACCATTTTGGTCGATGGCAGAAATTGTATATCCGCTTTTCTTTGGGGATAGGAGTGGACCGTTTGGTCGATGGCATTGAACCTAATGATAGGCTACCTACGTATCCTTAAGAGGAATCAAGCCAGTCGTAGTTCGGGTTTTTCGACCATCTTCAGTCGTCGACCCTAAGATTTGACTATTTTTGGGAAGTCGCCCTATGGTTTGACTATTTTTGGGAAGTCGCCCTATGGTTTGACTATTTTTGGGAAGTCGCCCTATGATCTGACTATTTTTGGGAAGTCGCCCTACGGCTTGACTATTTCTGGGAAGTCGCCCTATGGTTTGACTATTTTTGGGAAGTCGCCCTGTGGATTGACTATTTTTGGGAAGTCGCCCTGAGATCTGACTATTTTGGGAAGTCACCCTAAGATCTGACTATTTTTGGGAAGTCACCCTATGGTTTGACTATTTTTGGGAAGTCGCCCTGTGGTTTGACTATTTTTGGGAAGTCGCCCTATGGTTTTGGTTTGTCGAATTAGGGGATGATTGCGTTTTATCGCTTTTCCTAGTGTTGTGTGTGATAGCGTCTTAGGTGCCTCAAACCTTAATGATGGAGTCTTAGGTGCCTTTGTTGGAGTTTAGTTCAGGAGTATGAACCTAAATGGGACTTAGTTCAGGAGTATGATCCTAAGTCGGGGTTTCAGTTCAGGAGTATGAACTTAGATGGGAACTTAGTTCAGGAGTATGATGTAACGCCCCGAGCCCGAAGACCGGGTCGGAACGCTATCAGATTTGACGGACTATCCCCACAAACCACCACAAGTCTTTCCAGCACGTGTTGTCCTCACTTACGTGCTCACTGAGAAACTTCCCAGTGGGTCACCCATCCTAGAATTTCCCCAGGTCAAGCACGCTTAACCTTGGAGTCCTTATAGGATGAGCTTCTGAAAAGAAGATGCATCTTGGTGATATGAGTAACACTAATCAAATCATATCAAACGTATCAGGCACACACATTTTTGGGGGCGCCACACTTGGGACAGAGGGAGTAAGATATAAGAACAGAAGAAACATACCTGTAATAGGGACTCTTCTCTTTTAGCTTCGGAACCTGAGAGAACTCACTAATAATATTGCCAATAATAGTTTGATCACCTGAATCAGCCTTAAGTAGTCTGTCTTCTAACAAAGGCAATTTTTGTTCATCTATAGACGACACATAAGCCAATCATCCAAAACACATAGTGCACTTAGGTTAAAAGGAAACATATAAATCTTGTACTTTGGATAGCGCATGTACATTACTCCCTCCGTGCCATAATGATGTTTACTTTTTATCATAGTTAAGAACCAAGGGAGTTAAGGATGGTGCACTAATGGGTTTCTACATTTAGGAATAAGTAGCTAGAACAATTTTATTTTTTATTACTATTTTATTTTCTTTTTGAGTCTTTGACCAAACTGTGCCTAGAGTGATGACTACAACCATAATCAAGTCAAAATTTGAACAAGAATTAAAACACATAAAGAAAATTATAAAAAATAATGAAGGCCCAGTAAGAAATCAACAAAAAACAACTATGCATAGAGAGAACATATGAAAAAACATACATCAACCCCTTCCTCCTTCATCTCAATCTGATTCTCTTCCTCCGCCATAATTAAGTCAAAATCTGAACAAGAACATAATACAAAATAAGAATGTCCGAATCAACAAATCATTTAACAACAAACCCAACCCTAACAGCAAGATAAAACTTGACAATGAACAAAAACCAAAACGGAAAAGGCAACAGACATTAGTATGAAACTAATTACAATATGCCAAACCCTAATAACAAAATCTTTTAAAGTGGTTTCAAACGATAATGTCTAAATCAACAAATAATTTCAACAACAAAAGTATA
The DNA here is from genome assembly GCA_022495995.1 of Adenophora triphylla var. japonica. Lineage (NCBI taxonomy): Eukaryota > Viridiplantae > Streptophyta > Magnoliopsida > Asterales > Campanulaceae > Adenophora > Adenophora triphylla. The sequence continues at coordinate 642,491 of JAFEMH010000420.1, forward strand.
TTAAGCTAAACTAACCAACAAATCGCCGGTAAACGATTAGGGTAACTTGTAGGAAAAAATAATCAGAATAAATTGAAATTAGTGGTACCTAAGATCGAAGCTGACGCTGTAGTTGCTCTGATAATCGCTTGAACAAATTGAAAAAGAACGCCGACCTGCTTAGCTTATATAGTCCCGGTAAACGATTGAGTTTTGACGTTTTCTTTTCTTTTTTTCTTTTTTTGTTATTTTCTTTTTATTTATTTTTAGACTTTTCTTAAATTATTAACATTATCTAAATATATGTTCATTAATATTTGAGTTTTTTTTAGATTATGCAAATGTATAGAGCATTTATGAAAAGAAAAACGCATCTTACTGATGTGGACAACGATTCCATTAATTTATCGCACGATCTTCTCAATGATTACCATTGGCGGATATTTCTAATGGTAATTTTATTATTTACTTTATTATTATTTTAGCATATCCATTAATATCATGTGTATAAAATTAAATTATAAGAATGCATGATTTTATATTTATTTTTTTACTATCATTTTAAATGAATTTATTTTTATTTTTAGTGGACTTATCATCGGGTAGTCATTTGATTTCACCGAGTAATCATCAAAGTTGTATTACGGCTCAAGGTAATATGTTATTGAATTTTGTCAATTTTGAAGTATTTTCATTATAAAGACAAATTCTAAAAAAAAAATTGTTTATATATATATATATAATGTGATTTTTTATATAAATTTGTTAATTAATTTAGATATAAGATAATAATACTTGATATACAGGTATTGGTGTGAATCATACAAATGAAAATCTTACTCCTAATTCAAGTCACGACCGTGGATCTATATGTATGATTTTCTTTGTTAATTTACAATATTTTTCCTATTTTATTTTTATTTTTAATTTCTTAATAATCTTTTATTGAAGAATAATTATTTTTCTTATTCAGCTAAATTTACGAGCATAGCATCAAGGGTACATAACACTTTCCACGGCACGCTCCTTGAGCCAAAAAAAAATTGGACGACCGAGAAAAACTATTTCTTCTTCTTTGGATTCTATCACGACAAATTTGTTAAAAGATGGTGGGAAAAGAAAAATTGGGAGACCAAGAAAGGTAGCTGCTTCTATTTTGGAATCTTCAAAGATAAATTTGGATGTTGATAGATTCTGTCCTATATCTGGTAAGTTATATGTTTGATTTATTAGTCAACTATATATTTTAAAGAGCTAAAATAAATATATTAATCGTTCTCAACATTCTTTTGACATTGTAGGAACAGATAGTGTAACAGTAGCAAATAATATAACATTATTATCTCCTACTGTGAATTTAGGTAATGATTTTTTTTAATTGTTCAACATTTGATATTTTTAAATAAAACTATTTATTATTACAAATTATTATTCAATATTTTATAATAAAATATTTCATTAATACTAAGTCATATATTCCATTTGTATACAGAATCCGCGTTAATAAACAATTCTCGCATGAATGTGACAACAAGTGAGTCGTTAATAAATCAGAAGGAAAAATCCAAGAAAGCGCGCGTCGGTAGAAAGGAAAAAGATTCGGACGAACAATATAATACAGGTGTTTATTATTATTTTTTTCTCAAGTATATATTATATTATTATTATATCTATATAGCCAATGAATTACTAACATAATTTAAATATTTATCAATATATTGTAGTTTATGGGGATATAGGCGATCCGGAGTACGAATGTGCGAAATGTGGTGCGATGTTCTGGTATGATGAAAGGTTAAAAAGTACGCAAGCATCAACACAGCCTAAATTTTCATTATGCTGCATGAATGGAAAAGTTCAGATTGACCCATTAGTGCAGCCACCTAAGTTATTGAGTGATCTCTTAGAGAACAAGCATGAAAAGAGTAAAATTATAAAGACAATATTCGAGCGTACAATTCTATGTTCACATTCACTTCAATGACCGGTGCAGTTGACCATGGCATAAACAATGGTCGTGGTCCTTATTCGTTTAAAATGAAAGGAAAGAATGATCATATGTGTAAGTGCTCCAATTTGAGTTGGTAGCTTTTTCGTTAGGAAGTTAACGAAAGTTTTAACATTTCTAACATTTCTAACAATTCCTAACATTTCTAACAAAGTGAGGGTAGATTAGGGATTGCCATTTAAAGATAAACAAGGAAAAGAATCCTAAAAAGCAAAAGAAATGGAAAAAACCCGAATTGGTAAGTTGAAAACAGGTTTCAGCTTGAATTTTAAAAAGATTATTCCTCCTCGTCCAAAGGCCAAGCACTGCAGAGTATGAACAAGGCACGCCGACGAACATATCCGCGCGGACATCTTTGTAAATTTCAGAGGATTATAAATTGAACCCTCCTCTCTCGGTTCACATAACACAAATCACTCACAAAGAACGAAACTCGGCGAATATAGAGAGAAAACAAAGTGGGAATCCTTAGATTGCCACCATTTTCTCCAATCTTTCCCAAATCTCACTCACTCACAAACACTTCAAATCACTCTCATACATACTCTCATACATACACCAATCCAAGCTCAAATCACCCTTTAGGAGGAGGATTAGAGAGAAAACATAGAGGACTTCATTGTTATCTACTTGTTTTCTCTTTAACCAACTCAAATCATCAACCCTAAACACCCTTAAACACTCTCATATTCAAGCCTTAAACACTCTCACCTTCAAGCCTTCAAACAACAAACACAAGTAAGACATGTATAACCTCCCTCTCCTTACCCTAAAATTCATCCATGCATGCATTTTCAAGCTACAAAATGTAGTTTATTCATCTTCTTGCTTTAGATCCAAGAAGATCACCATGGAAGTTCATCTCCATGGATGATCTTCTACAAGGATCTACATTATTTTCAAAGTGTTCTTACTTTCTTGCAAAGAAAACACATTTTCAAAACCCTAAAAATCATTTTCATACATCAAATCTCATTTTCAAAGGATAAAATTCCCTTCCCAAGCAAATGAAGTGCTTAGTCCTAATGTACTCCCAAGGATGGTTTGATATAGTTGATTCACCACTAAAATGTCAAGTGATCACTAATCAAAACCTAGGGAAATGGGGCCAAGCATGGATGCAAAACCCCTTTTAAATCATATTTTCTCTCTTGAGAAGTTGCTGTCCAGTAGCAATTTTCTCAGACCTCAGTCCATGGTATAATTTTTTGGACATAGATAAACTTGGAATTTGGTGTTGACTACAAAATACTTTTTGTAGCCAACATCCAGATCTTTCCATACATATTTTTATTTTATTTTTTGAGTGAGTAAAACTCCTTTTTTCAATTTTTCTTTTAGAGGCCAGTTCATCAGCTTCTGGAAATCCAGATTTCATATCTGAGATTTCCAGAAGGTTTTGACCCCTTAAATTACTTCAAAAATGGAAAGTTCCTTTGTAGAAACCCTATTTAGGGTGTTTTAAGCAACTTTCATTCTCGGACTTTCCCCAGATTCTGAGGTTTTGAAGCCTTTAAGTCCATTTCAAAGTCAAGAGTCAACTGCCTTTTTCATTCTGGCAGAATTGGTTTTCAACTTCCAAAAATCTTTTGAGTTACAAATCTCAACCCAAAAAATCTTCCAAAAATCATGGGATCAGTTTAAAGCCTTAAAAAGAGTTCCCAATTTTTACTTACCTCAGTTTCAACTTATTTTGGCCAAAACACACACACACACACACACACACACACATACAACAAAGGATTTTGAATGTTTGGAAGACTCGTTTACGAGGCGCTCCGGTGCACACTAACGTCCTTCCCGGCGCGTAACGTGACCTCCGAACCTAAATTTCTGATCTCGGGCATTTTTCAAAGTTTTGGCCCTTAAAATAAAATGGCGTGGCAACTCCGTTTTGATTTTCACAAAAAATCGGGTACATCACAATATGATAGGTTCTTTATTGCCTAATGACGGCCATCCCCGTTTTTCTTAGCTTTATATCTATGACACGGATAATGAAGTTAAAAATAGAATTAATGCTTTCAGTACGTTTTTATTTAATTATTCGAGAATTATAGTGTATATTACATATATTGTATGACTATCTTCTATTTATATGTCCGATTCTTTCACACAAGCAGAAAGATAAAGATAAGCCTTCTTCATTCGATGAGTCATTTGTTGCCGATTTGAAAAATATGATAGATGTGCATAACCCTTATGCACGTACGGCGTAATGGCCGTGAGCACATATTGGAATGAAGAAAGATATTAAATTGAGGCTTATAGGAAAGCGGGGTAGAGATGGAAAACCGTTTAATATGCCGATGTGACCTCGTGAGGTCGCCGCTATAATTCAAGGTGATATTGATGATTCGGGTGATGTCAGTGGACATTGTTATTGAAAAGCAGAATGGGGATCTCGAAACATATTCATGAATTTGATAAATCTTACCTTCCTCTACATTATCCTCTCGTTATTTGTATACGGTGAAGATGGATATTTCACGTGACATTCCGAGAAATAAACCTCCCGGGGCAAAGAGATCAAGTTTGTCAATAAAAGAGTTTTTATCTTTTCGACTTCAGAGAGGATAAGAGAAGGATCACAAACTTTATGAGAAGCGGCTCGGTTGCGCAACAATTTATGGTTGATGCATATGTTATGATGGATACACAGAGGCTTCAATGGATACGTTATAATTAGCCTACTCTTCGGATGGAAACTTATAAAAATTTGTCGGATGCATCGGTAAGGGGAGATACCCGAAGCATCCGGGAGACGAGTTATATTGCCATCCACTTATACCGGCGGGAAGCGGTGGATGACTCAAAATTACCAGGATTCTCTCGCTATATGTAAATGGACCGGGTATCCGTCACTTTTCATAACATTTACGTGTACTCCTAAATGGCCGGAGATTATGAGATTCTGTAAAAAATAAGGCATTAGGCCTGAGGATAGGCCTGATGTATTAAACAGGGTATTTAGAATGAAGCTTAATCAGATGATTGCAGATTTCAAAGAAGGCAAAGTATTTGGCACCCCAAAAGCAAGTAAGTAAATCTTTAAATATTATTTGTTTTCCTCTTATTGTTTTGTCATTTATATTTTTTATTAGCATGTTCCTCTTTATTTTGTTAATTGATTCATGCGAGCTTATATACACGGTGGAGTTTCGTAAAAAGGGCCTTTCGCATGCTCATATTCTTCTCTTTCTTAACCGCCATGATCGTGGTCATAATCCCGAAGATATTGACAAGTGGATTATTGCCGAGATTCCCGACAAGGAGAAATATCCTAGATTATACGAGGCAGCTTGTTGAATATATGTTGCATGGACCATGTGGTGCCGCTAATCCTAAATCTCCGTGTATGGGATCACAACAGTGCTCAAAGAAATTCCCTAAATCATTCAATGATCGCACTCGTGTAGACGAGAATGGGTATCATGTATATAGGCGAAGAGACACGGGTTTCATAATTGATAAGGGTGGAGTTTCTCTCGACAATCGTTCGCCTGTCCCATTCAATTCATATCTTTTGCTAAAGTACGAAGCTCACATAAATGTCGAGTACTGCAATCAGAGCAAGGCAATCAAGTATTTGTTCAAGTATATAAACAAGGGAACCGACAGGATATGCCTTGCAATCGAAAACGATGAGGTGAAAAGGCAAATTGATTGTCGATATGTCTCTGCGTGTGAAGCTATGTGGAGGATTTTCGGATTCGACATACATTATCGGACCCCTCCTGTTGAGCACTTGGCTTTTCACTTGGAGGGTGATCATAGTATCCCCTTCAAGGACGGAGACTTTCTTCCTGATGTTTTGGATAAAGCGATAGTTAAAGAATCTCAATTTATGAAGTGGATGGAGTATAACAGTATTCATTCAGAGGCTCGAAAATATAAATACTGTGAATTTCCTCATCATTTCGTATGGGATAGAACTAAACGTGAATGGCGTCCGAGGAAAGATAAACGTTTTGCAGTTGGGCGTATTTATCATGTTCCAATATATTGCGGAGAATTGTATTACCTCAGGATAATGTTGAATCATGTAGCGGGCCCAATGGAATTCAAGGATTTGAGAACTGTAAATCGTGTTGTTCATCCCGATTTCAAATCTGCATATTACGCTCTGGGATTATTAGATGATAACAAGGAATATGTTGATGAAATTATAGAAGCAAGTCATTGGAGATTGCCCGATAGTCTGAGAAGACTATTTTCTATGTTGCTACTATCTAATAGTATGTCGAATCTGGGAGAGGTATGAGAGAAGACTTGGCACTTATTATCTGATGATATAGAGTACAAGTATCGGAGGATGCACGATAATCCGGGTATTCCGTTCCATGTTTATATATTTGTTTTACAATAAATATCAATTATGATTTTAATTCTACTTTACAGTTATACAATATGATTCTATATATTTATCTATATTAATATATTTATTTTGTTTTTTATAATTTCAGGTTTGAAATTAATTAATGAACAGTCCGAGAATCTTGCTTTGGCGGAAATTGAGAAGTTACTGATCGAGAATTGCAGCAGTCTCCATAAATTTAAAGACATGCCTAAACCGATGGACAATGTGATTGGTGATGCGATAAATAAGCTCATTCTGGATGAGACATCTTATGACATTGATGAGATGAAAGCTGAGCACTTCATATTACATCCTCAGTTAATGAGCAAAAGAGTGTTTATGATAAGATTATGTCGGCGTTGATCGAGGAAACGGTGGTGTGTTTTTCCTCTATGGTTATGGTGGTACGGGAAAGACCTTCTTATGGAAAACACCGTGTTGTTGCATTAAGGAGCAAGGAGAGATATTGTTCTTCCTATTGCTTCCGGTGGCATAGCTTCATTGCTCCTTCCGAAAGGTAGGACCGCGCATTCTAGGTTCGGTATCCCGATACAGTAAACGAGAGCTCAACTTGCGGTAAACTAAAGTCGGGTACGGATGAGGCGCACTTCTACGTAAAACCAAACTAATTATATGGGACGAAGCTCCAATGGCTCATAAACATTGTTTTGAGGCTCTCGATCGTAGCCTCCGAGATATTATTCGTACACCCGAGGGGAGATATTCCAATAAACCATTTGGTGGTTTAGTTATTGTATTCGGTGGTGACTTCGCATGATTTTACCCGTTGTTCCTAAAGGGAGTAGGCATGATATTGTGCATGCTTTGCACTCTGTTCATCCAAAATATGGAATGAATGTGAGGTTCTCAGATTGACACATAATATGAGATTGCAGATAATTCGTAAATAGCCTTTATTCATCTACTTAAATATTTTTATTTCAATTTAAGTAATTTGTATATATTTAACTTAATGTAGGGTGATTCTACTTCTCATAATTCCGAAGAGATAAGAGATTTCGCTCAGTGGCTCTTGAGTGTCGGAGATGGGATTGCCGGTGGAGATAATGATGGGGAAATTGACATTAACCTTCCTGATGATATATTGATTCGAGAGGCTTCGGATCCTATTGCAAAAATAGTCGAATCTATATATCCTGACTTATTGCAAAATAAGGATGTCGAAGGATTCTTCCAGACTAGAGTTGTGCTTGCTCCAACAAATGAGATTGTCGATAACATAAATGATTATGTCATGTCACTCTTCCGGGAGACGGAGTTGAATATATGAGTTCTGATGCCATTTGTAAGGATGAGGATGATGAAAATGGTGCTGAAGATATATACTCACCTGAATTTCTAAACACTATCAAGTGTTCTGGATTGACAAATCACATTATTAAAAAATTTGAAGGTTGGGTGCATAGTAATGCTTTTGAGAAATCTTGATCAAGCTCTTGAATTGTGTAACGGCACCGTAATGATTGTCACTCAATTAGGTAAATACAATAATTTTTTATTTTTTATATACATATAATTTAATACTTAATTTTGTTACATATATGTAGGTAAGCACGTAGTCGAAGCCAAGATGCTTTCGGGAAAACATGCTGACATGAAGGTGCTTATTCCTAGAATGATAATGTCTCCGTCAGATGTGACAAAATTTCCGGTTAGATTCCAAAGAAGGCAATTTCCACTTGTCGTTTCTTTTGCTATGGCAATCAACAAGAGTCAGGGACAATCTCTTTCCCATGTAGGACTATATCTTTCACAGTCTGTTTTCAGTCACTGACAACTTTATGAAGCATTTTCCAGAGTAACCAACAAGAGAGGACTTAAAGTTATTATTTGTGATTCAGATGCTCAAACATATGACAAGACGCTGAATGTAGTCTACAAGGAAGTTTTCGACAGACTCTGAGAATTTATGATCGTACAATTTGTGGTTAAACAAAAGTATTGCAATTTCTTATTATTTTCTTTGTTTTTATTTTGTTTTCCTTTAAATATATAGGAGATGGAATAGATTATGTTGACACTTAGGCACACACTATTAAACTCACGCTATTGTAACCATATCTCTTCATCTTTCAAAGTTGTAACACTAAAATCTTAATAATGTTTTTTGGTTAGGCAGGGACCTAACCTCCCGTGGTTTTGTGCCGGCGAGATAGTTGTCTCAAGGACTTTCCACGTTACATCATGTGTCAACATCTTTTTTCTGTATTAATTATACTCCTAATATCCGCTACATTGATTATCAATTTCGATTTATATTGTTACTGAAAAATCAATTAAAACACATAAATAATTATTTACTTAATAAAAAAAATGATTCACCGTCGGGTACCGACGGGTTACTGACTAGTTTAAAGAACATTCAAAGCTGTTTTTATTTAATTTTTTAAAATATGCAAAATGCCTACATATTCATCAAGAAAAAAATACACTATAATTTTATGTAGCCAAGATTTATTTGATAATTGTAAGTACGACTTAATACAAAATTTATCTTGTTCAATTTTTCTTTTAGAGGCCAGTTCATCAGCTTCTGGAAATCCAGATTTCATATCTGAGATTTCCAGAAGGTTTTGACCCCTCAAATTACTTCAAAAATGGAAAGTTCCTTTGTAGAAACCCTATTTAGGGTGTTTTAAGCAACTTTCATTCTCGGACTTTCCCCAGATTCTGAGGTTTTGAAGCCTTTAAGTCCATTTCAAAGTCAAGAGTCAACTGCCTTTTTCATTCTGGCAGAATTGGTTTTCAACTTCCAAAAATCTTTTGAGTTACAAATCTCAACCCAAAAAATCTTCCAAAAAATCATGGGATCAGTTTAAAGCCTTAAAAAGAGTTCCCAATTTTTACTTACCTCAGTTTCAACTTATTTTGGCCAAAACACACACACACACACACACACACACATACAACAAAGGATTTTGAATGTTTGGAAGACTCGTTTTACGAGGCGCTCCGGGTGCACACTAACGTCCTTCCCGGCGCGTAACGTGACCTCCGAACCTAAATTTCTGATCTCGGGCATTTTTCAAAGTTTTGGCCCTTAAAATAAAAATGGCGTGGCGACTCCGTTTTGATTTTCACAAAAAAAATCGGGTTCATCACAGTGGCGACTCCATTTGAGGGAATAACAAGTTTTATCTTTTCAAAAAAAAAAAAAAACTTTTGAGGGTCAAACTTCCGTCTCAACTTTTGAAAATCCTTTGCTTGTGTGTGTTGATTTTTGCACGGTTTTCGTGTTTGTTTTTGGCCGCCTCGGGAAAGAGTCAAAATATTGACTGTCGGAAATAAAGTCCCTAATCGTCGGAATTTTTGTGTTTATGTGCTCATGTGTTCATAAAATTTTCAAAAATTTTTTTTTAAAAAAAATCATGCATCATGTCTCTGAAGACACATGCGAAAATCTCTATTTTACTCGAAAAAGAAGATAGGCGCTTGCACACTACGCGCACGTTGGCCAGTACCTTTGCACACTACGTCCTTAACCGGGAAATCCTTGTCGCGGTCCGTTTGGTCTTATTACGCCTCTCGGATGAGCACGGGACTACCCAAACATCCCATGGAGCCTCGTGTCGACCATGCACTTGTCAGTGACACACTTCGTCCGAGACCCGGTTGGTTTTTAGTACGGTACGTGTCATGCCTGTCGGTGTATAGACCTTTCCTTTCAAGCCTTTGTCGGCATACCGACTCAATATCTTTCGGGACCACTAATCGGTCGAAGTTCTGCCGGTTTTCCGCCGCGAGACTTTGACCAAGATATTGACCAGCGCCTTGACTTCGGCTCGGCGCACAAATTATACCCCGACTCCCGGCATGACACCGAGTCATCAAGGATTAACGATTATTACATGCCTAATTACGACTTAAGCGACGACAAGTCAAGATCAATTATGGACGCTCATCGGTCCAAAATCATGCGAGCCTTTTGTCGAGCCTTCGGACACGATCTTGACTTTGACGTCGGCTTTGTCCATAATTTACATCGAATGCTCGTTAAGACTCGATAACCCGCCGAGACTTTAGGATCGTTTTCTTTTCGGTCGGTGGGACCCGCTTGCCCTATAGGACCCTCGCCGGGCCGTCCACCCCGGGAAGTCGAAATACGGGTGGAATACGAGGGGCTTATAGACGTAGTGATGGGGCCCGGCGATCCGGGATCCAGTAGTTTGCGAAAAAGAAGAGCAATCTTTTCCAACCGATTAGGTTAATAAAATACGTTTTAAGTAAACAAGAACAAATAATCGCACGTTGCATGAGCCCGAGCCCAAACACCAACCTGTTTCGCTTTCCCGAGTTTGAACCACACCCTTTTGTGCCTTCCACATTAAGCAAAGTTTGGATCAAGCCCCGGGTCATCGTTTGTTCGGCTCGGTCATTCCGGAGTCGAGATACGTCATCGGTTTCCTCCCTCGCTTCAGCTCAGAAGTTTGAATGGCCAACTCGAGAGGAGAACGGTGGGGACGTACAACTCCGCACCACGAAAATCCGCAAAATGACGAACGGTGGGATCGGATGGTTCGAATCGGTCGATTATTGGAAAGTGTCGAGAACCCGAGGGCTAACAATTGTTCGCCGCCTAATGGAACCTTTACGATTGATGCGGAGATTGGAGCTAATTACCCTCCTGGACATGCCAACTACCATCAAATGCCTGTTCCTTTTCGTGTGGAACTACTAATGGGCCAAACATCCCCCAGACCTATCACTCGGCTTTGCCTCTCGGCCGCATCGTATCGATCTTGGTCAACTTCCCCCGGCGCCTCTCGGTTTTCACCTTTGGGTTTCAATCGATCTGTTTACGCCCCACGGCTTGGAATGGGTCGGTTGCTACTCCAAACCTCGGTCGGCGGGCCATCGATGCAGGGTGGTCGGTTCGGTACATCTCGGCCCCTACGGCTCGATACTCCTCAACGGTCCGATCTAGGTCAACTTTGCCCCTGGTGCCTCTCGGGCCTCACCCCGGGATTGAATCGGTTGGCTTTCGCCCCACGGCTTGGAAGGGGTCGGTTCACTACTTCACAACATCGATCGGTCGCTCGGATCATCATCCGGAATGGGGCAGTTCACTTCTCGGGCTCCATGGTTCGAGAGGGGCCGGCTTGCTTCCTCGATTCTCGAAGCACACTTGCCCCTATGATCTTGCCAAGATCACACGGGTCACCGGGCTTTTATCACCACTTCATCGGGCTCTACCCCGCCCCTTCGGTTGAGAAGTCCGACAAGGTCAAATGTTCCTCATCAAATTCTCCACCGAGTACATTACGCAGTGCTCCTGCTCACCAAGTACGGTATGCACATTACCCTTGTAGTCACGTTCCTCGGTGTGGTCAAGACACGTTGATCCTCTTATTCTGATGCCTCGAGCCTCATGTTTTCGGCGGCCTTACGGATCCGCCCTCACTGCTCCACTGGTATCCACCCATTACGAGCCATATATCCTCATCTTCGGCAACCGCCGGGCCTTATGAGGAGGGTTACGGTCACGATTTTAATGCTCGGAGTTGTCATACCTCCCACCAAAATACTTCCTACTATGGTTCCATTTGCGATGCCAATCTTGTGGCGGGGTCATGCGATCCTAATGTTCCTATTGACTCATCCGAGGGATTATTGGTAGAACCGATTAAGAAGGTACAAGGAAAGCCTAGCAACGAGGGTATCGACGATCGTTCGACTCGGGCCATCTCGCCATATCAATCTTGTGTATCGACACGAATGAGGTTTACAAAAGGTCGAATCTCGACGATTACATCGATGATTACATCAAAAGGGTTCGTGCACGGGAAAAGACTACGAGTCGAACATGTCTCACCGCTATAAACCTTACCCTTCCAACACGGCTCAGACATCCGGTAAAGGAAAGAAGGCATTGTGTACAATTGATGGCACCCAAAAGCAACCAAGAAATGGTGGTCCTTTAAGGCAACGAGCGTTTTGAATGATTTTGGGATGCCCGTAGGCTTAATTTTCAAGGGTTTAGTAAGGATAGGCCTTTTGGAGCCTCTCAAGGACTACCATCCAAGGAGCTCAAATGCACCTCTCGACATGAGTAAGCACTGCGCCTTCCATGATCATTATGGCCACACGGCCAGGCAAGCTGCATAGTCTTGAAGAGAGCGGTTCAAAGGTTAATCGAAACGGGCAAGCTTGAGCGCCCCAATGGACCAAAGCGGCAAACCACATTCGGGATGGTGACCAAGTCAACGACCAAATCTCTAATCAAAGAGCATTAAGAGTTCGTCCTCCCCCAAAGAAGAAACCACATCCAGGGATTTGGGTGTTCCTTAAGCAAAGTTTTGAATAGCTTGCTAAAGCGGGGTCTCCTCGAACCCGCGAGAAACTATCGGCCCAAAGATCCCAAAATCCCTTTTGACACCTCTAAGCATTGTGCTTTCCACCGATATCACGGTCATATGACCGACAAGCTGTACTGACTTTGAGAAAGGCGGTTCGGGGATTAATTAAGAAGGGCAAACTTGAGCGCCTCGGTGATCTCAACCCCGCCAATGATCATTTCCCAAACAACGCGAATGTAAACATGATTGAGTTTTATGATTCAAACTACGTGAATTCAACGGACTACGACAAGCCGGATGATTTAGTCGCAACAAATGTTGAGAATGGATGGTTTATTTGCAACAAGCATGCGGCCATGGCAAAGCTGGACTTGGTGAAATGCTTTGAACTCTCGCCCTCAGATAAGTTCACGGCGACGCCAAGAGTTAAATGGGATGATAATGATCGATGGCGGATTTGGCGAGAAAACGGCAAGGGTACAAGAAATCCGATGATTAGTAAGGAAGAGTTAGTCCTGGCTTTGGAAAATGCCCATAAGATTCATGAAGAACAGTGAACACCTGCTCATCGGTGCTCTCCGCCGTCATGGAGTTCGGGTAACGGTTGGGCGAATGGTTCCCTGGTCATGGTCGAAGATGAGACTTGAAATGCAGTGATTTCGGTCCCTTCATCCTATAACCAATACTCTCCATCCCATAGCCAATACCTCCCTCCATCCACATATGATCCCTTGCCAAATACTATTCCTCTTGACCCTCTCCGGCACCTCGAGGCCATTAGGGCTCCATCGCCCTCGGCTCCTCGAACGGGTGGGTTCCATCACACTGTTCCTCGGTTTCGGCAATACTGCCGGTTTATGCTCCGGCTTCACATAATCAGTTTGAGCTATGTGGCTATGTTAAAGCCTCTACACCCCTTTGAATGCAATCATGAGTTGCCAAAAGAAAATCCGGATGCTTCAAGTTTTCCGTTGCCATCTACCGGACTTAGTGAATTCACCCGTCAACTTCACCGGTCTGCATTTGTGTTTCCCTCTATTGATAAGAGTCTTGTTGCAAGTTCCGGTAACTCGAATGTTCCCGTTGACCCCATGTGGCGGTATTGATAGAGCAAATGAAACAAATGCGGGAGAGGCTTGATCTCATGATAAGTACCGGCCTCCTTTGGCCCAAGATGTCGAACCGGGCAAAGAAATGATTACGCAGCGCAAAATTCAAGTGCCGAAGTGAGAGAATCCGATAGGACAACACCCCAGAGCACACTTGTCTAATGCCGGTTCAAGCTTGAGAAAGGCCCGAAGACACAATCATCTAGTATCACCCCTTTCACTCAAAATAACCGGCACATCGTTGAGTCCTCCCAAACAAAGCCCAATACCCCTCGAGGTCCTCTCGGGTTCACTTCCTTCCATCAATATGCTCGATCGACAAAGTTCGTCCCAGTGACTTTTCCGACCCGTTTCTTTGGACAACTTGTGCTTGCCCCAGTTTGCTCCATGGCCTCAAATTCCTCCCGCTCCCACCGGTATCATGGGCACGTAAGCGATCACCGCCTCGGTGCACGGTAATGGAATCGAAGTTAACGAGAAAGATGGAAAGCTCAGCGTGCTTGGCGGTCCAACAACAAAGAGTAGCTAGACTAGGGGCTACCCATCCTTTAATATTAAAACGAGTCTTTTAAGTCAACCTTCGAAGGTTCTAGTACTTTCTTCGTTCAATCAAGTCCTCCTTGGACATTGTAGTTAATCTTAAATTTTCTATAAAAGAGTCTTTTTCTTTTCTCGCTAGACTTGAGACATTATTTGCACACCTACATTACATTTAATGAAATGGTTTTATTTTAAATGATCACTCGCATTGCTCAACAAATAATCTCTGGAAATGATTAAGATTTTAATTAATTGGTGCGAGAAAGTCAACTAATGCCCTCCCCATACACTTTCCTCACCTCACAAAGGCCTCCATCAAGCCATACATTTTCCAAAACATGTCCCCATCATCACCTTGACCAAGTCGACGAAGGCGGCAACATCAAGGGACAACAAAAGGTCACTCAGCATCGGGAGATCGACCCCATATCGAAAAAAACAGGGGCTTGCCTCCGCCCCCCATGCATCAAGAAAGTTCAAGTAGAAGCTTGCCTTCGTCCTCAAGTGCTCAAAAAAAAAAAAAAAAAAAAAAAAAAACAAAAGCTTCAAAAAAAAAAAACAAAAGCTTCAAAAAAAAAAAAGCTTCAAAAAAAAACAAAAGCTTCAAAAAAAAAACAAAAGCTTCAAAAAAAAAACAAAAGCTTCAAAAAAAAACAAAAGCTTCAAAAAAAAAAAACAAAAGCTTCAAAAAAAAAAGCTTCAAAAAAAAAAACAAAAGCTTCAAACAAAAAATGAGGCCAAGGACCTAGCACCGCCGATCGGAAGGTTTGACATATGGGCAAAATTAAAGCCCGAAGAACGGAAGTTATCGACAACAAAGGAGCGATTAAAGCAACGGCAAAAACATATCATAAGCCACTTAAGCCGCATTCAAAATCTTTCTCCCCGATAAAGGACGACGATCAAGAAGCAACGGAATCGCTCAAAATGACTTGTCAAGGAATCACCTCAAGGCCCGCACCTTATCATCCAAACTTCCTATCCGAGCCTTTCCACCAAAAGTACCACAAATGTTCATACCCCTTTTCTAAAGCCAAACACAGTTCAAACCCGAACTACGGCGACCTGAGCTCCTCACAATGAGGGGAACGTAGGCAACCAGAAATGGTCCGGTCATAGACACATTCAAATCCCAGAAAATCCGGCCTCACCAATAGCCTCTCCTATACACGATCCCTCTTCACCATTCGCCAACTTCGACTCTTGGTATCAGTTGACTTTCTCCTCATGATTAATCAAAATGTTTGTTCATATCGAGATTAGGGGTTGAATAACCCGAACATTAATAAAGGGTTTTAAGCAATCTTGTGATCATTTTGAATAAAACATATTTTCAGATGTCTCGACAAGTCTTCTTTTTCTACATTATAGGAAAAATAGAGCTAAACACTAATTTTCTGTCAGCGGGGGCTTCCATACACTTTTACAAACCTTTCTAAACTTATGCTCTCTCAAAAGAGTCAAACCCAAAGCGAGTTCTTTTGTGCCTTCGTCAAATGAGGCCATCAAATAATACAAATCGGGGATTCATCCCCACTTTTCGAAAAAAAAATGCCCCTATGTGTATACATTCCTAAAATTGTCTTGCTTTTACATTTTCTTCCGGTTGACTAATTGAATAAAGAAAATAATAAAGTAAATATGGAAGGATGGGTTGCCTCTTTTGCTACATGATAATTCAAGATCGTTGGTTCTTCACTCTGCTACAAGATGGGTTGGGTCTGTTCGTATCAATCTACGGTGCCTACCGGGTTGAAGCCTCTCTAATTGTGTCGATTCACAGTCATGAGACCAGAGGCTTTGCCAAGTTACTTCTTCCAAATCAAGACTTCGCAAATACATCTCTTCGGACCAAGGCTCCACCAAGCAAGATGAGATTTGATCGCCATGTTGGTCAGCGGGCTAGTCAAGTGCGCTTCTTTGATTCCAAGGACGAGGACGGAATTTTAACCAAGACAGAAATTCATCATATTCCTATGACTAATATTGGAACCCGAGTCCATAAAACTCCTTGTGCCAATCGAATGAGGTTTCGATGTTCGTCCTTGGAAGATGTCAGAATTTTGGTTTGACGATTGCCCTCAACCCCGATGGAACTTTCACGGTAGAAGAGGAAAAGGATCCCACATCCCTATCTTGGCCGGACAGTTACCACCACCTTCCTCACACTCTTCTCAACTCGCGAATCGCCCATCCTTTCATTTCTCGGTCTAATATACATTCACAGTTCGCCTGCATACGTCGTTTGGGAAACAAATTGACTTCATCCGATTTGGGCCGCATGGTATGCCTCAAAGCGATCGGGCCGCTCGGTATGTCACAAGCGGCTTTGGTATGCCTCATCAGCCTGGCAGACAGATCGATCAGGAGCTTCTCATTACATCGCTTGAAATGCCTTGACAAAGAACCAGTTTAAGATGTCCAATCCCCGACACCGCACAAGCCTCACAAGATTCCTTCATGACTGCCTCAACGGACAAAGAACTCCCCAAATACGGACTCATGGACCCATGCAGCTTCTAACGTAACCGATCGAAACTGGCAAAATCGGCACGGAATGTCTCCTCATGGTTGGGGATACCTCGGAATGCCACAAAGACATTGGAATCCCACCTCGCTTGGAACCAATCTATCGTGGCCTTCGCGAGCAATGCTTGGAATGCTTCCACAAGCCGGTCCCGGGCAACGATGGAAGCCCTTCGTAATGATGCTAGCTCACCCGCTCCTCACACGGCTTGCCACAAATCCATTCCTCACTCAGGCCATGGGTTACCAAGCCTCCATCCCAGCTTCATCGAATCACCAGACCGCAGCACTTGGTCATGCACCTTCAGCCTATGCCCGAAAACCCATTTGGACACATATACCTTGGCAATGAAGGTCAAAAGGGGCGCCAATCGGCAGTTGGGCGACTATTTCATCTCTTTTGAAGTCCAAAGCTCTAAAATGGCTCTTCCGCTTAAAATCCGAGGCCGGGGCTACATGGGACCAGATTACTAGCTAACTTGGAGTGGGAAGCAAATAGATTTGACCTACAGACAACAATGCGGCCCCGACGAGAACATCGTGACTTTTACAAGCAAGATGGCAACTCCTCCTTCTCAAGAGGAACAACTAGACACCTTCTACCACGCCCGAAACCACATCTCGAGGCCTCACTTAGCAATCCGGATCTACGGGCAATGATCAATTCCGGGGCTAAATTTGAGAGGGCTTACAATCGCAGCCGAGTTGTCGCACTGCTTACAGATACCGGGTTTCTTCCACCTCCAACACGACTCCCGAAAAGGGCAAAGGTGAGAATCGATCGAAAAGGGGACCCCAAGGACCCAATACAGTCAACAATCCATTCCCTAAAAAAAAAAGTAGGGTGAATATGATTGAAGCCACGAACAAGCCAAGTGCCACTACGGCTAACAGCTCCCATATGGAAGACACTCTTCGAAGAGAGGATTCTAGTTTCATAGTCGGTATCAAAGATGGGTTTCTCCTTCATGACAACTTCACCTTGAAGGCTCTCACGTTGATCGATTGGCTCGGTACTTCATCGGCATGTCGCCAAACCTTTAACTGGACCTCTCTGTAGTGACGCTTGTCGAACTCCGGGGCTTCATCAAATCATTCGTAGAAAGATCCCGTGGTTTTCGCCATGTCTTTTCCATGGAATGGGGCTTTATCAAGTCACACCTATCTTCGTAAGAAAGGCCTAGTCACCTCAACAACTATCTTGGAGTTTCGGCTTTAGAACTTGGCATATGGCAACTCCTGCATCATCAAAAGTTGAGAATTGGGAATCTCCTCATATCGGCATTTCGCCAAATCACAACTAACCCAAGCAAAAGAGGGTTCATTCAACATGCTTTGATTCTAGAGCCCGTCGCCGTCGCCTTCAAATGTCCGAGACTCGAAAAGAAATTTCAATCGAGACCCGGGTTCAAATCCAACTTCATCCCAAGATCAAAATTGACCTCATCAATAACATGTAATTCGGTCCGCGACCAAAGGATATCACCCCACCACCAAAGCTTATCCCAAACAAATAACAACACATACATCCCTCTCATTACCATGCATCCCCACAAAAATCTCCCTGTGGCTCATGTAGCATGCACAAAATTTGAATCAATAGGAAAAATCCTAAGTGATTGAAGATCATAAATCATAATTTCCCTGCCAAAATCTAAGGCTAAGTGCATCTTCGAAAGCAGGTAAATGCATCGTCTCGAAAACATATGCAGTGATACTCTCACAATCATTTTTGGCTCTATGCATGCATCTGTCATCATGAATGCCATATATGCATCTTCCTCTTCACTAACGAATGCAGGAATTACAACGTAAAATCAAATCCCCCTTTTTCGGCAGGATGATCTTCACCAAAGTCGACCTCCAATGTCCACAAATGGATGAAAACGGCCCCCCAACATCCACAAACATATGAAGACCGCCTCCAGTGTCTACAAATTGGTCAGGGACGCCAAGTTCTCGAATACAAATCGGTCAGAGACGCCAAGTTCTCCAAGACAAGAAGGTCAGAGACGCCAAGTTCTCAAATACAATTCGGTCAGAGACGCCAAGTCCTCGAATGCAAATCGGTCAGAGACGCCAAGTTCTCGAATACAAGTCGGTCAGGGACGCCAAGTTCTCAAATGCAAATCGGTCAGGGACGCCAAGTTCTCAAATACAAATCAAATGCTAGTCGGTCGGGGATGCCAAGCTCGCAAAATGCAAATCGGTCAGAGACGCCAAGTCCTCAAATGCAAATCGGTCAGGGACGTCAAGTTCAAATGCCAATCGGTCAGAGGTACCTCACGCCCCTAAATGTTTCAACATCTCGATCAGATACATCGAGACTCTCAACACTGTCAACTACCACACAGCCCCCGCGACTTGCTCTCCTGCAGGTAAGCACAGCAAAGGTACGCTAGTTCTTCAACATATCTCAACTGTTGCATGATTACCCGTAGCTTTAGCTATCCCTATCTCTGCAAATAGCGACGTAGGCTTTAGTTCCTTAAGGTGACAGCCTCCGAATTATCAAAAGGCCCAGGATCCTAGACCTGTTCCTAACTGTCCAGTGGATTTCGAACTACGGCCGGCTTGATTCCCATTCGGGATACGTAGGTAGCCTATCATTAGGTACAGCCACTCGACCAAAGACGGTCATCCTTTCCTTCGGCAGCAGACGTAAAACCGATCCCTTCAAATGAAGTCCACTAGAGGACCATCTATCCTAAACCATCAAAGGAAATCATTTCAAATCAAGGTTCGAGGCACCTAAGACGCCATCATCAAGGTTCGAGGCACCTAAGACGCCATCATCGATCGGGCGTTCGAGGCACCGAAGACGCCATCATCGAGGTTCGAGGCACCTAAGACGCCATCATCGAGGTTCGAGGCACCTAAGACGCCATCATCGAGGTTCAAGGCACCTAAGCACGCCATCATCGAGGTCGAGGCACCTAAGACGCCATCATCGAGGCACCTGGTACCTAAGACGCCACCATCAAGGTTCGAGGCACCTAAGACGCCATCATCAAGGTTCGAGGCACCTAAGACGCCATCATCAAGGTTCGAGGCACCTAAGACGCCATCATCAAGGTTCAAGGCACCTGAGACGCCATCATCAAGGTTCGAGGCACCTAAGACGCTATCACACACAACACGAGGAAAGCAATCATCCCCTAATTCGACAAACCAAAATCAAAACCATAGGGGCGACTTCCCCAAAATAGTCAAGTCATAGGGCGACTTCCCAAAATAGTCAAACCATAGGGCGACTTCCCAAAATAGTCAAGTCAATGTGGCGACTTCCCAAAAATAGTCAAGTCATAGGGGCGACTTCCCAAAATAGTCAAGTCATAGGGTGACTTCCCCAAAATAGTCAAGTCATAGCGAGACTTCAGTCAAACCATAGGCGACTTCCCAAAAACAATAAACCATAGGGTGACTTCCCAAAAATAGTCGATCTTAGGGCGACTTCCCAAAATAGTCAGATCATAGGGTGACTTCCCAAAAATAGTCAGATCATAGGGTGACTTCCCAAAAATAGTCAGATCATAGGGCGACTTCCCAAAAATAGTCAGATCATAGGGTGACTTCCCAAAAATAGTCAGATCATAGGGTGACTTCCCAAAATAGTCAGATCATAGGGTGACTTCCCAAAAATAGTCAAACCATAGGGCGACTTCCCAAAAATAGTCAAATCACGGGATGACTTCCAAAAAATAGTCCAATCTTAGGGTTAAAGACCCGAACTACGGCCGGCTTGATTCCCATTCGGGATACGTAGGTAGTCTATCGCTAGGTTCAGCCACCAGACCAAAATGGTCACTTTATCCCCAGCAGAGCAGATATACAACTCCAGCCATCAGACCGAAAATGGTCATTTCCTACCCCCAGCAGAGTTTCTTTCAAGAACGACCGAGTAACTCATCAAGGTTCGAGGCACCTAAAATGCCATCATCCCAGGGTCAAAGACCCGAACTACGATCGGCTTGATTCCCATTTGGGATACGTAGGTAGCCTATCGTTAGGTTCACCCACTCGATCACTTGATCATCCCGTCAAATATGGAGCCTTACTCTTATCGACGACCCGCTTCCTTCGAAAGCACCGTCGCCGAGGGGCTACCGTAAGTGCTCCAATTTGAGTTGGTAGCTTTTCGTTAGGAAGTTAACGAAAGTTTTAACATTTCTAACATTTCTAACAATTCCTAACATTTCTAACAAAGTGAGGGTAGATTAGGGATTGCCATTTAAAGATAAACAAGGAAAAGAATCCTAAAAAGCAAAAGAAATGGAAAAAACCCGAATTGGTAAGTTGAAAAACAGGTTTCAGCTTGAATTTTAAAAAGATTATTCCTTCGTCCCAAAGGCCAGACTGTAGCGTATGAACAAGGCACGCCGACGAACATATCCGCGCGGACATCTTTGTAAATTTCAGAGGATTATAAATTGAACCCTCCTCTCTCGCCTTACATAACACAAATCACTCACAAAGAACGAAACTCGGCGAATATAGAGAGAAAACAAGTGGGAATCCTTAGATTGCCACCATTTTCTCTCCAATCTTTCCCAAATCTCACTCACTCACAAACACTTCAAATCACTCTCATACATACTCTCATACATACACCAATCCAAGCTCAAATCACCCTTTAGGAGGAGGATTAGAGAGAAAACATAGAGGACTTCATTGTTATCTACTTGTTTTCTCTTTAACCAACTCAAATCATCAACCCTAAACACCCTTAAACACTCTCATATTCAAGCCTTAAACACTCTCACATTCAAGCCTTCAAACAAAAAACACAAGGAAGAAAGGTATAACCTCCCTCTCCTTACCACTAAAATTCATCCATGCATGCATTTTCAAGCTACAAAATGTAGTTTATTCATCTTCTTGCTTTAGATCCAAGAAGATCACCATGGAAGTTCATCTCCATGGATGATCTTCTACAAGGATCTACATTATTTTCAAAGTGTTCTTACTTTCTTGCAAAGAAAACACATTTTCAAAACCCTAAAAATCATTTTCATACATCAAATCTCATTTTCAAAGGATAAAATTCCCCTTCCCAAGCAAATGAAGTGCTTAGTCCTAATGTACCCCAAGGATGGTTTGATATAGTTGATTCACCACTAAAATGTCAAGTGATCACTAATCAAAACCTAGGGAAATGGGGACAAGCATGGATGCAAAACCCCCTTTTAAATCATATTTTCTCTCTTGAGAAGTTGCTGTCCAGTAGCAATTTTCTCAGACCTCAGTCCATGGTATAATTTTTTGGACATAGATAAACTTGGAATTTGGTGTTGACTACAAAATACTTTTTGTAGCCAACATCCAGATCTTTCCATACATATTTTTATTTTATTTTTTGAGTGAGTAAAACTCCTTTTTTCAATTTTTCTTTTAGAGGCCAGTTCATCAGCTTCTGGAAATCCAGATTTCATATCTGAGATTTCCAGAAGGTTTTGACCCCTTAAATTACTTCAAAAATGGAAAGTTCCTTTGTAGAAACCCTATTTAGGGTGTTTTAAGCAACTTTCATTCTCGGACTTTCCCCAGATTCTGAGGTTTTGAAGCCTTTAAGTCCATTTCAAAGTCAAGAGTCAACTGCCTTTTTCATTCTGGCAGAATTGGTTTTCAACTTCCAAAAATCTTTTGAGTTACAAATCTCAACCCAAAAAATCTTCCAAAAAATCATGGGATCAGTTTAAAGCCTTAAAAAGAGTTCCCAATTTTTACTTACCTCAGTTTCAACTTATTTTGGCCAAAACACACACACACACACACACACACATACAACAAAGGATTTTGAATGTTTGGAAGACTCGTTTTACGAGGCGCTCCGGGTGCACACTAACGTCCTTCCCGGCGCGTAACGTGACCTCCGAACCTAAATTTCTGATCTCGGGCATTTTTCAAAGTTTTGGCCCTTAAAATAAAAATGGCGTGGCAACTCCGTTTTGATTTTCACAAAAAAAATCGGGTACATCACAATATGATAGGTTCTTTATTGCCTAATGACGGCCATCCCCCCGTTTTTCTTAGCTTTATATCTATGACACGGATAATGAAGTTAAAAATAGAATTAATGCTTTCAGGTACGTTTTTATTTAATTATTCGAGAATTATAATGTATATTACATATATTGTATGACTATCTTCTATTTATATGTCTGATTCTTTCACACAAGCAGGAAAGATAAAGATAAGCCTTCTTCATTCGATGAGTCATTTGTTGCTGATTTGAAAAATATGATAGATGTGCATAACCCTTATGCACAGACGTACAGAATGGCCAGAGCACATATTGGAATGAAGAAAGATATTAAATTGAGGCTTATAGGAAAGCGGGGTAGAGATGGAAAACCGTTTAATATGCCGACAGCCTCAGAGGTCGCTGCTATAATTGAAGGTGATATTGATGATTCGGGTGATGTCAGGGACATTGTTATTGAAAAGCAGAATGGGGATCTGAAACATATTCATGAATTTGATAAATCTTACCTTCCTCTACATTATCCTCTATTATTTGTATACGGTGAAGATGGATATTTCACAGACATTCCGAGAAATAAACCTCCGGGGAAAAGAGATCAAGTTTGTCAATAAAAGAGTTTTTATCTTTTCGACTTCAGGAGAGGATAAGAGAAGGATCACAGCTTATGAGAAGCGGTCGGTTGCTGCAGCAATTTATGGTTGATGCATATGTTATGATGGATACACAGAGGCTTCAATGGATACGTTATAATCAGCCTACTCTTCGGATGGAAACTTATAAAAATCTGTCGGATGCATCGGTAAGGGGAGATACCGGCGAAGCATCTGGGAGACGAGTTATATTGCCATCCACTTATACCGGCGGGAAGCGGTGGATGACTCAAAATTACCAGGATTCTCTCGCTATATGTAAATGGACCGGGTATCCGTCACTTTTCATAACATTTACGTGTACTCCTAAATGGCCGGAGATTATGAGATTCTGTAAAAAATAAGGCATTAGGCCTGAGGATAGGCCTGATGTATTAAACAGGGTATTTAGAATGAAGCTTAATCAGATGATTGCAGATTTCAAAGAAGGCAAAGTATTTGGCACCCCAAAAGCAAGTAAGTAAATCTTTAAATATTATTTGTTTTCCTCTTATTGTTTTGTCATTTATATTTTTTTATTAGCATGTTCCTCTTATTTTGTTAATTGATTCATGCAGTTATATACACGGTGGAGTTTCAGAAAAGGGGCCTTTCGCATGCTCATATTCTTCTCTTTCTTAACCGCCATGATCAGGGTCATAATCCTGAAGATATTGACAAGTGGATTATTGCTGAGATTCCTGACAAGGAGAAATATCCTAGATTATACGAGGCAGTTGTTGAATATATGTTGCATGGACCATGTGGTGCTGCTAATCCTAAATCTCCGTGTATGGATCACAACAGGTGCTCAAAGAAATTCCCTAAATCATTCAATGATCGCACTCGTGTAGACGAGAATGGGTATCATGTATATAGGCGAAGAGACACGGGTTTCATAATTGATAAGGGTGGAGTTTCTCTCGACAATCGTTCAGTTGTCCCATTCAATTCATATCTTTTGCTAAAGTACGAAGCTCACATAAATGTCGAGTACTGCAATCAGAGCAAGGCAATCAAGTATTTGTTCAAGTATATAAACAAGGGAACCGACAGGATATGCCTTGCAATCGAAAACGATGAGGTGAAAAGGCAAATTGATTGTCGATATGTCTCTGCGTGTGAAGCTATGTGGAGGATTTTCGGATTCGACATACATTATCGGACCCCTCCTGTTGAGCACTTGGCTTTTCACTTGGAGGGTGATCATAGTATCCCCTTCAAGGACGGAGACTTTCTTCCTGATGTTTTGGATAAAGCGATAGTTAAAGAATCTCAATTTATGAAGTGGATGGAGTATAACAGTATTCATTCAGAGGCTCGAAAATATAAATACTGTGAATTTCCTCATCATTTCGTATGGGATAGAACTAAACGTGAATGGCGTCCGAGGAAAGATAAACGTTTTGCAGTTGGGCGTATTTATCATGTTCCAATATATTGCGGAGAATTGTATTACCTCAGGATAATGTTGAATCATGTAGCGGGCCCAATGGAATTCAAGGATTTGAGAACTGTAAATCGTGTTGTTCATCCCGATTTCAAATCTGCATATTACGCTCTGGGATTATTAGATGATAACAAGGAATATGTTGATGAAATTATAGAAGCAAGTCATTGGAGATTGCCCGATAGTCTGAGAAGACTATTTTCTATGTTGCTACTATCTAATAGTATGTCGAATCTGGGAGAGGTATGAGAGAAGACTTGGCACTTATTATCTGATGATATAGAGTACAAGTATCGGAGGATGCACGATAATCCGGGTATTCCGTTCCATGTTTATATATTTGTTTTACAATAAATATCAATTATGATTTTAATTCTACTTTACAGTTATACAATATGATTCTATATATTTATCTATATTAATATATTTATTTTGTTTTTTATAATTTCAGGTTTGAAATTAATTAATGAACAGGTCCAGAATCTTGCTTTGGCGGAAATTGAGAAGTTACTGATCGAGAATTGCAGCAGTCTCCATAAATTTAAAGACATGCCTAAACCGATGGACAATGTGATTGGTGATGCGATAAATAAGCTCATTCTGGATGAGACATCTTATGACATTGATGAGATGAAAGCTGAGCACTTCATATTACATCCTCAGTTAACAGCCGAGCAAAAGAGTGTTTATGATAAGATTATGTCGGCTGTTGATCGAGGAAACGGTGGTGTGTTTTTCCTCTATGGTTATGGTGGTACGGGAAAGACCTTCTTATGGAAAACACTGTGTTCTGCATTAAGGAGCAGGAGAGATATTGTTCTTCCTATTGCTTCCAGTGGCATAGCTTCATTGCTCCTTCCGAAAGGTAGGACCGCGCATTCTAGGTTCGGTATCCCGATACAGGTAAACGAGAGCTCAACTTGCAGTAAACTAAAGTCGGGTACGGATGAGGCAGAACTTCTACAGAAAACCAAACTAATTATATGGGACGAAGCTCCAATGGCTCATAAACATTGTTTTGAGGCTCTCGATCGTAGCCTCCGAGATATTATTCGTACACCCGAGGGGAGATATTCCAATAAACCATTTGGTGGTTTTAGTTATTGTATTCGGTGGTGACTTGCATGCATTTTACCTGTTGTTCCTAAAGGGAGTAGGCATGATATTGTGCATGCTGCACTCTGTTCATCCAAAATATGGAATGAATGTGAGGTTCTCAGATTGACACATAATATGAGATTGCAGATAATTCGTAAATAGCCTTTATTCATCTACTTAAATATTTTTATTTCAATTTAAGTAATTTGTATATATTTAACTTAATGTAGGGTGATTCTACTTCTCATAATTCCGAAGAGATAAGAGATTTCGCTCAGTGGCTCTTGAGTGTCGGAGATGGGATTGCCGGTGGAGATAATGATGGGGAAATTGACATTAACCTTCCTGATGATATATTGATTCGAGAGGCTTCGGATCCTATTGCAAAAATAGTCGAATCTATATATCCTGACTTATTGCAAAATAAGGATGTCGAAGGATTCTTCCAGACTAGAGTTGTGCTTGCTCCAACAAATGAGATTGTCGATAACATAAATGATTATGTCATGTCACTCTTCCGGGAGACGGAGTTGAATATATGAGTTCTGATGCCATTTGTAAGGATGAGGATGATGAAAATGGTGCTGAAGATATATACTCACCTGAATTTCTAAACACTATCAAGTGTTCTGGATTGACAAATCACATTATTAAGCTGAAGGTTGGGTGCATAGTAATGCTTTTGAGAAATCTTGATCAAGCTACTGAATTGTGTAACGGCACCAGAATGATTGTCACTCAATTAGGTAAATACAATAATTTTTTATTTTTTATATACATATAATTTAATACTTAATTTTGTTACATATATGTAGGTAAGCACGTAGTCGAAGCCAAGATGCTTTCGGGAAAACATGCTGACATGAAGGTGCTTATTCCTAGAATGATAATGTCTCCGTCAGATGTGACAAAATTTCCGGTTAGATTCCAAAGAAGGCAATTTCCACTTGTCGTTTCTTTTGCTATGGCAATCAACAAGAGTCAGGGACAATCTCTTTCCCATGTAGGACTATATCTTTCACATCTGCTTTTCGATCCACCTGACAACTTTATGAAGCATTTTCCAGAGTAACCAACAAGAGAGGACTTAAAGTTATTATTTGTGATTCAGATGCTCAAACATATGACAAGACGCTGAATGTAGTCTACAAGGAAGTTTTCGACAGACTCTGAGAATTTATGATCGTACAATTTGTGGTTAAACAAAAGTATTGCAATTTCTTATTATTTTCTTTGTTTTTATTTTGTTTTCCTTTAAATATATAGGAGATGGAATAGATTATGTTGACACTTAGGCACACACTATTAAACTCACGCTATTGTAACCATATCTCTTCATCTTTCAAAGTTGTAACACTAAAATCTTAATAATGTTTTTTGGTTAGGCAGGGACCTAACCTCCCGTGGTTTTGTGCCGGCGAGATAGTTGTCTCAAGGACTTTCCACGTTACATCATGTGTCAACATCTTTTTTCTGTATTAATTATACTCCTAATATCCGCTACATTGATTATCAATTTCGATTTATATTGTTACTGAAAAATCAATTAAAACACATAAATAATTATTTACTTAATAAAAAAAATGATTCACCGTCGGGTACCGACGGGTTACTGACTAGTTTAAAGAACATTCAAAGCTGTTTTTATTTAATTTTTTAAAATATGCAAAATGCCTACATATTCATCAAGAAAAAAATACACTATAATTTTATGTAGCCAAGATTTATTTGATAATTGTAAGTACGACTTAATACAAAATTTATCTTGTTCATAAAAACAAGCAAATAATAGTATAAATCAACACCGTTTATCTATCCCTCAATGCACATTACACGTACAACATAATTATTTAGCGGGGCAACAACCAGAAACAAATTGGCAGGTCAACCTTTAAGTTGATACGTACAACATAATTATTTAGTGGGGCAACAACCAGAAACAAATTGGCAGGTCAACCTTTAAGTTGATAATACTAATATCAACACATAATTAAAAATCTAGCACTAAACTGATGGGCAATTGGGTTTCAATCAGTCCATTTGAAGAAAAGAATGAAGGAAGGAAAATAGTCAATTCAATGGAATAGACCAATACCACCCTCATATCAGTCAGTTACGTTTGGTGCCAACCATCCCTCGATTAATTTCACATTGTCCCCTCTAAAATGCCTACTCTCCTTTCCTTCTTCTAGGGATGACAATTTAATCGAACTCAATTTGTTTCGAATGATGATCCAATTCGAAATTTTTGAATTTGGTAGGATTTTTCATGATCCGATCGAATTTCGGATTGGATTCGGTTTAGGTATGATCCGATTCGATCCGATTTCCTTCAATTTATTATCCGATATCCGATCCGATTCGATCTGATCCGCTTTCATTAACCTTACTGTTTTTTATTTTTACCTCTCATGTTCTTTAAATTTGCATTTATGTCTTCCTTATATAAGAAAAAATATAGGATCGGATCCGATCCGATCCGTGCGTCTGCCAAGAGAGAGAGAGAGGGCTGCTGTGCTGCGCAAGAGAGAGAGAGGGGGGTAAACCCTATATTTTTCCTTATATAATGAAGACATAAATGCAAATTTAAAGAACAAGTAAGGTTAATGAAAGCGGATCAGATCGAATCGGATTGAATAATAAATTGAAGGAAATCGAATTAAATCATACCTAAACTGAATCCGATCCGAAATTCGATCGGATCATGAAAAATCCTACCAAATTCGAAAATTTCGAATCGAATCACCATTCGAAACAAATTGAATTCGATTAAATTGCCATCCCTATCCCTAAGGAGAGTAGGCATTTTAGAGGGGACAATGTGAAATTAATCGAAGGATGGTTGGCACCAAACGTAACTGACTGATATGAGGGTGGTATTGGTCTATTCCATTGAATTGACTATTTTCCTTCCTTCATTCTTTTCTTCAAATGGACTGATTGAAACCCAATTGCCCATCAGTTTAGTGCTAGATTTTTAATTATGTGTTGATATTAGTATTATCAACTTAAAGGTTGACCTGCCAATTTGTTTCTGGTTGTTGCCCCGCTAAATAATTATGTTGTACGTGTAATGTGCATTGAGCGATAGATAAACGGTGTTGATTTATTTTATTATTTGCTTGTTTTTATGAACAAGATAAATTTTGTATTAAGTCGTACTTACAATTATCAAATAAATCTTGGCTACATAAAATTATAGTGTATTTTTTTCTTGATGAATATTTAGGCATTTTGCATATTTTAAAAAATTAAATAAAAACAGCTTTGAATGTTTCCCCCTTAAGTGACCTACTCCTTCCGTCCTATCTCCTTCCGTCGTATCTGAAAATGAACAAAATTTCATTTTGGGTGTCTCACTAACAAAATGATTTTTTTTAAAATATTTCTTTATTCGTGAAATCTATTTGTTATACTCACAATAACTATTCACTAACTATTCTCTACCCCACTTTATCTTTCCTACTTCACTTTTCATACTTACAACAATTACTCTACTTAATTTTCGTGCAAGATCAATTTTGTACATTTTAACATAATAATTGATAAATATTTTTATCAAATTATCTTTATTGTGAATGTCCAATTAAATGATAGTAGTGATTTTTCTAATATGTTGTCGGTTCAAATTATAATGATTAATAGCTAAAAGGATACGAGGTCATAGCTCTTTATTTTGAAAAGATGAAAGTGATATATAAAGAGGAAAGGTATTGGCTCAAATAATTATTAAAATATATAATGAAATTCATGTTTGAATAAGCTATGATTACAAGGAAACATGATTATTCTTTCTGCCTTTGTTTATTGACAATATAAAAGGAAAATCAACAAAAAGCTCCACATGGTTTTAGCAATTATCATTTCACCCCTTGTGGTTGTCTTCCCATTTTATCTCGTTCTCGTTTCCATGCCTGTCCGAGAGCTAGAGAGAGACAAGGTGAAGTTGTGTCATTTCACTCCTTGTGGTTATCTTTCTATTTTATCTCGTTCTCGTTTTCATGCCTGTTCGAGAGCTAGAGACAAGGTGAACTTGTGTCATTTCACCCTTTGTGGTTGTCTTCCTATTTTATCTCGTTCTTGTTTTCATGCCTGTCCGAGAGCTAGAGACAAGGTGAAGTTGTGTCATTTCACCCCTTGTGGTTATCTTCCTATTTTATCTCGTTCTCGTTTTTATGCCTGTCCGAGAGCTAGAGACAAGGTGAAGTTGTGTGCAACTTCAAGAGGCAAAAGATAATAAAATTAGGTTGTGTTTCTCTTCGTATGTTTCTCTTTTTTGCATGCAGACAAAAATCTGTGATATTCATTAACATCATTAGATGATATTCGACAAAAAGTTGCTATTTAATTTATTTTCGAGTTATTTTCAAAGTAAAAAAATTATTAGAAAAATCAAATGTACGTTATCAAAAACCAACAAATCACACTCTTAACATATTATAGGTTACATGCGACTTGCCACCGTCAAATCAAGGGATCACTCGGGGATAGATTTGACGTGAATAAAAAATAGTTTTGTTTAGCTCCCTTCTTTATCTGTAAGCCGACAAACTTTCGGTACTCTTCTAAATTATCTTGAATTGAGCCATTGCGTTTTATGCGGCAACTTCTTGACATCTTCATGAGGTGCAGTGTTGTGATAACCTACCCCGGACTCTTACAACGGAAAACTAGACTTTCATACCTGCCCTAACTAGGAAAATAAAAATATGTGAAAAAAAAAGGTTAAAAATTAAACAAAAACTAATATGAGGGGGTAAAGTGAGATATATTTATATTCAAAAGCAAGATTATTAAAATTGAGAAAAGATTGTATACACAGATCACGTGTGAACAAACAACAAATTGGGTGGACCCACATGGCCGTGTACTTAAAAAAAGACTCAATATCCGAATGCCTAAAATTAATTAATTATTTTTGTTTGAAAGCAATTAATTTTATTTGTAAGTATTACTCCCATATCAGATTATAGTCTCATTTAATGACTAAATTAACTAAAATTAATTAAAAAAATACATTAATCAGTTTGAAAATTTTATATAATTTTACTATGGTGATTATTTTTTATATAATTTTAATCAAATTTAATCATTCCATCTTAAAAAAAAATAATGATAAGTGAATTATTTCCTATGATCGAAAGAAATAAAAAAATAGAAATCTAAAATTTAAAAATTGTAAATTAAAATAATTTAATTCAAAATAAATAAATTATATAAAATAAAACCAATAAAAATTAATCATTTTAACAAAATAAAATAAATGTTACGGAGTATGAAAAAGCTAAAAAGGTGAAAAATAAAGTAAAAAAAGAAGCCAAAATCTTACAAAAAAAAATGC
Organism: Adenophora triphylla var. japonica; assembly: GCA_022495995.1. Taxonomy (NCBI): domain Eukaryota; kingdom Viridiplantae; phylum Streptophyta; class Magnoliopsida; order Asterales; family Campanulaceae; genus Adenophora; species Adenophora triphylla. The sequence continues at coordinate 673,834 of JAFEMH010000420.1, forward strand.
GTTTTTCTTAATGTTAGAAAAAACGTGTTTTGTTTACTCCGCTAGTATCAGAGTTAGTTTAACAAAGTGGCAGTGTAAAGAGTGTCAGTGGATGTATTATTAAATGTCAGTGTCAGTATAACAAAATGACAGTGTAAAGAGTGTCAGTACATATATTATTAAGTGTCAGTGTAAAAAAATGTTAGTGTTAGTGTTAAAAAATGTCAGTGTTAGTGTAAACAAATGTCATTGTAAAGAGTGTCAGTACATGTATTATTAAGTGTAAGTATAAAAGAGTATCAATGTAGAATAAAAAATTACCAATATTAATATAAAAAAGTGATAGTATGATTAATTCCGGTGAATATATTATTGAGAGTGTAAAAATGGTTTTTCTTTGAATTTAGAAAAAAACGGGCTTTTTATAAAAGCAACTAAAAAAAAAAATACTCTTTCCGTCCCAATAGTAGCTGTCCAATTTTTGGGTTGCATGCAAATTAAGAAAATGAGGGGAAAGTAAAAATATTGTGAGTGTAATTTGAAAATAGGAGAGAGAGTGAGTGGAGAGAATAGTAAATTATAATAGTGTTGTGAGTATTAAAATAATGTAGGAGAGATAATGAGTGGAGGGAATAGTAAAGATTCCTTTGCCAAAAAAGAAAAGTGGAAGCTTTTAACGGGACACCCAAAATGGCAAAATGGGAAGCTTCTATTGGGACGAAGGGAGTATTCCCTCCGTCCCTATAAGTAATTCACAGTTACTGTTTGTGCGAAAATTAAGGAAAAAAATAATGATATAAATGTTGTGAGAGTAAAAGTAAAATAGGAAAGAAAATGAGTGGAGGGAATAGTAAATTATAATGGTGTTGTGAGTATTAAAATAATGTAGGAGAGAGAATGAGTGGAGAAAATAGTAAAAATAATTTATCATTTTAGAAAGTGTAAAGTTTGTAATGGAACGCTCAATAAAAAAAGTGTGAAGCATCTAACGGGACAGGATAACGGGACAGGAGGAAGTAAATCTTAAAACTGGCACCCTCTATAAATACGGAGGTTACAAATTGAAGCCGGCCAAACGGATCGCAACACCAGAAATCCTAACCCATCAATAAACACCACAACCACGGACATACACACACACACAGTAGAAAGAAAAGAAATGGACACAACAAGCGCTCGACTTTTCTCTCTCCCTCCATAACCGCCGATCTCTCTCTCTCTCTCCACCCACCCTAAAGGTCACTCTTTTTTTCCCCTTTCCTTCTCTGTCCAAACCCTAATTTAGCCCACTCTATTCGTAAACTCTTCTCCGGTATCTATTCATCCATCCATGACGACGACTATAGAAGGGCAAGATAGGGTTCTGGCTGCAGCTCAGCAAATCGTCAAGAGTCTCAACATCAATAAAAATGCTACCGAAGATATGATTTTGATCTTGTCTAGCTTCGATAATCGTTTGTCTAATATCACCGATTTGATGTCCACCGGCTCCGGCGGTAAGTCTCTTGATGCGGACAGAGATTATGGAATCGACGCTCAATTTGAGGCTGCCGAGAAGGTTATTCTACGGTGGGATTCGAACGACGGGGAGCCTTCGAGGCATTCTTTGCTTTGGGAGGATTCGCCTGATGAGGCTGCCGAGTTTTTGGCCGCCGTTGATGATATCCTCCAATTGACGGAGGATGCGGATTTTCAATCGGACGGGGAGATCATGGATCGGGCCGAGAACGCGCTTCAATTGGCTATGTCGAGGCTGGAAGACGAGTTTCGGCATATTTTGATACGTAACACCATTCCTCTTGACGCCGATCGTTTGTACGGCTCGATCCGTAGGGGTTCTATGTCGTTTGCGTCGCATGACGGCGAGATTGAGGATTTTGAGAGCTTTGGGGAGGACGATCAGGGGAGTAGTAGTTACCGTCACGATAGAGGCGCTAGCTTGGGGGACGACCTTTGTGTTGATCTGATCGATTCGGATGCTGTGGTGGAGCTCAGGGAGATAGCAGATCGAATGATTCGATCAGGCTATGAAAAGGAGTGTTGTCAGGTTTACAGCAGCGTCCGCCGCGATGTTTTAGATGAGTGTATGTCGATTCTTGGGGTTGAAAGACTTAGTATTGAAGAGGTGCAAAAAATAGAGTGGAGGACCTTGGATGAAAAGATGAAGAAATGGATCCAAGCTATTAAAATCATGATTAGGGTTCTTTTGTCTGGTGAAAAGAGGCTGTGCCAGGAAATATTTAGTGAGTCTGAACTGATTAAAGAGATTTGCTTAGTTGAGACTGCAAAAGGGTGTGTTATGCAGCTGTTGAATTTCGGTGAGGCTGTTGCCATTGGAAGAAGGTCCGCGGAGAAGCTTTTTCGATTTCTTGACATGTATGATGGTCTTTCGGGTGTTTTGCCAGATTTAGAAGCTTTGTTTACAGAGGAATCTGGGGAATTAGTTTGCAGTGAGGCGAGAACTGTGATGGATGGGCTTGGAGAGGCGGCTGTTGGGACATTTGTGGAGTTTGAGAATGCTGTAAAGGGTGAGAGCTCAAAGAGACCTATACAGGGTGGTGAGATTCATCCGTTAACTCGTTATGTGATGAATTACATGAAGTTATTGGTGGATTATAGTGATTCCCTGAATGTGCTTTTGGGTAATAACGAGGATGATGAGGATGAAGATGATCTTTCACAGTCTGATAATGGCGAAAATTTACAATCTATGTCCCCAATAGCATGTCGTTTGCTCTCACTTATTACGTCTTTGGAATCCAATATCGAGGAGAAGTCGCGGTTGTATGATGATACTGCAATGCAATACATATTCTTGATGAATAATGCCCTTTATGTAGTTCAGAAAGTTAAGGACTCGGAGCTTCGGAACCTTTTGGGTGATCAGTGGATACGGAAACATAGAGGTCAGATTCGCCAGTGGCATACAGGTTATCTAAGATCGTCATGGAGCAAGGCCTTAGCTTGTTTGAAGGATGAAGGGATTGGTGGGAGCTCTAGTAATGCATCCAAGATGGCTCTAAAAGAAAGGTTCAAGAACTTCAATGCATGTTTCGAAGATATTTATAGGATACAATCAGCTTGGAAGGTTCCAGATGCTCAGCTTCGTGAAGAGCTTCGAATCTCCATATCAGAAAAAGTTCTCCCTGCATATCGTGCGTTTTTGGGAAGATTTGGGAGTCAACTAGAGAGTGGAAGACATGCTGGGAAATACATAAAGTACACTGCAGATGATTTGGAGAACTACTTGTTGGATCTATTCGAAGGCACCCCAGCCATTCTGAACCACATGAGAAGAAAAAGTAGTTAGGAAGCAGGACTATTAACAGGTATGCCCCCGCTATCGCTAAGGCTGGTTGGAATTGGTATCTTGGTGATGTGCTCGTTGCTTTGGTTTTTCTTTTCACAGTTTTTATTAATCGCATCTCTTTTCTTTTTCTTTTTCTTTTTCTTTTTCCGTTTTCGTGAAGGTAGTAGACAGACATACCTCCTCTATACACCGTAATAAGTTTTGTACATGTATCATAGATCCGCGGTGTGTGTAAACTTATATCATGGCTCATGTATTTATTATCATGAATGCATTTACCTGTTCAACTGAAATGTGACCATGAGTTTTGCGCATCTCACTATTCGAGGTGTAGTTTGTTATCTTGAGTTCTGATGTTTGGATGGTTTTTGGTTGTCTACCGCTTAACTGCTTTAGCTGCTATGTATATTTGTTGAAGTGGCCGTAACATTATTAGAGCGCCAAAATGAACGAAAGGGGGAGGTTCGATAGCCCTTTTTAAGTTACTTCCCTGTGTACATGTGATTCCTCTCCCAACTCTAGAGTTGATCTTTATGTTCTTAGTACTTTGTGATTTCTCTCTCATTTCTGTATATGTATCCTACATATATCATTAGAAGTTGGTACTTTTGCATTTCCACCATATGGTTTTTTTTTTTGATACCCAGGTTCCCAGCTTCGCTGGACTAAGTCTTGGACCACCCGCGGCCATTTCCACCATATGTTAATGTGTTAGTCATGTTTCTTTCTATTGAACTCTTAGTTAGTTCATATTATTCTACTTAATTTTATATAAGCTTATGACTAAACTTAGCTGAGATTCTTAGTAGCTTCTGCTACTTTTATTATGTTTCGATTGGGTACTCAAGGTATGTATTTTACAAGATAAAAGGCCACCATCAACGATTTTGCCTCGGCCAAACGAAGGTAGCGATCCAATAATCGCAGCCGATAGATCTCAGGCGCGACACTAGTCGTCTCTGTCAACTCCGGCGACCTCCACCGTCGTCCTTCGTCGGTGATACTCGGCGAGTTCATTGCACGCACCCGCGCTTGCCACCTGAACCCGCGACTCTCAATTTCGCACTTGCAGATCTCAGCAGCAACAGCAGGCCATTGATCTATACACCCGATTTTCAAATTTTAGGTTCAAAATACCCAAGGTTTGATTCGATTTGCCTAGGAATCGATTCAATTTTGCCAGGGGTTTGAAATTGCTGGATTTTGATTTGTCTTTGGGTTCAATTTTTTACCTTCTCACTTTTTTTTAAGGAAAGTGTTCAGTTTCGCACTCATGGGCTACAGTGTTAGACGAGCGTTGTCAAATTGGATTTGAGCAGGGAATGGGGAGCTTCCCTTCTATAGTAGCTGTTATTTCCCGCATTGAGTAAAACTTGTAAGATATGCAGGAGACACATTCTGATACAATTCATTATTTTCTTGGCGTTGAGAGTTTCTTTGAATCTGTAGCATCAATGCACAACTCATTTACAATATTCAACTCTACAACACGAAAACTCTACAAAATTCAAACAGGAAGTGTGCGAGAGAGAGAGACAGGAGATTTGTTTGGGGGGGGGGGCGAATCTTACTCCTTGTTGAAGCTCTTTAGACTCTGCTGTTAGGGGGAAGAGGCAAGACCCCATCAAAGAAATCCCCAAAGTAACCACGAGGCTCATGTACTAGCTTCGATATTATGTCTCTCAGTGTAATCACCCCTTCAAGATTTCCTTCATCATCCACAACATAAACCCTATGGATTTTCACGGAGTCAAGCTTTGTGATAACCTCTTTTATTGTGTTGTCTCTTTTGCATGTAACCATCTCACTCAACAATGGCGATGACTTGTGGTTCTCTTCTAGATATCTTCTTACTGCTGTCAGAAAGTTCTTGGCGGTTATTGATCTGCATATAATGGAGTATCATAAGAGCTTCCATCAGAATTTGAAACTTTTTTCGATTAGGGACATAGTGAGTACATTTTTTTTTGAATTGGGTATTTTATTAATTAATGACTTAATTTATTAAAATAGTGACACTAGAGTGAAATCTAAACCCCTGGCCTTTCGTATAAAATGGTATACATTATGCCAATTGAGCTAGTGCTCTGTCTCCAAGATTTAAAGCAGCGACGCTGTACTACCCCCCCCCCCCTCCCCCTACACACACACACACACTACTAAATACAAATCAACCAATTTTTATAGTTTCAATAATTGAATATGTGAAAAAAATGAGCAACCAACCTGTAATCCTTGTAGATCTCTGGTGCCATTAGAAGGTACTGGACATCTCTGATGCTTATATTACCAACTGCCTTGTTTCCACCACTTTCAACGACCGGTACCCCACCAACTCCCTTCTCCCTCATCAGTCTAAAAGCCTGCAACACTGGTTCATCCTCGTTTACCTGTAAGTCAGAATATTGAGCACTGACAAGCCATAATTGTATTGCAAAGAGAAATATAATCTGCTATGACACATCATACATCACCACACTGTCAACGAGACATTTTCCAAGCCAAATTGGCTGAATTTACCATGGGATATCCTCCTCCTCGCTTGACACTGATTCATTTCCGATATATATACACACACTTACAGAGGTAAAAGAGAGCTTTAAATTTAGTGTGGCAAACCTTGATAACTCGATTGGATTTCATTAAGGGAAGACTGAGTTCAGAGAGTTTCTTAGATCCCCAGCTCTCAAACCATTGAAGATCAGCACATTCTGCTAACATGTGGATGACACCAGACTGGGTAATGATGTTATCAATCTTTCTTTCCCCTAGATCAACTACTGGAATACTTTTCATTCTGTAATTTGATAGCAGCAAAAGCATGGTCAAAACGGAGTTTGATTTCTGCAAAGCTAGAAATGGAGCCCAGCGGAATGACCCTGCTATGTCTCGAACCTGTATATCGTTGAGTTTATTTGTTTAAAAGCAATAATGAAGAATTTGGACGGAGTAAGATTTCCACTCTTCATAAGAAAAACTTTATTCAACTCCACAAGCACTAACCTTTGTGTTTTTATATAAGTCAGAAGAAGTCAACAAATTAAAAAAGTTTCCTGCAGTGGTAGGCGATTCAGGCTGCAAACTCCTATATCTTGAAGAAGATATCCCACTGGCTGATGCTGCAACAGCAGGTCCTCCTATATGTTCGTCAAGATGAGCTGAAAAGAAATCTGTCTCTGCAGATCCATCATTCTTTTCTGACTGCAAAAGAAAATTTGAACACGTGATTTTAATGTTCTCCCTTGTCGAGAGAGTAGAGAATCTATTTCTACAGAAATAATCAATATCTTCACTAAATAAAAGGGAAAGAGATCGAACTGAAGAAACAACTCCCATTCAACGATTTTCACTTGAGGAGACGACTCAAAAGGAAAAGGGAAATGGAACAGCAAAATTAAGGACTATTTTGTTTTATATTAACCTATAAATAATCCATATGCATGCTTTCTGCAAAACTAAATCACTACCAGGTGCCCTAAACATACTTCTATATTACCCTGATGCATTTGGCAGCTGTTGATTGTACGGATCATAGTTAGGAGCCACGAGTAGTGAACCTATCATCTGTATCTTGATAAGTAAGGTTTGTGATATGCAAACCTGATGCAGAATCCAAACGACAATGCCTGCAAACTCCACTATGCCACTGTATCTATCAATCCAACTGGAATCCTTGGGTGCATCAACATCCACAACGGGTGCACTGAGGATTTTGTGATTAGACAGCAGACGGACAGCTTCAGCCAAACTGGTATCCGAATTTATCTCAATCACTGACATAAAATTAGCATTTTTCAGTAACAGACTATAATAAACAGGAGCCACATGCTGAAAACTGAAAATCGAAAACATCAGATATACGCAACTCCACTTTTGGTACATCTGTGGTAGTAACAATTAACGAGTACCACAAAATCATTGTTAATTTCAAAGAATGAGATCCCATTACCAGAAAATCATTGTCGACTTCAAAGAATATGATCCCCGAACAACCTCACAAATTAAAAAAAAAAAAAAAAAAAAGGGAAAAGTACTCCTCTGTTCTGTGTAAATAGTCCACACTTGAAATTTTGACTAAAAAATCTCACCACTCTAAACAGAGATTTGGGCTTCCTACCACCAATCTTATAAGTCCTACTCATTATTGCAACTAAAATTAATTCACAACCAAGCATATGATAAGTCATCTACTATGTTTGCGTTTACCACCAAGGATCCCTCAATCGTTCATCCAAGTTGGTAAAGATGAGAATCTACATATCCAAAATCAACTTAAAATCACGTACAAAACCTTCTTCCCAAACCTCCACAGCACAAATTAACAAGACCAATTATACTAAAAACTCAAAAATCCAAAATCAACTTAAAGTCATCGTTCATAGCATCTTCTAATCATAACATCGAGAGCCATATATCAATGATTTACTAAAATTAATATGTACATACTCCGTATTCCTCAATTCAATTCCTCTAATTAGTACAGATCAAAGTGAAGAGAGAGAGAGAGAGTAGGTATTGGGTACCTTGAGAAGAAGGAGCGTGAGGAAAGGAAGAAACAGGGATATCCTCAAAACAAGCGTTGAGCTTCTCAGTTGGAGAAAGCTGGGCCTCCTGTATGTCCCATAGCTCCTCCACCTCCATCCCTAATTTCGCCTCCGGACTCCGTGGACTCATCCCTTCCTCCGTATTCACCATCTCGATCTTCACTTTCTCTCTCTAAAATTCTCTCTCTCCCTCTCCCACTCCCACTGAAGTTAAACTCTGAATTGGATCAAGGCTAGAAAGAGAAAGGGTGTTACTGTTACGCTACCGCAGGTGTATCATAAGCTTCTAATCTCAGCTGTCGATGAGGTGAGATTGACACATGTATTTGATGATGGTGCTGCATTATACATTATTAACGGCCCAGATACGTAAAGCAAAATGTATAAAATAATTTTAATAAACTTATTTAATGTCCACGAGATCGAAATAATTGATTGTGCAAGCGAAAATATTATGAAATTGGAGTGATCCGCTTTTTAATTGAACCCATAACACTAATATTGCCCTTCTCTAACATGCGCCTAGTGCAATGCGGGCTTGTTTGGTTGTCGGATGAATAAGGATTAACAGTATTATTAATAAGGGAATTATTGTGGAAGAAATTAATAATATTTTTCTGATATCAGTATAATTAGTGAGGAGATTAAGATATAATCCTAATAAATCGGCTTAATTATTCGAATGCCTAATTTACAATCAAACGTCCTCTTAATAAACCTTATTAATCCTGATGAAGGTTAATCCGATTTAAGCTTCCTAACCAAACAGCCCCATAAGGTATCACTTATCCGAAAACTTTTTTCTCATATAATTCTATTTTAAAATCTAAATCTCAAAATAACCCAATTAAATGAGACAGCGGATAGAATTGAATGAACTAAAATTTGATTGGCAAACCACATTTTACACCAAACTTTATTTTTTTTTTAAATGTTCTTATTAAACTATTATTTTTTAAAATATTTTTACTCAACTTTCACATTTTTCAAAATGTGATCACTCTATTGATAGATTCGCTAAAAAATCTAACGAAATTGAATCAAATGGCCTCACATAACTAATTTTGTTAAATACAATCTACGATAAATGATTTTTTGAGAAATTAATTTGTAATATTTCCTATAAACTATTTACTTATAACATTTTGCATTAATTAATTTGTAGTCTTATCATATATGTCAATAACGTTAACATATTGATTGAAAAAACTTAATAAATATTAGTTAACGTGGCTAAATTTCTTTAGGTTTTTAGCAAATTTATTAACATAGTGAGTAAATTTTGAAAAATTGTGAAAGTTTAATGAGAATATTTTGAAAAATATTAGTTCTGTGAGAATATATTGAAAAGAGTTAAATTTAGTGACTAAAATATGATTTTTGTCAATTTGATTTAAAGTGAAGGCTTGAAAACAAACTCATAATACAAAAATACTCTATATTGTGCTCACATTTCTTGACAACAACCGTTTCTAAAATGCAACAATTTGCCCGTCAAATTGTTGACTATCAAATTCAATTTCTATAATTTTTAATCTCTTAATAATAGATTAAGTTATTTATTAGAGTTGGTCTTATAAAAAACGCATTTTTTCTGGCACTTAAAAAAAACGTGTTTTGTGTTTTCCCGTTTGTGTCAGTTCAAGTTTAACAAAAGTGACAGTGTGACAAAGTGTCAGTGCATATGTAACAAAGTGTCAGTGAAAAAAGTGTCAGTACCAGTTTAACAAAGTGCCAGTGTAAACTTACACTGGCACTTTATTAAACTGGCACTGACGGTTTTTACACGGGCATTTTTATATACATGAACTGGCTCTCAAAAACACAAGCACTGGCATTGAAAAACACATGGACTGGCATTCAAATACACATACACTGGCACTCAAAAACACATACACTGGTACTCAAATTCCCATCTGATTTGTTCTGCACTGACATTAATATTCTATTATACTGGCATTCAAAAAAACATAGACTGACATTCGAATTAACATGTACTGGCACTCGAATTAAAATGCACTGGCACTCCATCTCCGATCATCTTCTTCATGCACTGGCACTCGAATTAACATGTACTGGCACTTGAAAAAACATGGACTGGCATTCAAAATCATTTACACTGGCATTCGTAATTTCCTCCCAGTGAATAGCCAAAGATAACTCTTTCTTGGCATTACAGAGATCATCATAGAGGGATTGAAACCAATCTTGCTGCAAATCAATATCCAAACTGGAAATAAGAGCCTGTGATGAGGATGAGAATCTAAATTTCCAAAGACATCCCAACCCAAGGAAAGCTATACGGCGGTTGTTGATGGTAGCCGGAGAAGACGGTGGGGGAGGTCGCCGGTGAATGGGTTTTGGATAGGGGAGATGTCGCCGGTTGATTTGGAGAGAAGAATCTCGGTGATGGCGATTGAAATTGGAGGAGTTGGAGAGGTAGAGAACGGTGAGGGAGGTTGAGGAAGAGGATCGCCGGGGAAGACGGTGAGGAAATCGGCGTCCCATTCTTCGAAACCCTCGTCTGCCATTGTTGTTGTTGATTTCACGATTGATAGAGAGAGTTGGCTGAGGAAGTCGCCATTTCCGCCTAGTGAGAGAAGCTCCGTGTTTGCGATTAGTGAGAGAAAGTGAGAGACCCGTTATTTAAAACACGTTTTTTGTTAAGTTAACAAAAAATGCGTTTTTTACAAGTTTTTGGCTATTTATTAATAAAAAATTCAATAAAAAAAAAAAGTTAATACCAATTAATTATGCTTTTGAAGTGTGATTGATAGACATTCCTATAGCCTAATTATAATAATTTTATTGTCATGATGCCTTGAAGAAAATATATACTCCCTCCGTCACATTCGAAAAAACACTTTTAGTCAACATAAGTTAACTTTGACCCAAATATAAATGTAAATCTAATCATCTTATTGAAATTCTAAAAATTATTATTCATAAACCGTTTAATGATTTATTAATAATAATTTTAGAATTTCAATAAAATGATTAAATTTGCATTAGTATTTGGGTTAAAGTTAATGTGTGTTGACTAAAAGTGTATTTTTAAGTGGGACGGAGGGAGTAGGGATCAGTTGAATACGGGTCATTTGATTAAACACGAGTTTAGATTCACCAAAACCGCCAATTATGAGTGTTAACGAATCGAACAGCTTCAGCCACCACTCCAGCTTGCATGGCCCAATTGCACCCATGCGACTAAGGACTTGACACGGATCGAAGCCACCTTAGGTTGAGTTTAGCATTGCTTCTGATTCTGCGAAAGTGATTATTTAAAAGCGATTTTATAAAAATTGATTATTTGTAATAAATATTAAAATTTATAGGTATGTTTGAATAGTATATGTTCAAAACTGATTAAGCAAGATAAATATCAAAAATGACCTTTATGATATGTATCTCAATATAATAAATGCACAAAAGATATAGAGGTTATTATTGTAAATATAACACAAATAATAACTTCTAAGAATCACTTTTAGCAAAAGCTTTCTTTTACCAAAACACAGTTTTTTGCGTTTTAACAGCTTAAAATCATAATCACTATTGTTATCTAAACGCTATTAAAAGTGATTTTGAGCTTCAAAAGTGATTATAAGCCACAAAAAAACACTCTCAAACTCACACTTAATCAATCGAGTTGAACCATTCGAGCCCATGCACCTCGCGTTGAGCCGCCAGTTGGTTGATCAACAGAACTTACTCCTTAACATTTATCCTTCAAATAGAAAAGCAGATCCGACCCGGCTTGAGTCAAACTTCCAAGTAAAGTTGCATGAAGTCAAACTAACTTTAGTTGTTCATCCATCGGTAATTTCAGATGGAACACAACCACCTGGTACAGTGTACTCCCTCCGTCCCAAAATTTTGTTACTACAAACTAATAAACTTTGAGCGATTACAATTATTTTAGGTTGATTTATTTATCCCAATGAAAATGTAAAATTTATAATTGATACACCGTCAATAATACTATCACTAACAAGTTTTACATTTTCATAATTAGACAAATTTAAAATAATAGCTCAAATTAGTTCATTATTCGAAGTAGTGACAAAAAAGTAGAAGATCATTTTTGGGACGGAGGGAGTATCTAGGATGCAGAGGCATGTGCCTAAGGCCGGAGGCTCAACTCAATTGTGTTGGTAGTACTGGTGAAGTGCAAGTGTTGGGTAAAACTAAAAGTAATGCATTGCGTTATCCCACCTCCTCAAGTTAGCCAAACCTCTGAGAGGAGAAGACAGTACAAAATAAGCAGGCTTGAGTGACTCATAGCAAGGCATGCAGCCACTCTGTGAATGGGAGTAGTTTCTTCATGATTTGGAGGTGAGAAGTGAACGTAAAGATAGGGACTTTACCTTGAAAACGTGCAATATTCCATGTGAAAACCTTGACAGAGATTTGAGATCCAAGCTTCTATAAGACCGAGGAGGTGAGAAGAAAATGTGAAGATAGGGACTTTACCTTGAAAACGCTCAAGATTCCGTGTGAAAACCTTGACAGAGATTCATGATCCAAGCTTCTATAAGACCACGAACGAATTTGAGAGATTGTTTGGGGTGTGTTGTGTGTTTTTTCTAGGAGATAACTCAGCAAAACGTGTCTAGAATGAAGGGGAAGGGACCCTTGTATTTATCGTCTAATACTTGGTGGCCAAGAAAAGAGAGTAACAAGCAAGGGATCAAACCCTTGATTTAGAGAGATTTGATTAGGGTAAATCAATGATTATGATAGCCCAAATCTGATCAAATCCCGGAGGGTAGGAGTTGTGATAAAGAAAGAGATCGAAACATTCATCCTCACTGGAGAGGTTGTCTTGTACGAGATACGACACGTAGTCTCGTACGAGACAAGCAGCACAAATTCTCTGTTTTGTCCTCTCTATTTATTCCGTTAGTCAGTTAAGGCCAATGCTAACGGAGTTAGTTAGAAATTTAATGAAACGTGACGAAATGTGAGTCTTCGTCCCAAAATCAAAAGTCGAGAATAAAGTAGTGTAATCATGAATTAGTGCGTTCAAAATGGGATGTCAACACCCTCTCGTAAATGCAAGTGCTAATATTTCAAAGTGCCAATAATTCAAAATGGCATTTATTAAGATTAAAATTGTCACTTGTAAACATTCAAAGTGTCAGCGTTCATGTTTCTAAGTGGCACTGTTAGTTTTAAGGAAAATTTCTAGCTTTGGATTGGGAAGGAAATCTTATTGAGTATAAATCAAAATAGTTTTATGTATATTGGAATGAGGTCACCAAACAAGTAAATGATGAAGAAAATATTACTCTGTCCCTAAATGAATGTCCAAACTCAATAAATTCTTGTCGCAAAATGAATGGCTTTTTTTTGTACAAAACTTTGTCACTAGACGCTTTTTTACCAAAAAAAAAACGCTCTTCATTTTATTTCATTTTATTATCGTAAAACTAAATGTTTAGAAAGTGAATAACGTGGATATTTATCCATCTTTGCCATTTGCCATTAAAATGTATATAAAACGCACATTTTCAAAGTGTCCCTTAAAAATAAAATTTGAACATTCATTTAGGGACGGAGGGACTAACTTCTTACGCCGACCGTGTTAGCTGATTGACTTGTAACAAGTCCCAGTTATAGGTGCTCGCAAAATTAAAGGAGTAGATCTGGAGGAATGGAGTGTCTTACTACAGCCCCACATGTCTGATATGGTCATTTGTATATGCCAAGGAGCAAAACAAATAGTAGGCCAGCAGCAAAATCCAGGAAAAATACCAGAGATACCAAGGAACAAAAATATCAACACCAAGAGAATCAGCTAGACAACTTATAGTCATTTGTAATTGTATACTTCATCTGGAAAAAAAATGACAAACGAATACCTGAAATATAAGAGTTTCAACGGTTACTTGATCGGGAAGAGCGCTATTACAGTTTGCTAAACCAAAAAAGAGCTTCAGTTATGTTTGTAATAAGATGTCCATTGGAAGGCTCAGGTCAAATAATTGGTCCAATGTCTGTGAATAAAGTGTTGGAAGAAGACATAAGAAAATAAAGAATGAGCAAGTAACAAAGAAATAAACGATAGCCCACATGTAATGTAGTACACTTTAGTCATTCAAATCGAATGATCTCAATTTTAGCTTCGAACAAAAATCAGGCAGAATTTTTCAGGCCCTCCACATTTAATAAACTGTATAAATTAGGTTTTCCTAACTTTGTTATTCAGCTTTTTACTGATAGTGCTAAGACGTGTTCTAAGCTCTTTTCTACACACCAATATAACAATTGTGAACACAGTCCACCTGCAGCTCAAAGTTTTTGCTCCTAGTCCATACAGAATACCATTAACATAGGAACAATGGCTGAGGCGTAATTACAAGAAATCATGTTAATAATGGTATGTACCTCCTCTATAATCCTCAAAACCTCAACTGCTGAAGCAGCTTGCTTTTGCTGATGTGATAAAGGTTCCCAAGCCTAGTAAGTACATAATAAGTTGTCAAGTGAATTAGCCAAAGACACAACTATGAAGGTGGCAGAAGTATATTAAAAAGGATAAAAATCAGCACCAACACATAGACAAGATAGTTGAAGAAGCACAATAGGAGATAATTTAAACTAAATGATTGAGATGGTTTGGATACATACAACACATTACAAAGCAAACCCCCATGAAGAAGACCGATAATATCAATATCAACAGCAATAATGGTGGAAGATCACAAAACTAGAACTATCAACATGATGCATGCAGTCATATGCAGATTCAAAAGACACATGATTCGGCAGAAGAATGTAATCTACAATGGCAAGAGTAATGACATGTACACACAATTTAGAAAACAAAGGCTGTGATACATGCAATAAATCAAAGGAATCAAGCACACATGCAGACTTGCAGTGTGTTACCTTTGCATATCCAAAATTATAAGTCCAGAGTAACCCACATGAAGAAAATACAGGCAATATCAGCTTGATACACTGACCTGATAGTGATCAAATATGTGGGCCCAAACCATTTTCGTTGTACTTAAAAACTAAAGCTGAGCCAAGTCATGCTCCAACGTATCGGCTGCAGAAAGCACCGATCTAACATCTTCAGAAATTTCTGATATCCCATCTACAAATGGTTTTTATACATAGAGAAACTTGAGTTAAGTTCTTGGAACTCATTAATCTGAATAAACATAGGGAAGATTCTTTTAGTAAGTATCAATTATACTAAACGAACAAGCTTTTGACCATAAAATTGGTGCATCGGAAATCAATCTTCGTGAACTTGCAAGTAAGGCTGATTGATGCTTCTTTTTTATTTTAGACACGAGATCCAAAGTATCAGCTACCTGAGATCAACCAGGAAGTCGGTTAACATGTTCTAATTGTGCCAAGTTGTGATAAATAACCAAAACATACATGCAAGTTTAACAGATCTCACCAGATAATATGCAGCTATCTGAATATTTTGCAGTTAGCAATACGAGAAAATGGCTGTAACCACACCATAACACTGCAAACAGAAAGAACTATGCAAGACAATACTGCTTGCTAATCTAAGAGCTGAGATAAAATTTGCCACTTGGGTAACAATTTCAGTTTCAATGTATTAGGTTTATAAATACTTCACAATCAACGAAATACACATGAGAATGTGGAATAATGAGCCACAAAACCAGGTAACAATTTTTCAGTGCAAAGTATCTGCAGTGACTTCAATATCACCTTAAAAAGCAACAAATATCTACCAAATTGGACCATCTGCTTTAGATGTGATCTCCAAATTGGAACATCAACTTATTTTATCAGGTTGGCACTTCATCACCCTCTTTGGTTTTCATTTCATTTTAATACAAAAGTTGGGTTGCCAAGTCTCAAAGCTAATTTCATTTGAACAAACATGTTTCCCATTCATAATTCCAATATCTGTACTGGTGGCATACTAAGAAATTACTTGATCAAATCAACAATGAAACGAACATGTGAAACAATAAAAGATGGCTATGACCTGTAACATCAACTGAAGAAGGCATAACATAGTCACACAGATCGTCTTCTGCAGCATTACAGACAAAACATCAAATACTCAATGGAGCAAAATCTCCAAATGCATAATCAGGTATAAAAAAACACAGCCATATTTGGCTGCAAATTGAATTACCGCCATTGTTAAGTTTAGTGGTTGAGTTCAAAATAAAAGGGTAAAGGGTAAAAAGGAAAGGAAATAAGAGAAAGGGTAAAAATAAATGAACTGAAATCTCTATTCTAGCATATGTTATTGAAAAGTTATCGCATCATAACCATAGCGAAGAACCAGCGCACTTACTGCTCACTCACCAACGTGACGTCAACAGTTATAACATCTTTTATTGCTGATAATAAGGGGCCACAGAATCTGATGTTGGTTAGTAATCTTTGAATTTTGTGATATCCTCTTTATCTTCAACAGTTATGGCAATCTCCTACAGCAGAAATTTAATAATTAATCTCAGTAAGGGTCTAAACTTTTGACAAACCATTTTTTAACACAAAGACAGAAATCTGACATTCTGTAATAGGTCAGAAATAATGCACAACGTAAAGAAGATGAGTGAATTAACACATTTATTAGGTCATAATTGTTCCCAATATTAAAAAGATATATACTGTGAATCTGTGATAACTTCTTTCTGCCAAGAATGTGCAAAGGTTACTGAGATTAGAAAAGCTCAAAAGGGAATTAGGTTAATGAGATTATGCAAGTATTAGTTTATACCTGGAATGCAATATAGTCCTTTTCCTACAACGAGTTGGTTTTTGATACAATGGATAGTCAAATTTGCACATGGCTAATTTAGGGATGCAAGGATTGACCAGTAACAAAAGGCTGACCATTACTTAGTTTTTTTACCTAATCTCCGCAAACTATCTTAGCTAGATATCTCTACTGTGGCTTTGTACTATACATGTAAATCAATGCAGTATCAGTTTTGCAAAATGATAAAGGCATTTCAAAGAGAACAATCATCAAACATAAACTCAAAAAAAAACAGAGAGCAAGCGACCGTACTGTTTCAACTTCACAAAGTACTTCACCAGGTACAACTTGATCACCCTCTTTCTTCAACCACCGTGCTATATAACCCTGCATATCAGAGAGGTAAAACCTTCAGATAGAGAGAAATGCAAAGCAGTTGAAGCTATCCTAGATTTTTAGAAAGTTACAGGCCTCGGACATTGTAGGTGAAAGAGAAGGCATTCTAAACTCTTGGTGTGCAGGAAGGCCTGAAAAGAAAATGAAAATAATACTTCCCAAAATGGTGAAGACAGCAGTAAATGCGAGGAAAAAGTGATTCACACAAATATAACAATCAAGGGCCAGGAATTGTGTTAAGAGTGGAAAGCGTGATCAAAACCTCGACTCAGAAGAAAGAAGAAACAACTTTGACAGCTAAAAACTTATACAAAATAAGCGAGCGTGAAAAACTCACCTCATAAAGTACCATGTCATAGATTATGAAGTACCAGAAGTAGCGCTCTTGGATTAAGAGGGAAACTGAGATACAAAATATTTTTTAATCTAAAGTTAGTTTACTCTTCAAAACTACGAAATCCGCGAATACACAATCAAGGAGATACACATGAGAACTGAATAGACACAGAAACGCATGCAACAAGATTTTAGAGCATAGTACCTCTAATGACTTCAATAACACCTGAAAGGTAACAAATATCTACCAAATTGGATCATTTGCTATAGATGTGATCTCCAAATTGGAGCATCAGCTTTTTTCATCAAGTTGACATCATCACTCCCTTTGGTTTTCATTTTTGTTTTAATGTGGCGTACAAAAGTTGGGTTGCCAAGTCTACTGCTTTTGTTGCACATATTGTTGAACATTACCGAGACGTGACCACATTTCGAGAATGATTCTCAATTTCTTAGCAGTACTATTTATGCACCTCCTTGACCAAATCCGCCCACATTAGGGTTACTCGTCAATGGTTGATCAAATTTGATAGATTCTTTTCAGAATCTTATGGCCCAAGTAAGAAGAATAGTACGTATGCACAAGCAGGATTGTATGCAAGCAAGATTCTAACCAAGGTAAGTGTTTCCAAATAAAAAAAAATCTGCAGATGATGCATTGTAAACCTCTACTAGAAACTGCCTAAAATAGAATATATGCGTGCGTTTGTGGGTATACCTGCTGAAAAAACACCTAGGCGTACAATGCATCATCATGCAGCTTCTGAGTAATACCTAAATTTGACAAGGTAAACTTGATAAGCATTCGAAATTCTTCATTATCCTAATACGTATACAAAAAAAGAAGACTGAGTTATCGATAAAAATAAAGAATATTGGCCCATGCAACAAGAAACACACAGATAACAGTGAAAGAACATACCTCAGTGAGCTGGCTTTCTTCCAGAATGTCAAATATGCAAAAAAAAAAGTAACTTCTGGTGAAGTTTATTGCCACAGTCACACAGAGGTTTATCGACCAAAAAATGCCTTGCACCAAACATAATCTTGTTTCACTGCTGTTGTAGTCAATGGTACACATCAGGTTGTTCATATACATTTCCTCCTCCTTGTTATCCTCAGTACTTTCAACTTTCTGTACTTAAACAATTGCATGATCCAATAGTGCCACCTTGTCTGTTCCTAAACCTGAAGGGAAAAGGTGGTGTGAGAAGTACGACTAGAAGAAAAGTGTATGATACTATGAGTACATGTCACAGCACCATATCATCAAACAGGGACGGGAGCATGTTGGGGCAAGGGGTCAATTGACCCCCCAGAATTTTCCAACTTTTTCCCTACTGTTTCAGCTTCACCAGGTACAACTTGATCACCCTCTTTCTTCAATCACCGTGCTATATAACCCTGCATTTCAAAAAGGTAAAATCATATATATATATATATATATATAGAGAGAGAGAGAGAGAGAGAGATATGCATAGCAGTTGGAGGCTATCCAGGGTTTCCGAAAGATACAGACCTAGGTCACTTTAGGTAAAAGAAGGCATCCTGGTCTTTTGGTGTGCAGGAAGGCCTGAAACAAAAATGAAAATAATACTTCCTAACGCGGTGATGACAGCAGTATATATGAGTTGGATCAATAAAATTGAATACAAAACTGATAAAATGATTTGAACCATGCCTATAGTATAAATATTCATGTTAATCAATTTCATCTGCTGGTCAAAAAATATCAACTCCTTAATTATCACTTCAATTTTCATAATTATCTGAATCATTATAAATAAAAACTTAAACTACACAGAGGAGTGTTTTCTCTTTGGTGTCAAAAAACATACCTCTAAAATAACCTTTCCATTAGATTAAACTGTCTTCGTCTGGAAAATAGTTTCCCCTAGTCCTTTCCAGGTAATGCCGATCCTTGAAAATCTGCAACTGATTTACAAGAAGCAATTAGAAAGTATAAGAAATTGGTATTGAAATTATGAATAATTGAAGGAGGAGAAGAAGTATGAAACCTCAATATTGAAAGCACCTCAAGTCCATTATAAGATACGTGCATGTTGAAAAATCAACCAATCTCAGAATAATAGGTTGGCGAAATTCTTGAACCTGCAGGGAGAGAGTTAAACCAGACTCACATGAATATCAAGTCCAAAAAAATCTACATTCAGATCGAATAATGCTTCGTGGATATCATGGTATATATCTTGTTTTAACGATTGAAGTAATTCAGAGGCTTGGCAATTGACTCGGTTCAGAATATGTTACATGGTAACTGACCTAGAAGAGGTTACCAGTTCAACTTCCTAAACATAATCTTGTTTCACTGCTGTTGTAGTCAATGTTACACATCAGGTTGTTCATATACATTTCCTCCTCCTTGTTATCCTCAGTACTTTAAACTTACTGTACTTAACAATTGCATGATCCAATAGTGCCACCTCGTCTGTTCCTACAAACCTGAAGGGAAAAGGTCGTGTGAGAAGTATGACTAGAAGAAAAGTGTCTGAAACTATGAATACATGTCACAGCACCATATCATCAAACAGAGACGGGGGCATGTTGGGGCAAGGGGGTCAATTGACCCCCAGAATTTTCCAACTTCTCCCTACTGTTTAAGCTTCACCAGGTACAACTTGATCACCCTCTTTCTTCAATCACCGTGCGATATAACCCTGCATTTCAGAAAGGTAAAATCATTCGGAGAGAGAGAGAGAGAGAGATATGCATAGCAGTTGGAGGCTATCCAGGGTTTTCGAAAGGTACAGACCTAGGTCACTTTAGGTAAAAGAAGGCATCCTGGCCTTTTGGTGTGCAGGAAGGCCTGAAAAAAAATGAAAACAATACTTCCTAACGCGGTGATGACAGCAGTATATATGAATTGGATCAATAAGATTTGAGTACAAAACTGATAAAATGATTTGAATCATGCCTATAGTATAAATATTCATGTTAATCAATTTCATCTGCTCGTCAAAAATATCAACTCCTTAATTATCACGTCAATTTCCATAATTACCTGAAATATTATAAATAAAAACTACACCGAGGAGTGTTTTCTCTATGGTGTCAAAAAACATACCTCTAAAATAACCTTTCCATTAGATTAAACTGAGTCTTCGTCTGGCAAATAATTTCCCCTAGTCCTTTCCAGGTAATGTCGATCCTTGAAAATTTGCAACTGATTTACAAGAAGCAATTAGAAAGTATAAGAAATTGGTATTGAAATTATGAATAATTGAAGGAGGAGAAGAAGTATGAGACCTCAATATTGAAAGCACCTCAAGTCCATTCTAAGATATATGCATGTTGAGAAATCAACCAATCCCAGAATAATAGGTTGGCAAAATTCTTGAACCTGCAGGGAAAGAGAAAGTTAAACCAACTCACATGAATATCAAGTCCAAAAAAATCTACATTCAGATCGAATAATGCTTCGTGGACATCATGGTATATATCTTGTTTCAATGATTGAAGTAATTCAGAGGCTTGGTAATTGACTCGATTCAGAATATGTTACATGGTAACTTACCTAGAAGAGGTTACCAGTTCAACTTCCTAGACATAATCTTGTTTCACTGCTGTTGTAGTCAATGGTACACATCAGGTTGTTCATATACATTTCCTCCTCCTTGTTATCCTCAGTACTTTAAACTTTCTGTACTTAAACAATTGCTTGATCCAATAGTGCCACCTCGTCTGTTCCTACAAACCTGGAGGGAAAAGGTGGTGTGAGAAGTACGACTAGAAGAAAAGTGTCTGATACTAAGAGTACAAGTCACAGCACCATATCATCAAACAGGGACGGGGGCATGTTGGGGCAAGGGGGTCAATGACCCCCAGAATTTTCCAACTTTTTTCCCTACTGTTTCAGCTTCACCAGGTACAACTTGATCACCCTCTTTCTGCAATCACCGTGCGATATAACCCTGCATTTCAGAAAGGTAAAATCATTCAGAGAGAGAGAAATATGCATAGCAGTTGGAGGCTATAAAGGTTTTCGAAAGGTACAGACCTAGGTCACTTTAGGTAAAAGAAGGCATCCTGGTCTTTTGGTGTGAAGGAAGGCCTGAAAAAAAAATGAAAATAATACTTCCTAACGCGGTTATGACAGCAGTATATATGAATTGGATCAATAAGATTGAATACAAAACTGATAAAATGATTTGAACCATGCCTATAGTATAAATATTCATGTTAATCAATTTCATCTGCTCGTCAAAAACATCAACTCCTTAATTATCACGTCAATTTCCATAATTATCTGAAATATTATAATTAAAAACTACACAGAGGAGTGTTTTCTCTTTGGTGTCAAAAAACATACCTCTAAAATAACCTTTCCATTAGATTAAACTGTCTTCGACTGGCAAATAGTTTCCCCTAGTCCTTTCCGGGTAATGCCGATCCTTGAAAATTTGCAACTGATTTACAAGAAGCAATTAGAAAGTATAAGAAATTGGTATTGAAATTATGAATAGTTGAAGGAGGAGAAGAAGTATGAAACCTCAATATTGAAAGCACCTCAAGTTCATTCTAAGATATGTGCATGTTGAGAAATCAACCAATCCCAGAATAATAGGTTGGCGAAATTCTTGAACCTGCGGGGAGAGAGATAGATAGAGTTAAACCAGACTCACATGAATATCAAGTCCAAAAAAATCTACATTCAGATCGAATAATGCTTCATGGATATCATGGCATATATCTTGTTTCAACGATTGAAGTAATTCAGAGGATTGGCAGTTGACTCGGTTCAGAATATGTTACCTGGTAACTGACCTAGAAGAGGTTACCAGTTCAACTTCTTTAGTAAGTTCATAAGTAATCAGCTGCACAAAATGGTTTAAATGCTTCTCATATTCGTTCACTATGTATTGCTTCATAGATGGTCTGTCCTTTCAGTCCAGATGTCTTCACATAGTTGAAAACAGAATTACCCTAGCTTCATAAGGCCCCTGCTAATGTGTAATAGAAAATCTTTACATGAGCCCATTATCTATACAATGTGAGTATAAAAGAATTCATTCCCTTCTATATAACAAAAGAAGTAATGATTCTGCAGAAGAATGTAATTTACAATGACGAGTAATGAAATGTACACAAAATTTAAAAAACAAAGGCTGTGATAAATGCAATAAATCAAAGCAATCAAGCACTACCTGATAGTTATCAAATTTGTGGACCCAAACCATTTTCTTTACACTTAAAAGAGTAAGCTGAGCCAAGTCATGCTCCAAGGTATCGGTTGCAGAAAGCACCGATCTAACGTCTTCAAAAAGTTCTGATACCCCATATCCTAAAATGGTTTCTGTACACGAAGAAACTCGAGTTAAGGTCTTTCAACTCATTCATCTAAATAAACATAGGGCAGATTCGTTTAGCAAGTTCACTTATACGAAACGAACCATCTCTTGACCATAAATTGGTGCATTAGTTTGGCTTTCTGATCTTTGCAAGCACCAGCTCTCTGTTTCTCTGCAAGACTGCGACTTCATAAACATTGTCACCCGTGAACTACACTGACTCGTGAACTTAACGGTTCCTGGCGTAATATAAATTAAAATACCAGAAT
The DNA here is from genome assembly GCA_022495995.1 of Adenophora triphylla var. japonica. Taxonomy (NCBI): domain Eukaryota; kingdom Viridiplantae; phylum Streptophyta; class Magnoliopsida; order Asterales; family Campanulaceae; genus Adenophora; species Adenophora triphylla. The sequence continues at coordinate 696,693 of JAFEMH010000420.1, forward strand.
GTTGAAAGATTAGCATTGAATCCATGAATCAGTAAATTACTAAAAAAACAGAATGGGGTTCAGCATTCTCATTTGAGAGTGAGATAGAAGTAAATCACTAGTGCTCTTTAAAATGGTCCAGTCCGGGGATAGAAGTTCAAGAAAAGAAAATAGCAGGATAATACCTGTAAATAATGGCGCAGCAGCATTACTACAGTTGAAAGAAAGGCATCAGAAGAACATGCTCAGATTAAGATTGTAAGATTGTCTTAATACCCTCTTCTAGTGCTGCATATAGACAACAAATTTCACAATCTTTAGTTCAGGAAATCAGCGAGTCAAGAAAGAAGAAGACAACATCCATCAGAAGTGTCAAAGGGATTGCTCACAATCACTTTTGCCTAGCAATGACTGTCCAGAATTTTAAAAATTTTAATACTAGATTTTCCCTCAAATCAGAGGCTTTAGAATCACTGTAAAATTCTTTTGCAACAACTTCATCCATATAACTTAAAGCCAAAAAGCAAGAGTTGACACCACAACGATAAATACTAGGAGGATCAAAGTTATGATACTTATAGACAAATGAAAAGATTGAAACACACTTGTAGAGTATTCAACCAGACACAGAGCTTCAGTGCTGTCAATTCATTCAACATACCGTTCACTTCTTCCAGAAGTATGGATTCAACCATCATATTCTTGATTTAGATGAAAACATTGAAAGACTCTCTTCTTGTACCGAGTCAAAGGAGGCGCAGCGGGATACATATGTTCCTTCTCAACTGAGTTTCAAGGTGAAGACACTATTACCCTACTATTGCATAAAACTAATTAAATAATATGAAACTTAAAAAAGTAAAGGAAACTCAAAATGTTTTGCATAAAGAAGGATTAAAAAGGAATAATTAAAGAGAAATAGTAATTGAAACATCATAACGTTAAATACCCTGTTGTAAGTGTAAGATGTCCAATGGAAGGCTCGGCTCAAAGTATCAGTCTCCTGTCTGCAAATAAAGTATTGGAAGAAAATAAAGAAAGTGCAAGTAACAAAGAGATAAACGATAGTCCAAATGCAATTTAATAAACTTTACTCATTCCACTCGAGTAATTTCGATTTTAGCTTCGAACAAAAATCAGGCATATAGAAGTATTCATTCCCTTCGAACAACGCATCATGCATCTTCTGAGTGATACCTAAATTTGACAAGGTCAACTTGATAAGCTTTAGAAATTCTTCACTTTCCTAATATACCTACCAAGAGAGAAGACTAAGTTATCAATCACAATAAAGGATACTGGCTCAACAGTGAAAGAACATACCCCAAATTATCATAAAGCCTGATGCTTAAATGATAGCAGGTAGGCCAGTAGCTGGGTTGACCTTGAATATTGAAATGTCTATTCACAGATGATAATATCGAAGCAACCTATAACTAGCAGGACCTTAGCACATTCAAGAGGGGAAATGTCCCATTCCTACAACATATCAGAAAAAATTTAGAAAATATTTGCAATGAAAACTAGGTTTAAGAGCACCCTATATACGGCAAAAAGAGATGACATGCCTCTAGTTTTCTGATCTTAATTAATAATACATATGGGCTGTACAAAAGGGTATAAATGCATCTCATTTTCTTAGTGTGCATTCACTACGTATTGCTTCATAGATGGTCTGATGTCTCAGTCCGCAGATCTTTACATAGTTGAAACAGATTTACTCAAATCTTTATAAGGCCTCAACTAATGTCTCAGAATGAGCCCATTATCAATGCAAAAAAAATTACACCTAATCATGGTGCAATATCAGCTTCATTGAAAAAGAAATTATACCTAATCATATTTATAGAAAATATTAAGTAAAAGGTATCCTTCACAGGGAAAAACGAGACGCACATCAGAACATAATACATGTGTCAAAAGAACCAAGCCGTAATGGCCAAGCAAATAGCGTAAAATGCCAAAAAAGCACAAATAATTTACATGAGGGCTTAGTGAGTATAAAAATAATCTACATATGATGCATACCAAAAGAGAAGACTAAGTTATCAATTAAAATAAAGGATATTGGCTCATGCAACAAGCATCACACAGATAACAGTGAAAGAACATACCTGAGCTGGCTTTCTTCCAGAATGTCAAATATGCAAAATGTCTATACACAGATGATAATATTGAGGTAACCTGACTTATAACTAGCAGGACCTCAACATGTCCAAGAGAGGAAATGACCCATACCTACAACATGTCAGAACATTTCAGAAAAATATTATGTTTGCAATGAAAACATGGTTTAAGAGCACATTCTAGATTTTAGAAAGTTACAGGCCTCAGTCACTGTAGGTGAATGAGAAGGCATCACAATCTCTGTGTGCAGGAAGGCCTGAAAAGAAAATGAAAATAATACTTCCCAAGATGGTGAAGACATCAGTAAATACGAGGAAGAAGTGATTCACACAAATATAACAATCAAGGGGCTAGAAATTGAGTTAAAAGTGGAACGTATGATCAAAACCTCGACTCAGAAGAAAAAAGAAACAATTTTGACCACTAATAACTTGTACAAATAAGCAAGCATGAAAAAACCACCTTATGAAGTACCATGTCATAGATTATGAAGTACCAGCAGCCGTGCTCTTGGATTAAGAGGAAAATGAAATACAAAATTTTTTAATCGAAAGTTAGTTTACTCTTCAAAACCTATGAAATCTGCGAATATACAATCAAGGAGATACACATGAGAACTGGATAGACACAGAAACACATGCAACAAGATTTTAGAGCAAAGTAGCTATAATGACTTCAATAACACCTGAAAGGTAACAGATATCTACCAAATTGGAGCATCATCTTATTTCATCAAGTTGACATTTCATCACCCCCTTTGATTTTCATTTATGTTTTAGTGTGGCGTACAAAAGTTGGGTTTCCAAGCCTACTGCTTTTATTGCACATATTGTTGAACATTACCGAGACACGACCACATTCAAGATTGATTCTCAATTACTTACAGTGCCATCGCCTAGAAAGAAGAAGCTTTCGCTGATCATCTAGTCTCTTTTTTGCAGCTTCACCTACAAGTAGACCATTGAATCACAAGGCACAAATAACTGTTGACTGTCACGTGGAAAGAGTGCCATGAAGTTTAAAAAACGATCGCATGGTTGAAAAAAGGTACAAGGAAAGCAATGTACGAGGAGAAGTGGCATGCAGGTTACCTTCCTATACAGGACAGTCAAAGTGCACACAGATGTCTCCCCTCTTGAAAATCATCTATAGCTTCTCTCTGCTGTATCTAAAGAAGCAGGAATAAGAAGTCTAGAACCAACAAGGAACGTTTAAAACAAATTGAGAACATAAATCCACCCTGTCATAGATTACACAGTACCAGCAGCAGTTCTCTTGGATTTAGAGGAAACTTAATACAAAATTATTTATTATCAAAAGTTAGTTTACTCTTTCTAAGCATATAAAATCTGCGAATACATGCATCCGAGATACACATGAGGACGTGGATAGACACAGACACACAGGTAACAATTTTAAGGTATCAATGTTGACTTCAATAACACCTGAAAAGTAACAAAAAACATACAAATTGGACAATCTGCTTTAGATGTGACCTCCAAATTGGAAGCATAGCATATTTCATCAAGTTGATACCTCATTCTCTTGGGTTTTCATTTTCATTTTAATGCAAGGCACAAAGGTTGGGTAGCCAAGTCTCTAAGCTAATTTCATTTAAACTAACATGTTTCCCTTTCTTGAATCCAGTATCTTTACAGGTGGCACTTAATCAAATCAACAATGGAACAAAAAGGTGAAACAATAAGAGATTCAGTGACCTTTACCCTTAACCACGTAGAAGGATACAACCATTTGGCTGCAAATTGAAATGCCTACAGTGTAAAGTTCAGTGATGGAGTTCAGAAATAAAGGCGAAAAGGGTAGAAAGGGAAGGACATAAAATAATGTAAAGGACGACAACATAATAAATCAAGCAGCATTGTTTAAGTGTTTTACCAAAATAAGAGTGAGTAGTGATTGACTGAAATCTCTAATCTAGCATTTGTTACTAAACAAGTATCACATCATAACCATAGGCATAGCCACGAACCAGCACACTTACTACATTCACCAACGTTTGTCATTGATATATATTTCAGCCACAATAAGGTATTTGTCGTGATTGTTTTTAAAGAGCCCGAACAGAACATGAAAGAGAAATAAAATCGCAGATGATGACTTTGGTATGGAAGCATGCTTAGTGACGTACCACTCTATATCAAAGTACAAAAGATGCATAGCAGTGAGTTTCAAGAGGTTTTCTCTAATTAAACACGATTTAAGGCTAGAGTAAGCTATAACCCTACATGTATCAGCAAATATTCCCTTTACATATCGAACTCTGATACAAGAATGTAAAACTAACGCAACACCATGTCAAATGAGGATAAATAATGCCTGGAAGGAACTAACTCAATGTAACAAGACTCTGAACACTGCCGCACAAAGAACGCTAATTTTAAATGTGCAACACCTGATATTGCTTGTGTTTAAAACAAGAACGACCTATATTGATAAGTTTATCAGTTTGAAGAGGTTTTATCAGTTTTAGAAAGTTCCTTAATCTTTTATTATTGTCTCTCTCTAATTGTCTATAATTTATGATAAGTAGGAAATCAATCGCATTTCAACTGGAAAGAGATTCATATTTGACTAACCTCAACAACTACAATCGAATGGGGTGAGAAATCACGAGAATGAACAAATAGTTTATGGTATTTGGTGACAAGAGGACGAATGGAATTACCAGCTCCACAACCAACCCGTCAATGTAACAAGTCAATAGTGTTATGCGGCCACAACATGTTGCAACCTGAACGCAACAACGAATAGTTATTTCCTGCCGAGTCAAAATAGGACATCCAAGTATATACGCTCTTACACTAACAACTCCCTCCATCCCTAAATGAGCTCCCAATTAGGAACGGGCATTGCAATCTGATAACTTGTAACAAAAAAAGAAGATTTCTAATGTAATGCGAACAGAGAAATCAGCAATAATTTCAAATTACATTGAGAATCCTTAGATTACTATGGTGGTCTAAAGTTAATAAAAGTTGCTCAACCCAAATCGTAGAAGACGAAAAGCATGAGTGAGGCATGTCCATATCAAGAAAGGTTCAAACAGCATAGGGCTTTATAAATCCATATGAGATAAAAGAACTATCAACTATGCACGCGACTATATGAAAATTCTGAAAGGGAATCGCAGACCAGCCTTAATATTGAAAGCATGTCCAGCCCATTTCAAGATGTATACTGAGAATTCAACTTATCAAGAATGATAGGATGGCAAATTTCTCAAAACCGCAATAAGAGAGAGAGAGAGAGTTTTATAATCAATTTGATGATTAAGTCTAGAGAAAGAGAAAGGAAACGTGAACAAGCGTAAGAGATTAAAAAACTTACCTCGAAAATAACCTCTCCATTAGGGTAAACTGAAACTTCATCGGAAAAATGGTTTTCCCAATTCCTTTCCAGTTAATGTCGATCATTAAAAAATAGCAATTGATTTACAAGAAGTAAATATTAGAAATTGGCACTGAAATTAGGAATAGTTGAAGGAGGAGAAGATGAATGGAACCTTGTATTGGTGACGCGTGGCTATGGCGGTGAAGATCGCGACGGAATGTAGTGGGCGGAGACTAGGGTTAGGAATGGCAGGGACCGGGAAATGGCGGGTGCTCTCCCTACTCTTATATACTTGGGGGTGAGCGTGATTTGCACGCTAGATCGTATTAAAAAAATATACTCCGAATAACGGATAGTTTTGTCACCGACAAATGTTGGGCTTTTTAATCCTCAAACGGGCCCGGATAATTTAATTTGATTTAGCGCTAGGATGGTGTGAGCTCAACTTGATTAAGATTTTTCTTTCTTTTAGAAAAAAAAATAATACTCCCTCCGGTTTAAAATGTTTGTCCTATCTGACTTTTTTTTATTGAACTTTGACCATAAATATATAACAATTTAATTATGTTCATGAAATTCTAAAAATTTCTATTGATTCACCATTAATAATATTATCTACAACAATTTTTAGAATTTCATGAACATGCTTAATCTCTCATAAATTTGTGATCAAAGTTTAACAAAAAAGTCAAATGGGACAAATATTTTGAAACGGAAAGAGTAGTTATTTATTGACATTCACATGAATGTCAGAACATTGTAAAGCCAAATAACAAATAAGAGCCTGAAAAATTTGAGAGTCGTTCATATAATTGGGTCTAAAACTCACATATAAGAGCATAAAGTTAGGAAAAACAAGCAATTAAAAGTTGTTTGACACAAATGTTATATTTTCTCATTAATATGTGTCATGTACATGAGAACTCAATTGAAATTAATGTTACTATTTAATATTTAATGGGTTAAATGAATATTTATTTTAAACTTTAAAGGACTAAAAGTAAATTTTTTACTGATATATAATTCACTAAATTTATTTTATTTTGAAAAATGTTTCACTAAATTATTAATTTTTTGGAAAATAATTTTACTAAAATTTTATTTTCAAAAATATTTCAGTAAATTATTTTTTTAAATAAATTTAATAAAATAATCTAGTCTAAAATCAGAATCCCTAAAATCATATTTTTCTCTCCTTTTAATGAATCCACGTCACCCATCCTTCCCCCTCTTATAAGCATAAAAAATGAGATATCTATAATATAAATGAGGAAAGTGGGATGAATAGTTGTATGAATAGTGTCAAAAAAAATTTTCCCATTTTACCCTCACTAAGTTGTCCCTTTCCCATTTTGCCCTCACTTTTAATTAAAAAAATATCACGTGTCCTCGGACACGGCTTTTACTAGTATAATTACATTTAAAATTAGGTGACGTGGGTGGTTTTGAAGAGAGAGGAGGTATAATTCTAGGAAATTTAATTTTAGGGTGGGAAGTGGGATGAATAGTTGTATGAATAGTGCCAAAAGTTTTTTTCCCATTTCATCCTCACTAAGTTGTCCCTTTCCCATTTTGCCCTCACTTTTAATTAAAAAAAATACCACGTGTCCTCGGACACGGGCTTTTACTAGTATAATCTATATAATATATAAAAAGAGAAACATTTTATGCCATCACATTAAGCCATGTCACTATTATGACATGGCATTATGTGATTCACCCATTGGCCAATTATTTTCTATATAAATCAAGTGGTTAAATTTGAAAATCTATCAAGGGTATTTTAGTCATTTACGTTCATGGCATAAATGTAGATATTAGACATTGAAATCAACATCAAGTGCTTTTGATTGGATGCCTTAATTTACAAATTTATTTTACCCCAAATTCTTTGACCTCAATTATTTTATAATAAATTAATTTAAAAAAATTTGTTTACACCAAAATTCATAAAAAAAATTCCTCCAAAAATAGATAGTACTTTCATTTTATTCGGACAAAAAAAAATCCTCTTCTTTGAAGTGCATGTCAATATTCTAAAAAATAAATGTAGTATAAATAGGTAGTTTGAAAGAGTGAGAGGAAGAAGTGGGTTGGGTTTGATGAGGGAGTGTAGTGTTTGGGAAAAAAAAATCATTTAACACATTGTTAGTTGTTTTTGGATTTTGATTTTTCTTCTCAAAATTAAATAAGTTAAATTGAAAAAGAATATTATAATTTTGTTCATGATGAGTTAATGTAAACAAATATGATATTTATTTAAAAAAATTATCATTTTTGAATATAAATCAAATATTTTATAATAACTTTTTTTTTTAATTTTTTTTCACCAAAAATCATAAAAAAAAAAATCTTCCAAAAATAGAGACTACTTTCATTCGATTTAGACACAAAAAAGAAATCATTTTCTTTGAATTGCATGACAATATTCTATCTAGCTATATAATATATGAAAAGAGAAATATTTTATGCCATCACATTAAGTCATGTCACTATTATGACATGGCATTATGTGATTCACCCATTGGCCAATTATTTTCTATATAAATCAAGTGATTAAGGCTCCGTTTGTTTCGACGTAAAATGTTTTCCGGAAAACGTTTTCTGGAAAATGTTTTCCTGTAAAATGTTTTCCTGTAAAATGTTTTACGGAGGTAGAGCGTAAAATATTTTACGGAGGAAAATATTTTACGGAGGAAGGGTGTAAAATGTTTTCGGGTGTTTGGTAAAACGACTCATATTTCACAAGGTGACCTACCCCACCCCCCCCACCCACCCCAAAAAAAAAATTTTTTTTTTGTAATCGCCCCCCCACCCCCCACCCCACCCCAAATTTTTTTTTTTTTTTTTTTTTTTGTAATCGCCCCCTACCCCCTTGCCTACCCCCCACCCCCCTCCCACCCAAAAATTTTTTTTTTTTTTTTTGTCGCCCCCCTACCCTGCCTACCCCCCCACCCCCACCCCCCAAAATTTTTTTTTTTTTTTTTTTTGTAATCGCCCCCACCTCCAGCTACCACACCCCCACCCCCCACCCACCCACCCGCCCCAAAAAAAAAATTTTTTTTTTTTTTTGTAATCGCCCCTACCCCTCGCTCTACCCCCACCCCACCCCCCCAAATTTTTTTTTTTTTTTTTTTTCCTGTCGCCCCCCCCACTCCTACCCCCCACCCCCACCCCCACCACCCCCCAAAATTTTTTTTTTTTTTTTTTTTTTTGTGTCGCCCCCTACCCCCGCTTACCACTTCACCCCTCACCCTTTTTTTTTTTTTTTTTGTCGCCCCTCCCCCACCCCCACTACCCCACCCCCACCCCCACCCAAAAATTTTTTTTTTAATCGCCTACCACCCCACTTTACCCCTACCCCCAAAATTTTTTTGGGGTGAGAGGGCAGCAGGAGAGGCGACATTACAAAAAAAAAAAAAAAAAAAAAAATTTTGGGAAGGGGGTGGGGGTAGCAGTGAAGGGCGATTACAAAAAAAAAAAAAAATTTTGGGGGTGGGGGGGTGGGTGAAGAGGCGGTGAAATGGGTAAGGCGATAAAAAAAAAAAAAAAAAAAATTTTTTGAGGGGGTGAAGTGAGAGGCAGCATTACAAAAAAAAAAAATTTGGGGGGAGGAGAAGAGCGATTACAAAAAAAAAAAAAAAAAAAAATTTTGGGGGGTGGGTGGGGGGGTGGGGGTAGGCGAGGGTAGGGGGCGATTACAAAAAAAAAAAAAAAATTTTTTTGGGGGGGGGTGGAGTGGGGGGTGGGGTAGAGGCTGAGTGGGGGCGATTACAAAAAAATTAAAAAAAAATTTTTTTGGGGGTGGGGGGGGATAGGCGGTGGGGTGGTTGTGGCGTAATATGAGTTGTACATTAAGGCCTCCATTTTCCGGAAAATGTTTTACTTAGGACAAGGTCAGTAGGTCGTTTTACTTAGGAAGGGCGTAAAATGTTTTCCGGAAAACGTTTTACTTAGGCAACCAAACAGCGGAAAACGAGTTATTTTCCGGAAAACATTTTCCGGGGGCTAACCAAACACCGTAAAACAGGTTATTTTCCGGAAAACATTTTCCGGAAAATGTTTTACGGTGAAACAAACGGAGCCTAAATTTGGAAATCTATCAAGGGTATTTTAGTCATTTACGTTCATGGCATAAATGTAGATATTAGACATTGAAATCAACATCAAGTGCTTTTGATTGGATGCCTTAATTTATAAATTTTTTCCCCCAAATTCTTTGACCTCAATTATTTTATAATAAATAATTTTTTTAAAAAAAATTTGTTTACACCAAAATTCATAATTATTTTTCCTCTACAAATAGAGACTAATTTCATTTGATTCGGACACAAAAAAAAAAATCCTCTTTCTTGAATATAAATCAAATATTTTATAATAATTTTTTTTCCATCTAAAATCATTAAAAAAATTCCTCCAAAAATAGATATTACTTTCATTTTATTCGTACAAAAAAAAAATCTCTTCTTTGAAGTGCATGTCAATATTTTAAAAAATAAATGTATTATAAATAGGTAGTTTGAAAGAGGGAGAGGAAGAAGTGGGTTGGGTTTGATGAGGGAGTGTAGTGTTTGGGAAAAAAAAAACTCATTTAACACATTGTTAGTTATTTTTGGATTTTGATTTTTCTTCTCAAAATTAAATAAGTTAAATTGAAAAAGAATATTATAATTTTGTTCATGATGAGTTAATGTAAAAAATATGATATTTATTTAAAAAAATCATCTTTTTTGAATATAAATCAAATATTTTATAATAATTTTTTTTCACCAAAAATCATAAAAAAAAATTCTTCCAAAAATAGAGACTACTTTCATTCGATTTGAACACAAAAAAGAAATCATTTTCTTTGAATTGCATGTCAATATTCTATCTATCTATATAATATATAAAAAGATAAATATTTTATGCCTTCACATTAAGCCATGTCACTATTATGACATGTCATTATGTGATTCACCCATTGGCCAATTATTTTCGATATAAATCCTCTTTCTTGAATATAAATCAAATATTTTATAATAAATTATTTTTTTTATTTTTTTTCCACCTAAAATCATTAAAAAATTCCTCAAAAAATATATATTACTTTCATTTTATTCGGACATAAAAAAATCCTCTTCTTTGAAGTGCATGTCAATATTCTAAAAAATAAATGTAGTATAAATAGGTAGTTTGAAAGAGGGAGAGGAAGAAGTGGGTTGGGTTGGGTTTGATGAGGGAGTGTAGTGTTTTGGAGAAAAAAAACCCATTTAACACATTGTTAGTTATTTTTGAATTTTGATTTTTCTTCTCAAAATTAAATAAGTTAAATTGAAAAAAAATATTATAATTTTGTTCATGATGAGTTAATATAAACAAATATGATATTTATTTAAAAAAAATCCTCTTTTTTGAATATAAATCAAATATTTTATAATAATTTAAAAAAAAAATCACTAAAAATCATTAAAAAAATTCTTCCAAAAATAGAGACTACTTTCATTCGATTTGGACACAAAAAAGAAATTATTTTCTTTGAAGTGTATGTCAATATTCTAAAAAATAAATATAGTATGAATTGATATTTTGAAAGAAGGAGAGGAAGAAGTGGGTTAGGTTTGATGAGGGAGCGGTTGTTTGGGGAAAAAATTTTCATTTAACACAAATGTTAAATTTTTTAAAATTTTGATTTTTCTTCTCAAAATTAAACAAGTTAAATTGGAAAATGAATATTATAATTACGGTCATGATGAATTAATGTAAACAAATATGATATTTATTTATTATTACTATTATTCGTATACTAATAAATGATACTCCCTCCGTCCCACTTCAAGGGTCCTACTTTCCCTTTTGGTATGTCCCGCTTCAACAAGAGTCCTTTCCATAAATGACATGTTTTGAATATATTTATACCCTTGTAATTTAAATATATTCATTCAATATTTCTCACAATATCCAACGTAACGGTAGGGGTTTTTTTTAAATAAAAAGAATCATATTATTAACGATAATAAATTCATTATACATTAAGTTTATGTATTTGAATGTGTACTTGATTTGCTACTAGTACACAAAAGCCCGTGCCATTGGCACGGGTCAGTACGGAAAGGAAGACAGTATGAAAAGAGAAAGACGTGGGGAAACTGAAATCGCATGCTAACTATATGATGTTTTAAATGTAATTTTAACTACCCATCAACTACCTTTCACCATCTTTCCAAGACATTTATTTGACAAAACAGTGAGCGAGTGAGTAACTGGTTCATTTACATAAGATTAAAATAATACCCCTAATAGTCAGATTGAAGTAAATAAATATAAAGATACCAAAAAAGTTTGAGAATGAAATGCTAGTTACTACTCCCTCCATCTGGTAAGATAGTAATCATAATAAGTCAAAATTGAAATACACAGAGAAAATGTATATCAATTTTATTCATAAGTAACAAATAGTTCTCATTCATTTATCACCCAATACCACCTTGGAAGTGTCAAGTGAATAATCAATATCAACACCAAAATAACATATCAAAAACACATAAATTAAAACTTCACGAATTTCAGATATTTTGACCAAAGTAAAGCCAAGGTTAAAAAGGATAAATAAAAATCTTAACTATCTCATTTTTACTCAAGTAAACCCATATATTAAGTTCATAGAGACACATATAGAGGTTATATTGCAATTGGAGAGAGAGAGAGAGAGAGAGAGAGAGAGAGAGAGAGAGAGAGAGAGAGAGAGAGAGAGAGAGAGAGAATGGCACGGTGACATTACAATATAAATAAAGCGTGATTGAGTTCAAGCTAGACTTTCAAAATGCACTAAGTCTAGTATTTATCATTACAATGTAAATTATAAAACACCATAACCACAAATCATTCGTTTTCCTATTTCTATCCAACTTTCAAAACTATTTCATATAGATCTACTCTTAACATTCTTTATATATATTCAACATACTTTTGTATAGGGATGTACTCTAGTCTTTTGCAGACTGACCATACATACTTGCACCTTCTCCGTGAACCAATCAATAAATGCTACCAATATGTATGAGAGAGAGAAAAAAAGAGAAACAATAACTTTAATCATTGATCGATCAGATTTCTTTATCAAAATTTCTTGATAAAAAAAAATAAATAAATAAAAATAAAAAAAAATAACTTCCTCTTTCAGTGAAATGAGTTAACAGATTTCTTACGGCCTATTTGTGAAAAGTTACAACTGATGAATAAAAAAATCATATCACAAAAATCTTGGATCCTAGAATATATATGCACTAACCAGTATCAAATTATGAGTCTTTTGAATCCTTGTGCTAGTAGTTATCCATAAGAAGATAGTGTTTTGCATACTATTGAACCTTTTGCCCTGATTTATGATCATTGTACTCAATCACCGTAGTTATAGCTAATGCAATCAATGTAAGAGTCCATGCGTGCAACTGCAACCTAAATTGGCATCAAGAAGCCACAAAGGATTAGTCAAGCAGATTTGATAATATTAAATACGTATGTAACAGTGCAATATTCTTTTTAAAAACCAAAAACTAAACAACAATTTCGGAAGATCACAACTTCATAAATATACACTCTCTATGTTCCATAACAACTTACACCATTTTCCTTTTGGGTATCCCATTGGTAAGTTCATTTTGATAAGAGAAAATCGGAAGCTCCATAAAAGGCACCACAACAACAAAATTGATCAAGTACATTCGACAAATAACTATATGCCCACATGCATAACTATATTCTAAAACTTAGACAAAGTCCTTAGTCATCACTACATATAGATTTATGAATTCACAACAGCTTCAACTATATAAAACTAATGCCAAGATGGAAAATAAATCTCCAAATTCACATAGAAAAACAGAGAGAAAGAAAAAGAACCCGTTTCTCTTGCAGAGGAGTTTGTTCTCATTGATAATTACTTCAAGCATGTTTCATAAAACAAATCCCACAAATTTAATAAACTCTAAATTCATAATCAAATACATAGCTTATAATATATAATTCTAATTAAATACACAAATATGTGTGTAAAAATACATGTCAGACTCAAAGAGAAAGTAATATACAATACTCCCTCCGTCCCACGTTAGTTGAGACTTCTTTCCCTTTTGGGTCGTCCCACGTTAGTTGAGACTGCCCAAAATGGCAAAGGAATCTTCACTATTTACCCCACTCATTCTCTCTCCTATTTCACTTTTACACTCACAACATTCTCTCTCCTAACTATTCCTCCCACTCATTCTCTCTCCTATTTAATTCTTCATACTCACAACATTTTCTTTCACTTTTTCTCTCACTTACTTTTCCTTAATTGGTGTGCCCAAAAAGTTAGTCTCAACTAACGTGGGACGGAGGGAGTATACTATAAGAATAATGAATATGAAATAACACTTGCAAACTAATGAAAATATCAGCGCAAAACAAAATCAATTTGTCTTCAAATTGAAGTTATATTTGGCATAACCCTATGAGTACAGAACTTGGAGTTTAGACAAAAGAACCAAAAAAATCAGCAAGTTATGAATTTTACATGTTTCTTAGATAAAAAATCAATCAGTATGCATTTCCCAAAATGAAGTGAACATGAATAAGAATCACAACTTTTCAATCCATTAATTTTCTCTTGCATGCCTTATCCCAACAAAAGAATGACATAATCTCTAAAAGGGTTAAAAATCTAAACAAATTAAAACTTGTTTTTAAGCAGCAGATTAGTGGTGTAAAAGAAAAAAAAATGCATCTATGCTCTCAAATCCTAGAAATTAATATTCGATTATAAACTGAAGTACAACAACGAAATGGAACACAGTTAATAGGCGGAGTTCCGGAAAAAAATACCTTCTGGAAACTTCAAGCCGCTTCGAAGATTAGACGTTGCTGGTGCGGTGAAATACCTTACAAATTGAATTAAAATTAAAACCAATTCAACAATCAAAGTAAGAGAGGAGCAAAACTACATTTATCTCATTGCGAGGAGGATTGCACCACTATCAAAAAGAAATTGCGAGGATGAAGTAGAAAGGAAAAAGAAAAGTGTGAGGTAAATTGGAAATCCAGACTATGCAGAAAAGAGAGATGGAGTAGCGGTTGTGGCCATCGACAGAGAGAGAGAGAGAGGGAGAGGAGAGGAAAAGGAAATTACAGTTGATTAGAGGGATCCTTGAATTTGGATAGGCAGTTAGTTAGGGTGATCAGTGGAGGGAGAAAAGTTTTGAGATTCAATAATCTTAGCCCTTCTTTGTCTTTTGTAAAATTGAATCTCAACCACTATTTGTGTGGCAGTTAAAACCCACAAGTATTGTAATATATCTCTTTATCTCTCTCCCTCACTCACTCACTCACTCACATAGATATAATTTGAGACAATGGGTCAAAGGTAATTGCTGGCTAGCTAACCAAACCATTATGTAGGCATTGTCCGCCGTAGAAGGGCGTTATCTTAATATAGAAAAGTTAGCTTACGCCTTGCTTGTATCTGCTCGAAAATTAAGAGCCTACTTTTCTGCACATCCTATAACTGTACTAACTGAGGCCCCGCTTAGAAAGGTTTTACATAAACCAGAGTCCTCGGGGAGAATGCTAGCTTGGTCTATAGAGCTCACCGAGTTCCAGATCACCTACTCCCCGAGAAAGACAATCAAAGCGCAGGCCTTAGTTGATTTTGTAGTAGAATCATCATTCAAATTAGCGGACAGCGACCTCGGAAAAAGAAAGCGAGCAGAATCAGAAAATGACCCAAAAAGCCCGAGCACAGAAATTGTTCAACCAAGGGAGCGTCCAGAGGAGGTGTGGACTTTATATGTGGACGGCTCCGCGAGCAAGTTAATCAGTGGAGCGGGCATACTTCTGATTGCACCTGCGGGAGAAATTCATGAGGGCCTTGAGGTTCAAGTTCGAGGCATCAAACAATCGAGTGAATATGAAGCGATCATAGCGGGCATGGAGCTGGCAAGAGACTTGGGAGTTCGGAATATTGAGATCAATAGTGACTCTCGGCTCATAGTTAATCAAATTAGGGAGTATGATACTATCGACCCAGTACTAACTCGATCTTGTGACCTCGCAAAAACCCTCATCAAAAATTTCACTTACTATGAAATTTGAACCAAGTCATGAGAGAGGACGATGTGGAAGCTGACCTCCTCTCAAGAATAGCAGAGCAAGAAATTGGTGAGTTGGAGACAAATTGCCGGATTGAATTCACGGAGAGACCTGCTATAGATCGAATACGAGATAAACAATATTGAGGATCAAGTAAGGAATTTGGGTGGATGAAATGAAGGATTACATCGAGAAGCAAACCCTCCCGAGGATCCGGTAAAGGCTAGAGCCATCGAACGGTGTCCGCGAAATACCTCGTCCTCGATGGGGTGCTTTTCGGCGATCATTCACCAAGCCTTTACTGAGATGTGTTAAAACTCACATGGTCACCAACTTACTCTATGAGGTTCATGAAGGAGTTTGTGGCGGACATCCAGTGCTCGCACCCTCTCGAGACAAAATCAAATTCCAAGGATTCTTTTGGCCCAATGAGAAGGGATGCGCGGGAGTATGTTAGAAAATGTGATAAGTGCCGAGAGATTTGCGGACATCCACTAGACTACCATCAACGGAGCGGACTTTGGTAGTACCATCGTGGCCGTTTGATACGTGGGGATAGACCTTATTGGACCATTTCCAAGCTGCTAGAGGAAGCATCGAAGTATCTTTGTGGTGGCCGTGGATTATTTTACCAAGTGGACGGAAGCAAAGGGCTTGGCCACTATTTCCGAGGATAACACTATCGGTTTTGTCCACGACCACATCTATTGTCGATTTGGGGTTCCCAGAGCAATAATTTCGGATAATGGCACCCGATTCTCCGCAAAATTCAACTGCTGAATGTGTGAGAATGAAGGTGCGGCAACACCGTAAGTCCTTGATTGCCTATCCTCGGGGAAATGGTCAAGGCGAGGCTGCGAACAAGCTAGTCCTAAGCTGCCTTAAAGAAAAATTTGGAAGGACGAGGAGGACGTTGGTTGGGCCGAGCTCCGGATCGCATTATGGGTTGTCCGCACCACGATAAGAAATTCAATAGGAGAAACTCCCTTCTCGCTCACGTATGGGTCGGAGGCAATGGCTCCGGTTGAGGTAGCCTACCCTCGTACGAGTCACATACTTCGACGAGTCTCAAAGCGAGGCAAACGAAGGTGTGACTGGACGATCTCGAAGAAAAAGAATGCGGGCACATGAAAAAATGGTGAACTACAAACAAAAAGCGAAGAAGCATCATGATAAAAGAGTAAATAAGAGGAGTTTTCGGTTGGAGGCTGGGTACTCGAAGCGTAGAAGTCAGGGACCCGACCTGGTTTCAACAAATTTGTCCCCGAAATGGGAAGGTCCGTATGAGGTCACAAAGATAGTCAAAGAGGGCACCTATATGTTGCGACCAAAAGAGGGAGAAGAGCTTAAGCACTCCTGGAATAGCGACCACCTTAAGAGATACTTCTTTTGAAGTCTTTGTAATTTTGGAAGGAGTATAGACTATATATATATAAGGGAGAAGTTATCATCATATTTTGATGCAAAAATCAATTCCCACCGGCCTCAAAAGCTAAGGTGGATGCCCGCGTTCGGATGCCGGTGAGTTCAAGAGCCAACATATGAGCTCCTACTAACGATGCGCAAAGATCTAAGGATCCGCATGCCTATATATGTACAAAGATCCATTACGATCCGTGCTTGTGATCGCGGGGAGGACTCTCTCCTGCTCGCGTGACACCACCAAAAATAAGTGGATATAGATGAACGTAGGTACAAAGGCCGTGATGCCCGTGCCTACGGACTCTAGTGGGGACAATGACACGAAGTCCGGACCCGCTAATTGCGCGAAGGACCTCGTTAGGGCCGTTACTCGCATGCCTGTATGTGACAAAGGCCTACATATAAGCCCGTTCACCGGATCGCCACGAGACCCTCACGAAAAACCTTAGGGAGTTTTGAATAAAGGGTCGAATAAGTGAGAACCTCGATAAGGGGATACGAGATGCCGGGGGTTAAAGGGCCTCTATGCTAAAATATGCTCCTACCTTTACATTGCGCGGACAATAGCCTCACGGCCACCTTACGCATGCCCTATGAAAGTATGCTTGCCTTGGCTACTTTTGACTTACACCACGGCTCGCAAGGTGGGAATAAGTGTAAATGGATGAGAGTGATCAAACTAGTTTAACAAAGCCAAATAGACAAGCGGGGTCAAGACCCTAACTTTGCCACAAGGCTAAACAAACGCGATCATAGAAGAATAAGGTGACTCTCACAAAAAACCTAAGGGTTTTGAATAAAGAGTTAGGAAAACTCAAAAAATGCGGGCGAAAGGGCCTACTTAGCTGCTTGCCGCGAAGGAGAAGTATAAAGTTAATCGCAAGTCAAAAAGCATTTGGAAAAAGTTATAAGGCAAGAATGCAAGTATTAAGATGCTCGAAGATTGCCAAACTACTCAAAATAGCCTACGAGACGAGCAATTAAGATAAAAATAAAGGAGCCAAGTTGGGAAAAATGCTTCTATTTATATTAAGAAAGTATTTACAAATTCCTACACTATTACAAAAAGAGATCCTATTCTACTACAACAAGAAAAAGCAAAAAATCCTAAACTATAGGAGCTTGGTCCTTGGATGCATCTGCGGATCTCCACAGCCGCACCATGTGCCCGCTTACGAAGTTGGAGTTGGGGAAGGAAGACGGGTCATAAGAATCTACATTATAGGGTCGAGAGATGGGCTCGATAGAATTTGGGAGGCTGGAGGCTGCCGCGATGGAAAGAGGTCTCCAAGGTGGTCCCCCTGGAAGAACTGTGCCAGGGCATCCCCAAGGATAAAGGGTTGTCCCAGCGCGAGCATCCGGTTCGGAGATCGGTCCGAGGGCGATCACTTCGGCCACGGGGCGAGAGAGGCCGCTGCGAGAGATCGAACCCTTGACCTCTTCCTCGGACGAGAGGAACTAGCGCATGCCGGGCACACACTCCGCATCGGTAGCAACCGGTGAGCCAATTACGGCCAGCTGCTGCACGGAGAACATGCCGTGGCCGCGAAGTTCCGGATACGTGTCCGGACACACCTCATCTTGGGCCAAGCACTCCGCGGTGAGCGAGTCGAGTTCTTATACTCCTCGACGGCTTCTTCGCGAGCCTCGGCCGGCATCCTCTCCCTCTCCCGGCTCAAAGCTGCGTAAGGGTAGCGGTTTCTCGGAGAGCTCATCGGCCTTAGCCTCCCGGGAGTTTGACCAGACTCCTCCGCGGCTCCCGGTTTGGTTGCGAGCTCTTCATTTCTTTGCTCCGGCTTGGTCTTGTGCCCGCGGAGCTCATTCGTGACCACTTTGCCTTTTCTAGGCTCTGCTCCCGGCTCGGTCACCCGCTCACTGGAAGCCGCCGAGATCGGACTCCATGGTCGCGAACTCCTTTTCCTTGGCATCCGGGAGGGAGCTCGGAAGTACCCGCCTTCTCCTGGCTGCTCCGGTTCGCGGAGTTGCCCGCGGGTCCTTGGTATTGTTGGCAATCTCGGCGGACGGTATCGCAAGTCTCCGGAGCCTCGTGGCCTTGTTGCCCACTGCGAGGAAGAAAGTCGAATTAGGTGGAAAATCAAAGGCTAAGTGAGGAAGCCGGAAGAAAGGTCCCTACCTCGGTAAGGGCAACCCCAATATCCCCCATCGGGGCGACGTGTTCTCCTTCTCGGCCACCTGGTGGTAGAAGTCGAGGGCAAAGAGCCGGTTGATCGGCCCAATGCCCACGGAGAATTTTGGGCGGGCCAGGGCATATAGGTCTACCCCGGTAATGGCGGGCACGTCCCCCACTTTGCTTCCTTTTCTCCCATGCCTCCTCGCGGGTGGCCGGGGAGGAAATCGGATAGGCAACGGCAGAGCAAATTGTCCGCGGCGGAGGGAGCGGTAGTAGAGGTAGTGGCGGCGGTTGGAGGGCTACGGCTAGGGGTATCCCCCACTTTACAGGTCTTCGAAGACCTCTCCTGTGCGTCGAGTCGGCATCTCTCTCGATCCTTTTCTTGGGTGCTCCTGGTTGTGCCGGAGGCAATAGTGCGGCCGGGAGATGATGCCGGACAGCGGTGGGTGGTGGAGGACCCCGGGGAGGTGGAGCGAGATTCCGGTTTTGAGAATGATTCGGGAAGCGAGCGAGAGGATCCCCAGTTTTCTGCTCGCAGCAGGCACGGTTTTGTCTTTTGTGGGAACCCCTCCCATCTCATTACGCCTCTTCGGGCGGCTTCTTTGTTGGCCTTCATGTTCTTGGCCTTCGGTTGAAGCGGCGTTTAGTGGAGGAGCCATCGAAATTGTATGCAGTCCGGATCTACTGCGGAGGGAAAGAAAAATGGTTAGCAAGCGGTTCAAAAAATCAAAAGCAAAGTAAATTGGCAAACGGTTTCATAGAGGAATCGGAGACCAATTATTTCGGGGGATCGCACTCGGCGCCCGGCATACAGTGCTTACGATCTGCCTCGGGCGGTAATGTTCGTGCACCCGCCAATCGGGTCGCGGGGCGGAGGCTCTATTACTACTGCAGGGGCATGTGGGGCGCCCTCCCTGCGAGGAGCCACCCCGAGGTAGATCGATAGAAGGCTCATCCTCCACTATGGCGCCCACGTCATATACGGGCTCATCCCATTGTCCAAGTAAAGGGCCGAGATGCCTCTACATGGCGGTGCGCATTGCATCGGGCGAGGAAGGGTCCGGATATTTGCTAGCGGCCACCTTCATAGGGACGGGGTGTGAAGGTTTGGAAAAGGGCCATCCGAATCTAGACTCGATCACCGGGATATCCCTCTGGTTCCATTGGTCAAACTTGTTGGAGGGAGGAGAGAAGGTCTGGTAGAGTAGTTCCTAGCCTTCGGGCTCGGAATGCCGCGGCTAATTTGGTTACGATAGTAAGCGTAGAGCCCAGCAATGGTAGGTTCATAACCCGTAGAATCTGCGCACGCAGTGTGAAGGAGGCAAATGGCCGGATGGCATTGGGAGTCGGAGTGCGTAGGCGAGCGGGAGTTGAACTCCCGAGAAGAAATAGAAGAAAGGGTCCGGGGGCGGCCTCAATCCGTTCTCAAAGCTGGGCTCCATAAAAATGCGAGCCTATTGTCCTCGCGGACATCGCCTCTTGTCTCGGCCGCGGTTGTCCTTGTCCTTGAGATGAATATGTCCTAAGGTGCGGACACGGTATGCTTTGCGGTCCACATTATATACTTCGTATATGTCCTCCTCCCAATCAATGGTGGCCACCTCTTTGGCCTTCTTACGGCCACGGCCGGGATTCGCCTCCCTAGGCGGCCTCTTGCCTTTGTTTCGGGCGGGGGCCACAATCACTTCCTCCTCCTCCTCGGAGTCGAGCTCTCGAAGGCATCCACTATATTGGTGGTCTCGGCGGCCTTCTTGGAGGTCCCCGCGCCCTCCTATCCCCCTCTCCTTGGTCATCTTCTTCGGTCTCAGAGCTCGAGGAGCCAAAGAGACCGGTGGGGTCACCACGGGCGGGGGCCACCTCCGACTCAACTTCACCGGTTCCGGTCACCTCGAAGTCGAGGGGTCAAGTTCCTCGGCTGTGCTCGGCTCAATTGTCCTCGCCACAGGGGCCGCGGGCCTGACGGGGGAAAGATGGTCCTTATGGGCGGAACATCTAAAGTGGTCATTCAAGTCTGTGCCGGTGTCCGCGCGGCGTTGGTTTGTTCGGGATCCATCGGTTCGCACTTTTCCCGATCCTGAGCTACTTCGGGGACGCGAATCGCTCTCCTCACTAGTTGATGGCGTTCGGGCCGAGCCTCTCTCGCGGGGAAACTGCCGCACAAAACCCCCCATCACAAAATTTCTCGGCCCTCTTGGTATCCCCCAAACACCAAAACATCACCGTTCCTTTTTACCCTTTTATCCTTGGCCTCCCATGGCCAGGGGTGGGACAAAAGGCCCCCATTGGGATTTTTCGCGAAATACCGGAAGCACTCGAGGATAATCTAAGCCGCCCATGGCCTACCTTCCTAAATATCCCCACTGTCCGTTTACAAACAAACAAACGTATCCTGGAGTGCTCCCATCTCCTAATTCTATGGGACGGCGGGGTCCAAACTCTCGAGTGGTCATTTCGTTCAAAACCCAGAAAAGGAAAAGAAAAATAGAGGGAGATGAAGAAGAAAAAACACCTAACGATTACTTACGAGAGAAAGAGTGAGTGGTGGATTCGGAAAACAGTAGCACGGAGGTCGCAGCAAGATTTCTCTCTCAAAAGCTCTCTGAAGGTTTGGAAACGGTAAAAAGGGTTTGAGGTTTAAGGGTTTGGTATTTATAAGGCCTACCTATACGGGTTAACCCGTTAACCCGTATTAATTAGCCCACAAATCCAACCTCGGACCATGAACCGTTTCCAACGTTTGAAAATTCGAAAAATTAAATACCTTTTGCATTTATTACCCCCCTTGGATGGCTGACACGTACCCCTGACGTACCACTAACCCGTCTTTTCATACGCGAGGGCCCACCTGTTAACCGGGAGGCACGCCATGCGAGGACTACGTGTCACTCAGCCGGTGCCTCCCGAACGTTCCCTTTGGCCCGTAGGGCCAAGCAACAAACAAGGAAAAACGCTAACACCGGTGCTCGCGCGAGGAGCAATTGAAAGGCGGACCGAGCTTCTAGTAGCTCCTCACTCGAGACCATAAATAATCACACTTGGAGCTAGGGGCCATTGATGAGCCCGGATCTATTGGGACCGGGCCGCGCTCGGTCTAGTCCAAGGAACCGGTGCGTGGCGGTTCTAGACATTGGAGGGAAGACCGCGGACAAATAGGCCACTGTGGTCGAGGCCCGTGTCCCTCCTCGGTTCGTCCCCGTCGAGGACCCTTGAAACCCTACTCATTGGATCTCTGCCCGCATGAGTCATGCGCCGCATCAACCGTGCTCGCGTCATATATCTTTGACCGCGGGCACAACGTTGACCGCGGGCGTAAGCCTTCCCGGTTAAATGTCAAGCCTTGCGAGCAAGTTAGCTTGCGCTCTGACAGGCCACTTGCCGGCTCCCCATCACGCATTCAATGCGGCTCGGTCCGGCGCCTACTATTCCATTTAATGCAATAAGCCGGCTACACGGCTCATGTCCCTTTCGGCCATGTCCCCTGGACGATCAATGTTCCCTCCCGACAGACCAATTAGGCTGCGGACACGTGTAGGCGGTCAAATACCAAAGTGCCCCCTAGGGCTGATCTCATTGCTTACCTCAACAAGCACCATTGCATTGCCTATAAATAGAAGGCCTTTACCCCCTTGGGCAAGGTAAGTTCCATATACAATTGAGTAAGCTCTTTTACTCTCTAAACCTAAACACACACACACTCCAAAGGTATTCAAAGCCTTATTACTCAGTATTCTTATTCTCACACCCGAGGGCCTGAGTTGGAGTAACATCCAACTTTGACCTTAACGGTGCTTGTTTGTGTTGTGATCTAGGTACACAAATCCTCCAAATATATCCTAGCCAGATATCCTTGAACCGCTCCTGACCCCGAAAAGCTGTGGCGTCATCAAGAACCAACAAGGAACGTTTAAAACAAATTGAGAACATAAATCCACCCTGTCATAGATTACACAGTACCAGCAGCAGTTCTCTTGGATTTAGAGGAAACTTAATACAAAATTATTTATTATCAAAAGTTAGTTTACTCTTTCTAAGCATATAAAATCTGCGAATACATGCATCCGAGATACACATGAGGACGTGGATAGACACAGACACACAGGTAACAATTTTAAGGTATCAATGTTGACTTCAATAACACCTGAAAAGTAACAAAAAACATACAAATTGGACAATCTGCTTTAGATGTGACCTCCAAATTGGAAGCATAGCATATTTCATCAAGTTGATACCTCATTCTCTTGGGTTTTCATTTTCATTTTAATGCAAGGCACAAAGGTTGGGTAGCCAAGTCTCTAAGCTAATTTCATTTAAACTAACATGTTTCCCTTTCTTGAATCCAGTATCTTTACAGGTGGCACTTAATCAAATCAACAATGGAACAAAAAGGTGAAACAATAAAAGATTCAGTGACCTTTACCCTTAACCACGTAGAAGGATACAACCATTTGGCTGCAAATTGAAATGCCTACAGTGTAAAGTTCAGTGATGGAGTTCAGAAATAAAGGCGAAAAGGGTAGAAAGGGAAGGACATAAAATAATGTAAAGGACGACAACATAATAAATCAAGCAGCATTGTTTAAGTGTTTTACCAAAATAAGAGTGAGTAGTGATTGACTGAAATCTCTAATCTAGCATTTGTTACTAAACAAGTATCACATCATAACCATAGGCATAGCCACGAACCAGCACACTTACTACATTCACCAACGTTTGTCATTGATATATATTTCAGCCACAATAAGGTATTTGTCGTGATTGTTTTTAAAGAGCCCGAACAGAACATGAAAGAGAAATAAAATCGCAGATGATGACTTTGGTATGGAAGCATGCTTAGTGACGTACCACTCTATATCAAAGTACAAAAGATGCATAGCAGTGAGTTTCAAGAGGTTTTCTCTAATTAAACACGATTTAAGGCTAGAGTAAACTATAACCCTACATGTATCAGCAAATATTCCCTTTACATATCGAACTCTGATACAAGAATGTAAAACTAACGCAACACCATGTCAAATGAGGATAAATAATGCCTGGAAGGAACTAACTCAATGTAACAAGACTCTGAACACTGCCGCACAAAGAACGCTAATTTTAAATGTGCAACACCTGATATTGCTTGTGTTTAAAACAAGAACGACCTATATTGATAAGTTTATCAGTTTGAAGAGGTTTTATCAGTTTTAGAAAGTTCCTTAATCTTTTATTATTGTCTCTCTCTAGTTGTCTATAATTTATGATAAGTAGGAAATCAATCGCATTTCAACTGGAAAGAGATTCATATTTGACTAACCTCAACAACTACAATTGAATGGGGTGAGAAATCACGAGAATGAACAAATAGTTTATGGTATTTGGTGACAAGAGGACGAATGGAATTACCAGCTCCACAACCAACCCGTCAATGTAACAAGTCAATAGTGTTATGCGGCCACAACATGTTGCAACCTGAACGCAACAACGAATAGTTATTTCCTGCCGAGTCAAAATAGGACATCCAAGTATATACGCTCTTACACTAACAACTCCCTCCATCCCTAAATGAGCTCCCAATTAGGAACGGGCATTGCAATCTGATAACTTGTAACAAAAAAAAAAAGATTTCTAATGTAATGCGAACAGAGAAATCAGCAATAATTTCAAATTACATTGAGAATCCTTAGATTACTATGGTGGTCTAAAGTTAATTAAAGTTGCTCAACCCAAATCGTAGAAGACGAAAAGCATGAGTGAGGCATGTCCATATCAAGAAAGGTTCAAACAGCATAGGGCTTTATAAATCCATATGAGATAAAAGAACTATCAACTATGCACGCGACTATATGAAAATTCTGAAAGGGAATCGCAGACCAGCCTTAATATTGAAAGCATGTCCAGCCCATTTCAAGATGTATACTGAGAATTCAACTTATCAAGAATGATAGGATGGCAAATTTCTCAAAACCGCAATAAGAGAGAGAGGGAGAGAGAGAGAGAGAGAGAGAGAGAGAGAGAGAGAGAGAGTTTTATAATCAATTTGATGATTAAGTCTAGAGAAAGAGAAAGGAAACGTGAACAAGCGTAAGAGATTAGAAAACTTACCTCGAAAATAACCTCTCCATTAGGGTAAACTGAAACTTCATCGGAAAAATGGTTTTCCCAATTCCTTTCCAGTTAATGTCGATCATTGAAAAATAGCAATTGATTTACAAGAAGTAAATATTAGAAATTGGCACTGAAATTAGGAATAGTTGAAGGAGGAGAAGATGAATGGAACCTTGTATTGGTGACGCGTGGCTATGGCGGTGAAGATCGCGACGGAATGTAGTGGGCGGAGACTAGGGTTAGGAATGGCAGGGACCGGGAAATGGCGGGTGCTCTCCCTACTCTTATATACTTGGGGGTGAGCGTGATTTGCACGCTAGATCGTATTAAAAAAATATACTCCGTATAACGGATAGTTTTGTCACCGACAAATGTTGGGCTTTTTAATCCTCAAACGGGCCCGGATAATTTAATTTGATTTAGCGCTAGGATGGTTTGAGCTCAACTTGATTAAGATTTTTCTTTCTTTTAGAAAAAAAAATAATACTCCCTCCGTTTCAAAATGTTTGTCCTATTTGACTTTTTATTGAACTTTGACCACAAATATATAACAATTTAATTATGTTCATGAAATTCTAAAAATTCCTATTGATTCACCATTAATAATATTATCTACAACAACTCTTAGAATTTCATGAACATGATTAATCTCTCATAAATTTGTGATCAAAGTTCAACAAAAAAGTCAAATGGGACAAATATTTTGAAACGGAGGGAGTAGTTATTTATTGACATTCACATGAATGTCAGAACATTGTAAAGCCAAATAACAAATAAGAGCCTGAAAAATTTGAGAGTCGTTCATATAATTGGGTCTAAAACTCACATATAAGAGCATAAAGTTAGGAAAAACAAGCAATTAAAAGTTGTTTGACACAAATGTTATATTTTCTCGTTAATATGTGTCATGTACATGAGAACTCAATTGAAATTAATGTTACTATTTAATATTTAATGGGTTAAATGAATATTTATTTTAAACTTTAAAGGACTAAAAGTAAATTTTTTACTGATATATAATTCACTAAATTTATTTTATTTTGAAAAATGTTTCACTAAATTATTAATTTTTTGGAAAATAATTTTACTAAAATTTTATTTTCAAAAATATTTCAGTAAATTATTTTTTTAAATAAATTTAATAAAATAATCTAGTCTAAAATCAGAATCCCTAAAATCATATTTTTCTCTCCTTTTAATGAATCCACGTCACCCATCCTTCCCCCTCTTATAAGCATAAAAAATGAGATATCTATAATATAAATGAGGAAAGTGAGATGAATAGTTGTATGAATAGTTGGATGAATAGTTGTATGAATAGTGTCAAAAAAAAAAAATTCCATTTTATCCTCACTAAGTTGTCCCTTTCCCATTTTGCCCTCACTTTTAATTAAAAAAATATCACGTGTCCTCGGACACGGCTTTTACTAGTATAATTACATTTAAAATTAGGTGACGTGGGTGGTTTTGAA
The DNA here is from genome assembly GCA_022495995.1 of Adenophora triphylla var. japonica. NCBI lineage: Eukaryota > Viridiplantae > Streptophyta > Magnoliopsida > Asterales > Campanulaceae > Adenophora > Adenophora triphylla. The sequence goes on from JAFEMH010000420.1 coordinate 723,360, forward strand.
GAGAGAGGAGGTATAATTCTAGGAATTTTAATTTTAGGGTGGGAAGTGGGATGAATAGTTGTATGAATAGTGCCAAAAGTTTTTTTCCCATTTTATCCTCACTAAGTTGTCCCTTTCCCATTTTGCCCTCACTTTTAATTAAAAAAATACCACGTGTCCTCGGACACGGGCTTTTACTAGTATAATCTATATTATATATATAAAGAGAAACGTTTTATGCCATCACATTAAGCCATGTCACTATTATGACATGGCATTATGTGATTCACCCATTGGCCAATTATTTTCTATATAAATCAAGTGGTTAAATTTGGAAATCTATCAAGGGTATTTTAGTCATTTATGTTCATGGCATAAATGTAGATATTAGACATTGAAATCAACATCAAGTGCTTTTGATTGGATGCCTTAATTTACAAATTTATTTTACCCCAAATTCTTTGACCTCAATTATTTTATAATAAATTAATTTAAAAAAATTTGTTTACACCAAAATTCATAAAAAAAATTCCTCTACAAATAGAGACTAATTTCATTTGATTCGGACACAGAAAAAAATCTTTTTTCTTGAATATAAATAAAAAACTTTATAATAAATTATTTTTTCCACCTTAAATCATTAAAAAAATTCCTCCAAAAATAGATAGTACTTTCATTTTATTCGGACAAAAAAAAATCCTCTTCTTTGAAGTGCATGTCAATATTCTAAAAAATAAATGTAGTATAAATAGGTAGTTTGAAAGAGTGAGAGGAAGAAGTGGGTTGGGTTTGATGAGGGAGCGTAGTGTTTGGGAAAAAAAAAATCATTTAACACATTGTTAGTTGTTTTTGGATTTTGATTTTTCTTCTCAAAATTAAATAAGTTAAATTGAAAAAGAATATTATAATTTTGTTCATGATGAGTTAATGTAAACAAATATGATATTTATTTAAAAAAATCATCTTTTTTGAATATAAATCAAATATTTTATAATAACTTTTTTTTTAATTTTTTTTCACCAAAAATCATAAAAAAAAATCTTCCAAAAATAGAGACTACTTTCATTCGATTTAGACACAAAAAAAAAATCATTTTCTTTGAATTGCATGACAATATTCTATCTAGCTATATAATATATGAAAAGAGAAACATTTTATGCCATCACATTAAGTCATGTCACTATTATGACATGGCATTATGTGATTCACCCATTGGCCAATTATTTTATATATAAATCAAGTGATTAAATTTGGAAATCTATCAAGGGTATTTTAGTCATTTACGTTCATGGCATAAATGTAGATATTAGACATTGAAATCAACATCAAGTGCTTTTGATTGGATGCCTTAATTTATAATTTTTTTCCCCCAAATTCTTTGACCTCAATTATTTTATAATAAATAAATTTTTTTAAAAAAATTTGTTTACACCAAAATTCATAATTATTTTTCCTCTACAAATAGAGACTAATTTCATTTGATTCGGACACAAAAAAAAATCCTCTTTCTTGAATATAAATCAAATATTTTATAATAATTTTTTTTCCATCTAAAATCATTAAAAAAATTCCTCCAAAAATAGATATTACTTTCATTTTATTCGTACAAAAAAAAATCTCTTCTTTGAAGTGCATGTCAATATTCTAAAAAATAAATGTAGTATAAATAGGTAGTTTGAAAGAGGGAGAGGAAGAAGTGGGTTGGGTTTGATGAGGGAGTGTAGTGTTTGGGAAAAAAAAACTCATTTAACACATTGTTAGTTATTTTTGGATTTTGATTTTTCTTCTCAAAATTAAATAAGTTAAATTGAAAAAGAATATTATAATTTTGTTCATGATGAGTTAATGTAAACAAATATGATATTTATTTAAAAAAATCATCTTTTTTGAATATAAATCAAATATTTTATAATAATTTTTTTTCACCAAAAATCATAAAAAAAAAATTCTTCCTAAAATAGAGACTACTTTCATTCGATTTGGACACAAAAAAAAAATCCTTTTCTTTGAATTGCATGTCAATATTCTATCTATCTATATAATATATAAAAAGATAAATATTTTATGCCTTCACATTAAGCCATGTCACTATTATGACATGGCATTATGTGATTCACCCATTGGCCAATTATTTTCTATATAAATCCTCTTTCTTGAATATAAATCAAATATTTTATAATAAATTATTTTTTTTATTTTTTTTCCACCTAAAATCATTAAAAAATTCCTCAAAAAATATATATTACTTTCATTTTATTCGGACATAAAAAAATCCTCTTCTTTGAAGTGCATGTCAATATTCTAAAAAATAAATGTAGTATTATGTTTGTGAATTATGTTCCGGGACGGAGGGAGTATATAAAAAGATAAATATTTTATGCCTTCACATTAAGCCATGTCACTATTATGACATGGCATTATGTGATTCACCCATTGGCCAATTATTTTCTATATAAATCCTCTTTCTTGAATATAAATCAAATATTTTATAATAAATTATTTTTTTTATTTTTTTTCCACCTAAAATCATTAAAAAATTCCTCAAAAAATATATATTACTTTCATTTTATTCGGACATAAAAAAATCCACTTCTTTGAAGTGCATGTCAATATTCTAAAAAATAAATGTAGTATAAATAGGTAGTTTGAAAGAGGGAGAGGAAGAAGTGGGTTGGGTTGGGTTTGATGAGGGAGTGTAGTGTTTTGGAGAAAAAAAATCCATTTAACACATTGTTAGTTATTTTTGAATTTTGATTTTTCTTCTCAAAATTAAATAAGTTAAATTGAAAAAGAATATTATAATTTTGTTCATGATGAGTTAATATAAACAAATATGATATTTATTTAAAAAAATCCTCTTTTTTGAATATAAATCAAATATTTTATAATAATTTAAAAAAAAAATCACTAAAAATCATTAAAAAAATTCTTTCAAAAATAGAGACTACTTTCATTCGATTTGGACACAAAAAAGAAATTATTTTCTTTGAAGTGTATGTCAATATTCTAAAAAATAAATATAGTATGAATTGGTATTTTGAAAGAAGGAGAGGAAAAAGTGGGTTAGGTTTGATGAGGGAGCGGATTGTTTGGGGAAAAAATTTTCATTTAACACAAATGTTAAATTTTTTAAAATTTTGATTTTTCTTCTCAAAATTAAACAAGTTAAATTGGAAAATGAATATTATAATTACGGTCATGATAAATTAATGTAAACAAATATGATATTTATTTATTATTACTATTATTCGTATACTAATAAATGATACTCCCTCCGTCCCACTTCAAGGGTCCTACTTTCCCTTTTGGTATGTCCCACTTCAACAAGAGTCCTTTCCATAAATGACATGTTTTGAATATATTTATACCCTTGTAATTTAAATATATTGATTCAATATTTCTCACAATATCCAACGTAACGGTAGGGGTTTTTTTTAAATAAAAAGAATCATATTATTAACGATAATAAATTCATTATACATTAAGTTTATGTATTTGAATGCGTACTTGATTTGCTACTAGTACACAAAAGCCCGTGCCATTGGCACGGGTCAGTACGGAAAGGAAGACAGTATGAAAAGAGAAAGACGTGGGGAAACTGAAATCGCATGCTAACTATATGATGTTTTAAATGTAATTTTAACTACCCATCAACTACCTTTCACCATCTTTCCAAGACATTTATTTGACAAAACAGTGAGCGAGTGAGTAACTGGTTCATTTACATAAGATTAAAATAATACCCCTAATAGTCAGATTGAAGTAAATAAATATAAAGATACCAAAAAAGTTTGAGAATGAAATGCTAGTTACTACTCCCTCCATCTGGTAAGATAGTAATCATAATAAGTCAAAATTGAAATACACAGAGAAAATGTATATCAATTTTATTCATAAGTAACAAATAGTTCTCATTCATTATCACCCAATACCACCTTGGAAGTGTCAAGTGAATAATCAATATCAACACCAAAATAACATATCAAAAACACATAAATTAAAACTTCACGAATTTCAGATATTTTGACCAAAGTAAAGCCAAGGTTAAAAAGGATAAATAAAAATCTTAACTATCTCATTTTTACTCAAGTAAACCCATATATTAAGTTCATAGAGACACATATAGGGGTTATATTGCAATTGGAGAGAGAGAGAGAGAGAGAGAGAGAGAGAGAGAGAGAGAGAGAGAGAATGGCACGGTGACATTACAATATAAATAAAGCGTGATTGAGTTCAAGCTAGACTTTCAAAATGCACTAAGTCTAGTATTTATCATTACAATGTAAATTATAAAACACCATAACCACAAATCATTCGTTTTCCTATTTCTATCCAACTTTCAAAACTATTTCATATAGATCTACTCTTAACATTCTTTATATATATTCAACATACTTTCGTATAGGGATGTACTCTAGTCTTTTGCAGAGACTGACCATACATACTTGCACCTTCTCCGTGAACCAATCAACAAATGCTACCAATATGTATGAGAGAGAGAAAAAAAGAGAAACAATAACTTTAATCATTGATCGATCAGATTTCTTTATCAAAATTTCTTGATAAAAAAAATAAATAAAAAAAAAAATAACTTCCTCTTTCAGTGAAATGAGTTAACAGATTTCTTACGGCCTATTTGTGAAAAGTTACAACTGATGAATAAAAAAATCATATCACAAAAATCTTGGATCCTAGAATATATATGCACTAACCAGTATCAAATTATGAGTCTTTTGAATCCTTGTGCTAGTAGTTATCCATAAGAAGATAGTGTTTTGCATACTATTGAACCTTTTGCCCTGATTTATGATCATTGTACTCAATCACCGTAGTTATAGCTAATGCAATCAATGTAAGAGTCCATGCGTGCAACTGCAACCTAAATTGGCATCAAGAAGCCACAAAGGATTAGTCAAGCAGATTTGATAATATTAAATACGTATGTAACAGTGCAATATTCTTTTTAAAAACCAAAAACTAAACAACAATTTCGGAAGATCACAACTTCATAAATATACACTCTCTATGTTCCATAACAACTTACACCATTTTCCTTTTGGGTATCCCATTGGTAAGTTCATTTTGATAAGAGAAAATCGGAAGCTCCATAAAAGGCACCACAACAACAAAATTGATCAAGTACATTCGACAAATAACTATATGCCCACATGCATAACTATATTCTAAAACTTAGACAAAGTCCTTAGTCATCACTACATATAGATTTATGAATTCACAACAGCTTCAACTATATAAAACTAATGCCAAGATGGAAAATAAATCTCCAAATTCACATAGAAAAACAGAGAGAAAGAAAAAGAACCCGTTTCTCTTGCAGAGGAGTTTGTTCTCATTGATAATTACTTCAAGCATGTTTCATAAAACAAATCCCACAAATTTAATAAACTCTAAATTCATAATCAAATACATAGCTTATAATATCTAATTCTAATTAAATACACAAATATGTGTGTAAAAATACATGTCAGACTCAAAGAGAAAGTAATATACAATATACTATAAGAAAAATGAATATGAAATAACACTTGCAAACTAATGAAAATATCAGCGCAAAACAAAATCAATTTGTCTTCAAATTGAAGTTATATTTGGCATAACCCTATGAGTACAGAACTTGGAGTTTAGACAAAAGAACCAAAAAAATCAGCAAGTTATGAATTTTACATGTTTCTTAGATAAAAAATCAATCAGTATGCATTCCCCAAAATGAAGTGAACATGAATAAGAACCACAACTTTTCAATCCATTAATTTTCTCTTGCATGCCTTATCCCAACAAAAGAATGACATAATCTCTAAAAGGGTTAAAAATCTAAACAAATTAAAACTTGTTTTTAAGCAGCAGATCAGTGGTGTAAAAGAAAAAAAATGCATCTATGCTCTCAAATCCTAGAAATTAATATTCGATTATAAACTGAAGTACAACAACGAAATGGAACACATTTAATAGGCGGAGTTCCGAAAAAAAATACCTTCTGGAAACTTCAAGCCGCTTCGAAGATTAGACGTTGTTGGTGCGGTGAAATACCTTACAAATTGAATTAAAATTAAAACCAATTCAACAATCAAAGTAAGAGAGGAGCAAAACTACATTTATCTCATTGCGAGGAGGATTGCACCACTATCAAAAAGAAATTGCGAGGATGAAGTAGAAAGGAAAAAGAAAAGTGTGAGGTAAATTGGAAATCCAGACTATGCAGAAAAGAGAGATGGAGTAGCGGTTGTGGCCATCGACAGAGAGAGAGAGAGAGGGAGAGGAGAGGAAAAGGAAATTACAGTTGATTAGAGGGATCCTTGAATTTGGATAGGCAGTTAGTTAGGGTGATCAGTGGAGGAAGAAAAGTTTTGAGATTCAATAATCTTAGCCCTTCTTTGTCTTTTGTAAAATTGAATCTCAACCACTATTTGTGTGGCAGTTAAAATCCACAAGTATTGTAATATATCTCTTTATCTCTCTCCCTCACTCACTCACTCACTCACATAGATATAATTTGAGACAATGGGTCAAAGGTAATTGCTGGCTAGCTAACCAAACCATTATGTAGGCATTGCCATTGACTGCAAACAACTACATATAGTTGGAGAAAGACCTTCAAATAAAACCAATACCTAAAGTCCCTCATGCTCCCAATATTTTAAATCAACAAAACTCACCACAAAGTTATTGGTTCTATGTACCTACTAAACAATAATACAAATAATCTTCAAATTCCAACTGCAAACATGGGTGTGGTTGTTAGTCTCCGACGAACGATGCAGTGGTGAAGGGGTTGAAGTAAACAATTAATGATAGCAAGTTTACAAAATTACACAATATGAAAATGGAGAAAAGAAATTGCTAACGCTTTGCGCACCAAACAATGAAAAGCAAAAAAGAATAGTGAAAGCAAGCAGATTAAAAAATGAGACCTTTTAAAGAGATTCTTACAGTCGATCTTCATCTTTTAACTTTCAGACGGTTCTACTGCTAGGAATCGTCATGTGCGTGAATCTTATACGGTGGCATGAGATTACATAACCTTAATAACAATAAAAAAAAATACACCCATCACAAATAAAGGTGATTTTCCAGCCACATCCCACGTAGCTACAAATACCCTAACAAAAATATAACAAACTAAATAAAGGGATCAAATAATAATCAAACCCCTAAAAATTTTAGATAGAAAGATTAAAACCCACCTATAGTTATTAACGTATGTAACTTAGGCAACATTGAAGGTCAATCATACTCCTTATTTCTCCATTCTTTCTTCATCCCCACCTGAAAAAGCTTAAACCAATATGTATATCAGTATACTAATATGTATATCAGTATAATATGTGATAGTAAAGTAAATACACCCATCACAAATAGAAGATCTATTTTGCATTCAAACTCCATTCCTTAATAGTACTCCCTTCGTCTCAAATTAAATTGATTAAAAAAAAAAAAATTTCTCTTGATTAAGGTAGTAGATAAGAGATAAGCTGATCCGAAGAAATTAGAGAACTCCCAATAGATTGCCTAAAATTCTTGGTTTACACCCAAATTAAACATTTTCAAACTGCTCAATCACATCTTGGCAAAAATCGAAAGCATACAATCAACCATGAACAATTAACCTAAAACAAAGCAATGCAGATTTCTAAACTAAACCCAAAACCACCGACATAACACCAAAATATAAATAGAGAAATGGGGTATAGAATAGAACTTTGAATACCCAGATCAACGGGAGGATCTTAGTGTTCGACGATAATGGATGACAATGGGGGTGGCATGGGTCTCCACCGAATACAATGCGTCTCCATACTTGCATGCCTCTATCTGCAAATCTAAAATCAAACCAAACACACAAAAACAAAATAATAGTATCAATCCAATTTCAATACCAATAAAATACAGACCCAGATAAATTAATTGAATTTCATGAACAATAAAATATCCAACAAACTAAATTAAGAAAAGTTGTGAAATATAACATTTGGATTGGTGAGTGGAAGAGCCAAGGTGAGAGGTGGGTGGATCCGAAGAACTCTTAGGTGGCGTTTGGTTCGGTGGAAAAAAAGTGAAGGAATGGAATTGTCAATGGAATTGAATTCCTTAAGGAATTGGAATGGAAAAAAACTGGTCAACCCCCTCCGTTTGGTTGGCACGGAATGGAATGGAATTGTCATTCAATTCCTTGGCAAATCATGTTTGGTTTGAAAATACAAATTATAGGAATGGAATGAAAGCATATAAAATGACCAATTTACCCTTTAAAAAAAATTGGGAGGGGGGGGTGGGGGGGTAGGTAGGGGGTATGCAAAATGAGTAAAAAAAAAATTTTGTGGGGGGTGGGGTGGGGTGGGGGTAAAGAATTTGGATGGGGGGGAGGGTAGGCGAGAAAAAAAATAATTTTTTTTTTTGGGGGGTGGGGGGGTGGGGTGGGGGGTAGGGCTGGATGGGGGGAGGGTAGGCAGAAAAAAATTAAAAAAAAAAATTGTGGGGTGGGGGTGGGGGTGGGGTGGGGTGGGGTGGGGGTGGGGTGGGGTGGGGTGGGGGAGTAGGCAGGGCTGGGTGGGGCTGGGTAGGGGTGGGTAGGGTTTAGGGGTATTTTGGTCAATTTTTATTTTTTTTTCCATTGCCAAAGGAATTCAACATTTCATCAATTTTATGATGGAATGTTGAATTCCTTTATTTGAAGGAATTAAGCATTCCAATGGATTTTTTTTTTTTTAAAAAAAGAATGAACCAAACATGGGAATGAAATTGGTCAAAAGGAAATTTTCCATTCCTTTCCCCCACTTTCCTATGAACCAAACGCCCCCTTAGCGTCTAGCGTCTTATTCTGGCCTCTCAGATAGACCGCATTTGGGAGAGAGAGAGAGAGAGAAAAAAAAAACACGTCTTACGATTTTGCAACAACCAACGTGTAGACATGGTGAAGGTCAAAAACCCCGCTGCAATGGCACCGTGTGGGAATCACTTTCGTTCAGTAGCCCTCAGAAACTACTTAAATTAGTTAACATAATTGAAGTTTTGGAATTAGGGTTTTAAAATTGAGACACTAACCTTGCGAGATAAACGGAAACCAATTACTTGATTGTTGTTAGAGGAAGAGATTGGAGAGATACAAAGAGAGGGAACGGGGATGAATGAGGGCGCGATCAAAGCCGATTAACTGCAGCGGTTACCAAACCCCACTCCGATGCCCTTTGCTCCGCCACCCCAATTTCACCTCCCTGACCCCCGCTGTTGGCATCTTCCTCTCATTACCGTTCACAATTGCGGAGATGGGCTTAGTTTGGGCAATAGCAGCCGGTGACCTCTTCCCCTATTTCGCCATTGGCGCATCAGAAAACAGAGAAAATTGAAGACGGGAAGAAACTGCTATATGACGATGAGGGAGAGGGAGGGGAACATGGGTAACAGCGAGGTTAACTCTTGGGGTAGTTATGCCTGGATGAATCTCAGCCCTTGAAACAGATTGTCAAGAATCAATCTTGACCACCACTTATAGGGAGCTAAGAGGCAGTTATTTGCCCCTTGTATTGTATTATAGATGTACGCTCTCCTGACAAATAAAGTTTATGCATAGAATAATGGAAAATACTCCAACCGTCCCATAATGGAATGCCCAAAAAAATTCAAATTTGCTCTTGATCAAAAGCAAATTTCAAAACTTTTTGGACATTCATTTCAAATATGCTCTTGACTAAGAATAATTTGATAATTTTGTGAGGAAGTTTGTGTAAATTTTATAAGCTCAAATCATTACGCGAGTTTGTGTAAATTATATATTCTCCATCTCTTAAAAAATCGGTGATAAAGTGTACACAAATTTTTATTTTTATAATAAAAATAGATTTTTGTGACCAAAATATGTTTGGCCATCCCAACATATTTAGGCTAAATGGAGTTAGTTTGAATGTAGTAATTAATTTTCTGTGTGTACATGATACTCCCTCTATCCCAAAATGATCATCTCACTTTTTTATTGTTGGATATAAACCTAACATATTGTTTTCGTTTATTTAAATGAAATTACAGATTATAGCAATAAGTAATAATAGCTTTAATATGCTCGTCGAATCTCGACGGGTTACTTACTAGTTACATTTAAAATTAGGTGACCTGGGTGTTTTTGAAGAGATAGGAGGTATAATTCTAGGAATTTTAATTTTAGGGTAGACTAATTTAATGAAATATTTATTTTACAACATGTGAAGTGAGTTCTCAATTTTTTTCAAAAGAAGTTAATATTTATGTAAATATTTATTTTTTTTTAGAAAAAATAGTAAAATTATATTTTTAGTAATATATAATTTAAAACATCTGACTTGGGTTTTCATTATTTTTTCAATAAAATAATAATAATTTAGTAATATATTTATTTAAGAATAACTAATTTAGTGATATATATATATATTATATTATATTATATTATATTATATTATATTATATTATATTATATTATATTATATATATATATATATATTAAATAATTTAGTGAATTATATATTAGTGAATAATTTACTTTTAGTCCTTTAATGGTTAAATTATTCATTTTAGCTTTAAAATAGTAACATTAATTTTCAACTAAGTTCAGTTGTGCACGATACATGCTGATTTAACGGAAAAATGTAACATTTCTGACAAAAAGCCTTAAATTCCTAATTTTTCCTACCTTTGGGCTCATATTGTAATAAAACCAAATTTTCTAAATTTTCTTTAAAATGTGTTTTGAAAATGAAGGGTGACATTCATGTAAATAATAATAAAATCATATGTTTTTCAATACTAGCACAAAGACTTTTAAATAATAGCATTAGTACTTTTTTAGCACTACCACACTAATAATTTTTTAAGGAGCATTTACTAAAAACTACTTTTGATAAATGGACAGTACAAAAAAACTCACATAAGTTGGATATTACAAAAAACTCTTTAAATATTACAAAAACTACTTCTTTTTTTGTGTTTATCTGTCAAACAAATGATAAATGCATTTATTAGTTATAAAAACTGATAAATTCATTTATCAGTTATAAAACAGATAAATGAATTTATCAATGTAAAATGCATTTATCAGTTGTTTAACAAAAATATTAAGCACAAAATACTCTTTAAATAAATGATAAATTATTTATCAATTATAAACATCTGATAAATGCATTTATCAGTTGTTTTAATCAAAAATTAAGCACAAAATACTCTTTAATAATTGATAAATAGACTTATCAGTTATAAATAATTGATAAATGCATTTATCAGTTGTTTAACAAAAAAATCAAGCACAAAATACGAGTAGGTATTGTGAAAAATTAGTTTTCTCAAAATATTATGGAAAAACTATTTTTCATCATTTTTCATCCCTCTTATTAGTTGGGCTTAGTGTTTAAAAACTAATTTTTTCTGATGTTATGGAAAAATTAGTTTTTCACAAGATTTCGGCTTTTTGTTTTTGTAAATAACATATTTTTGAAATAATTTTTGGTAGAAATTCTTTTTTTTTTTTAATTTTCTACCAAATATTATTTCAAAAATATGTTATTTACAAAAACAAAAGGCCGAAATCTTGTGAAAAACTAGTTTTTCCATAACATCAGAAAAAATTAGTTTTTAAATACTAAGCCCAACTAATAAGAGGGTTGAAAAATGATGAAAATTAATTTTTTCATAATATTTTAAGAAAACTATTTTTTCACAAAACCTACTCATAATCGAAAGAGCACTTAAAATTTAATTTAATTCAATTAAATTATTAAGTAATGAGACGGTTGGGTCCCGCATAATATATTAGGCCTATGCCCTACGGTGCTGAGGACCAAAACCGATTTGGCGGTAGTAGCCCTAGTCAGTTTTTCTTTTGACCTAACTCTTTTCGACTTTTCTTTCCCTCTCTCTCTATCGATCGTGTCCCTTTCGTTGGTGGCGAATTACAAAAACTGTTAGGCGCCATGGATGGCTCATCAGCGCCGTTGTCGGAATCTAAGCCAACGGCTAGTGGCGCCTTCAAATTTCTTGACGGCCTCCCCTCTTCTGGCCTTTTCTCCTCCACTGTCATCTCTTCTAATCTGGTATACTTTTTCTCAAAACCCTAATTTTCCTTTTTCACCCGCGTAATTACTTTTCGTGTTTTTGATTATTTAATTCGAAATTTCTGTTCTGTGAACTTACAATTGATCGCCGTGGTAAAGGTTTATTGTACCTCTATATATGTTTACACTTGGTGGTGTTATTGAAGTGGTCAGTTTTATAACTTTGTTTAGCTATGTTTTTCATCTCTGCCTAATATATTTTGGGGTCTTGCATTTACTCATAATTTTAGTTATATTTGGTTGCTCCATTTTGAATTTGAGTTCTGAATTGACAACTCTGGATATCTTGAATTTGGTAATTAATTGAACTATAGATGTATGAATTGTTGTTATGGCCTGTCCAGTTTAATTGCTACCTTTTGGTTACTTAGCCAGAAGTTTTTGTCAGTGATACAAAGTGGTTACTGAAACTTAAAGCCAATCTCTTTTGATAAATCTCTATAGGAGTGTTTCTGCGCCTAATTGAATGAAGTACTGAAGAAGGCACATACAGATTGGGGTAAAGAACTTTCAAATCGATAGAGGAATGATTAAGAATATAGATTCTGAAATTTCATGGTTCTTCTTCACAATTGGCATTGTCTTTAGCAAATTGGATTGGTGGTACTCTGCAGTTGTCTTAAATTTAAGGAAGAAAGAGATTGCTTAAAGATTGAATGTCGAGGATGGTTTTCCTATTTACTCTTCATAATTCTCACTATAACACTAGTATTCTCCTTTTTGTCTTCTGAGCTGTATAGAGATTTAATGTAGTTACATTTACTATCTTAGTTTGGTTGACAAATATAGGTTGGAATATATTATGGTACTCTTTATATGTTAAATGAGAGTAGAAAGCATTGAAGATGTTTGTGGCAGAATTTGAGATGACCAGTGTGCCCCCTATAGTATGGTCATTTTTCAATTAAGGGGTTGGTTTGTGATTCCTTGCGTGGAAGAGAAGCCTGTCAGGTTCAGTATAAGATTTCTTTAAGGGTTGCAGATTCATTCTTGGTTTGTACAAGTCTACAAACGACTCAGGATTTTACTAATGTGTGCTGTGATTGGCTTACCAAAGTGTTTTCGTTTATGCCCAGAGTGCTTCTGGTCTCACAAGTTAGGGTTAAATTTTTCATTTTAATCCTGCTAAGGGGTGTGGTCTTCTTGCACAGTATATCAATCTTTATGGACAACGTAGTTTTGCACTGGAACTTTTATCGAGTCACCAACACAAAAACACGCAGAATTAATGTTTGGAAATGAGCAGGTAAAAGGGCACTCAATAAGTTAACCTGTGAGAATCAAAAGATTGAACGCAGAGTGCATAATTAAAATACTCTCTACACCCCAAAAAGATAGTTCCAATTTACTTTTCGTTTTGTCTGAGAAAGGATTTCTAAAGAAGCCAATAACTGTTGTCCAATTTAAGAAATTACAAGCAAGCATAGCATCATCCATAAAAAATCGACTTGGCAAATGGGATTTTCGTTTTTGGACAGAGGGAGTAGTATAGACCACTATAAAATGTCCTACCACCAACCCTTTTAAAGCCATAACATGGCATGTTAGGTACCGTTTTCGGAAAATGAAGCTGTCTTGAAGACATTGTTCTATCATGTTTGACAACTTGTTTGTTGTCTGGAAGAAGTATTTTGATATGCATGAATATACAGACATAATCTATGTATGGGCTCTCATTGATATACTTGCAGATGTTTCCATTTATGCCTCTCTTACATTTGTAAAAACTTTGTGCAGGGAGGGATGCGGGTGTATATTACTGATCATGATACATCACCGCCAGGTCTTTTTCCTATTTAGAGTTCTTTTGTGCTGTGTGTATGTGTGTGTGTGGATAGAAGCAATCATATGCTATAAATGGTCCTCCCAACCCAAATAAACTACATTAACAATAAAGGGTTGAGCTAGCTCTTCTGGTCTTCTGCATTTTAGAGTTATTAGTGCCTTGGTTGAGTTTGAAATTAAATCATTCTGAGTATGAATTTGTGATGAAATATTCCCCTATCTGCCCTCTGAAGTAGCTGTATCCCCTTTCGTGTCAAGTCGTTAGGGAAGAGGTGAACCTTTTATTAAACCTCCTGTAAAAGTTGTCTTTTATCAAGAATGCAAATTAATACATCAGTCACCAGTAAGGTGATGCAATCTTTGCACTGATGGTAAAGGAAAATAAGCAGAGTTGGATGGAAATCTTAGATTAGGCGCAATCTGGTATTGCCAAAAGCTAAGACTTCTACTTGTCAATTTTAGGCCAAAATACGTTTACCCCCCCCCCCCTCAAGTATACCATCAATCCCACGTTGCATCCTCGTTTGAAAAGTCGGTTTGTTTGGTACCTTTACTTTGAAATCGTCCCACTTTGCACCCTCCGTCCAAGGGCCGTTAAAAAAACCAACATAATCTGTCATGTGCATCTCACATGATGGACATTTTTGTCATTTAACTTAAAATAGAAAGGGCTTAAACGTCATTCAACTGTGAAATTTAACCAAAGCGTTGGCTGTTTTTTTTCTGGAGCCAAATGCCACTGCCATTGCCACTGCCAAGTGCTACCACCAAACTGCCGCCAGGCCACCACCAAACAATAGCACTTACTGGAAATGTGCCTCTGTGGCCTCCAAAGTCCACCATTGCCACCCAATGTCGAGCATAATCAAAATCCTTCCTAGTCAAAGTCAAGCAAACTCAGAATAAAATTTGGGCAAAATAAATTCCTGTTTCCCAAAGCAAAATACATGTATTTAAAATCAAGATTTGGGCAAGATAAAATCTTAGTTTACGAACAATTATTCCAAAATACAAATAATTGGAACGAAAAGCAACAACCCTATTCTGATTTCTTATTGTACAAAACAAATTTAAATATATTCAGTAACAACGCCAAGCAAAATCAAAATCAAATACCCAATTCAAACCCAAATATGGGTTTCCAAAGTTTGAAATTCAAACCCAGATCTGGGTTTTCAAAACAAAAACGAATTGACATCCTTCGTACGCAAAGTCAAGCGAAATTAAAATCAGAAGATGGCGGCTGCGACAAAGAGGTGTTGAATCTTGGCCGGCGACTTAGATGTGACGGAAAGAGGGAGATGGCTGCTGCGTGGATTGCTGTCCTCAATTTAGGAAGAGAGAGACGAAGGAGTAAAGTGTCGATCGATGCAATGAAGGAGCTTCTAGCCCTTGAACCTACTTTTCTCCGCCTTTGTAAGAGAAGCCGCTAGGATGAAACGGATGACAATGAAGAAAAGGGGTGGTTGGTCGGAGGTGAGGGATGGAGAAGAAGGTTGGGCTGCGGAAGGAGGTGGGGGAGAGGTTAGGGAATATGAGATCTGGAAGGGTTTTATTTAATTTTTCTTTTTATGAATTTAACTAACACAATTGAGGGTAAGTAATTGCAGTATAAATGGTCTTGTGCACTGCCCATGGCTGATTTCTGTTAACCTCCGTAGGGCAAGGGTGCAAAGTGGGACGATTTCAAAATTAAAGTACCAAACATTGCGACTTTTTAAACGGGGGTGCAAAGTGGGAGTGGTGGTATACTTGAGGGGGATAAACATATTTTGGCCTCATTTTTATGGTGCTTTACTGTGACAGAGTTGCTCTTGAATTATGAAGTAGTATTCTGTAAACAAGAAATTTTGCAATACACATTCATTCTCATTTGATAGAAATACAAGTATAAAATCTGTTCAAGTTTTTTGGTTTTCTAATACCCATGAAGCACATATGCCAGTTGGACTCAAATACATGCACAAGTAGGTATTTACTTGACAAAACCATATCACATTAGGCCCAAAGTAGTGGACCATTCCTAAACCAACAATGCCCAAAGTAGTGGACCATTCCTAAACCAACAATGTAATCATTTGTTCCACAATCACATTTCACGCAACATTTGCAAGTACAAATCAACACCAAGTCACATAATGTGTCCAGTAAATATTTCAAGCTATTCCAATCACAATATTAGTGCCGAAACAGTCCTTGCTGATCTAACTTTCTGTTTAGAAACACTGCCGAGGGAATGTTAACCTTTTCCACACTTTGAGAATGTAGTTCTTCACTTAATTTCTCAATATATTATCCACAATTTTTTGCTCATTTAATCATTGCATATAGGCCTGACAGCAATTTCTTACAAAAGTAGCAAGGTTGCAATAATTTTGAATGACCGATTGGATGATCTAATTTCTCCCAATATG
Source organism: Adenophora triphylla var. japonica (assembly GCA_022495995.1). Lineage (NCBI taxonomy): Eukaryota > Viridiplantae > Streptophyta > Magnoliopsida > Asterales > Campanulaceae > Adenophora > Adenophora triphylla. The sequence goes on from JAFEMH010000420.1 coordinate 739,627, forward strand.
TGTTCAGAGGACCAGTTGATAAAGACGGACCAACAAAACATACTGATAAGGTCTCTTGTGCTTAAGCAGCAGAAGGGTGAACCTAGTTCCAAGGGTGCTAGGGGTACTGGCGCAAATGAGGGCTCCAGAAAAAGGTATAGATCCATCATTTTAGATGATTGCTGCTTGTCGCTTCCTTGCACTGAATTCTCACGTGTTCTAATTTGTTTTCACCCCCTCCCATACCCGTGCGACCACGAGCCCTCCCATACCCGTGCGACCACGAGTGGCTACCATCAAGGCCTTACAGTTACAGATCTGATTGTGTCATGTTTGCATGTTTATATGATTTGGTTTATTTTCTCCTTCTGATTCTTTTTTCCTTCTTTCCTTTATTGTATAGTAATGTTTTAAATTTGCGTACTCCCCCCCCCCCCTCTCTCCAGGCCTGCAGAAAAAGCTGTGGATGGCAAAGCTAAGAAACCGAACACTTCCATGCAAGGTTAGCTCTGTTCTTGATAATCTGCACTTGTATATCTGATGGCCAGAAATTCCAAAAGATTATATTTCGAATTCCAGAGTTGTTACGTGAACTTCTTAGTGGAGAAAAAGGCTATCCTAGTTTGTTATGATTCCCCGAGGCCGTAACTGCTTTTTTGGAGATTCAAGACTACTTTTGGACCTTTGGTAGATGAACACGGTTGGATTTGTTTTGGGCATGATTTCTTAACTGCAAATGACTGGTGGAAGAGAGATAGATTTTGTACTGTTTCTGCTATTTGCATGATAGTCTTCTTGGGGGCCATAGTAGATGGTTATAGTTCAAAATTTTATTTTATGCTTCCTCCACTGCATGCAAAGAGTCTACGTTCCATTTTTTGAAGTCAATGTGAGACTAAAGCAACTCAAACTTTGACATACTGAGAGCAAAGCTGAAATATTTTTGGACATTCATTTTGGGACGGAAGGAGTAATATTTTTTGAATAGAAATGTCCTTCATTGATAACTTCATTAAGAGTTCTATGGATTGTAACTTTACAACTTCATAATCACAAATAATCTTATGTAAATCATCGGTCAGGAACTTAATCTTGTTGGCCTATTAAAAAGGGGTCAAAAAGTGGGCTCTTTGTTTGGGATAGGAGGGATTATGTAGTAACATGTAGCTTATGTTATATGTGGAAGCATTATAGAGAAAAAATTAAACATTATTGTCTTCGTTTTTGTAGTATCTAATGACATTTTGGACTTGTAGTGGGATCCAAATCTCGTGCTCCTGATAAGAATTTCCAGAGTCTGACTGTAGAGAGATTGCGTGCGCTTTTGAAGGAGAAGGGTCTTTCCCTTAAAGGGAAAAAAGTAAGTAACAATTTTTTAATTGGCTAGATATTCCTGTATGTGTTGCCATCACTTGTCCAGAAATTCCTGATTTGATTTTGAACGATGAAGGTTTTCTTTTCTCTATATCTCTGTTCACCAACTTTACATGGACATTTGGAATGAAACATGGCAGGATGATCTGGTTTCACGCTTGAGAGGGGCAACTGACTAAAGCGAGTTTAGTAGGTGGGGAGAAAGCTAGTTTTGAGCATGAGGAAGGCAAGGTATTTTATGTGTCTATTTATCCTTGTATTATTAGTGTGTGTATTTTGGCCAAGTTATGAGTGGGTATGCAACAACACCCCCTTTGGCACTAGTGTATGTTTAAAATGTATCGGTGATTTGGCAAGGTATTTTCATTTTGTGTTTAAAAAGATAGTCGTTATTTTTTTTTCTTCATCAGTTTCTTGTTTTTCTATTCATTGATTATATGATTATTTTTTTTACAAAAAAAAAAAAACGAATAAATTAATTTATTGGTGAGAGTTGCAAATTTGTGGTGCAAGAGAGGGATGAGCCAATAGCAAAGGGGTGTTTATAGGCTGCAGCTTTAGATTTTTTTTCTGGACGGTGGTTTGTTTGGCACGCTCTTAAATCAAATTGTCACTCTCGGGCTCGGCTATAAATTGACCACCTTGAAAAGACTTATCGTTTCTGTTCTACAATGGTGTGACGGACTGAAGATTTAGTTTGACCTTTTTTTTTTAATTTTTTTTTTTGGTTAATAATAGCGGTTACATTGGAAATATAATGAAAATAATTGGCTCGGTTTGATGGTGAATGGATGGGTGACATTTTAAATATTATTCCCCGGTTTGAATTAAAATAATTGTCGCTTTTGAACTTTTCATGTTTTAAGAGAGATAATTATTATCTAGGCCCAACAATTATTACTCGTTACCCCGCTAACCTGTACCCGTCCGACTTAACTCGTTATTTACCTGATTCAACTCAACCCGTTAAAATTTGCGGGTTAAAATGACTAACCCGTTTAACCCATCAAATTTTAGCGGGTTAAACCGGCCAACCCGTTTTACCTGTTAAAACTAAAAGTAACAACAAACACCGGAGTAGCCTCCTTCATTAATGTTTGTTCTAAAACAGAGGGGAAAGGAAGGAGAGGAAAGCGGATATGTAAGGAAAGTTTGAAGGTGGACTTTTTGTTTTATTAAATGTACCATATACTTTCTACTCATTCATTCGAGTATACTTTTGCTAGTTAATTACTAAATTCATCACTTACCTATTGACATTTTTGCCTATTCATCACTACTGAGGAATATCTTTGTACGATTTCGTCCCCAACCTAAGTACTTAGTTTACCATGTCATCCTCCCGTCTCATTTTCGTCCAAATCTCCGTTAAATCAGCCTATTTGGCACGCTGACGTCATTAAAATGCTGACATAGCCATTAACTTGTTCTAAATATATCCCTATTCTATTGATCTTTTTGCAATTTAATCACTAAACTTTTTTTTTTCATTTTAACTATTGATTTAATTAAATTAAAAAATTGATATTTGTAAAACTATAATACATTAGCAATATTTAAAAAAATATTATTATTAATGATACATAGCCTTTAGGCTTAAACTCCGATTGTAATTTCACAAATAAATAAATAAGAAATATTTTTCAAAGCTAATAATTAATTGAGAGTATTAAAATTTGATGATTTCACCAGCCAGTGCATCATCTGAAACGCCACCAACGCCAACGCCGCCACCATCAAACCACCCAAAATCAACATAAAATTCATTGTTTTAGCTTATTGATTTCCAAAAATAATCAATCACCATCCATTTATTCAACCACCACCCTACACAACCACCCTCACCACCGTCTCCAACACCATCTCCAACAGTGCAGCACCACATCTTACTTCAAAAAATTCCAAATCAAATATCACACTTTCACTTTATTCCACAATCACACACAAAAAAAAATAAAAATAAAAATCAACAACTAGAAGTCCCAATTAATCACATTTTAAAAACATGTAACAATAGTTGACAAATTCGCAGTAGGATTCAAACTCCTATACATTGCAACAAATATATCACTCCAGATCTGAAAATGCTCAATATCTGTATATAAACTCTCACAAAGAAAATATTATTAAGAAAAATGAAAACAAGCCCGATATGAAAAATAAAATAGATGAAAGAGATAGGAAGAAACCCACTAAAATGGGGAAGATGAAGTAGTGTTTTGACGGTTGAAGTAGTCGGAGTTAATAAAGACGTCGGTAAAGGACGTGCAGAGGGGAGAGTAGTGTTTGAAAACGAGATGTAGATATGGATCTACATGTGTGTTTTATTGATTTTTGAGATAGTAACGTACTAACATTTGGTTGCGTTTGGGGATTTTTGGGATAGTGACATTTGGTTTGGCACTCCTAAAAGAAAAAGCCTTAATGAAAGCTCAAAAAAAATTAATTTTGTTCGAAAAGAGCAATATTAATATTGAAAAAAAATTTGAATATTTATTTTGGTAAAAAAGAAATAACATTTATTATTTATTATGAGACGGAGGAACGTCATCCCATTCTTGTGTTTTATTTTTCTATTAATATTTAATTGATATATTCTGTGGTTTCTTATTAATAAACTAGTAAAAGCCTGTGTTCAAGAATACGTGTTTTTTTTTTAAGGACAAAATGGGAAAGAGACAACTTAGTGAGGGCAAAATGAGAAATTTGGCATTTGGAACTATTTATAGTACTGTTCATGGGATGAGGTGGCATGGTGTGATTTATACTATAGACTAGTACATGCCCGTGTTCAAGGACACGGTTTTTTTTTTTTTTTTTAATTTTTTTTAAGGACAAAATGGGAAAGGGACAAATGTATGAGGGCAAAATGGAAAATTCGCCGCTTAAAACTATTCATAGAACTGTTCATGCTGAGGTGGACATCCCTCATTTATACTATAGATGGGGTGAGAGTATTCTCGTAATTTAGAAAGTATTTTAATATATTATTTGTATCATATGATATTACGAATTACTCCGTATAGGTTTTTTTCCCTTGTCGATGCCTAGTAATTCAATTTTTAACCTAACACAATCTTTTTTGAAAACAAGCACAAACGCATACACAATTATCCATACAACAATTACAATTGTCTCCAAAAAAAATACGCATACAATAAGAGGAAAAATAAGATTTACCGTTCCAACTTGCCTCATTTAATCCGCATGTTAAACGGGTTGAGACGAGTTGTACTCATGTCAACCCGTTACCCGCTTCAACCCGATTGTCATGCCTATTATTATTACAACTTAATGATAAAGTATCAAAAATTATCCTTATTTATTATTATATTCTTCACACAATAAATCAATTAATAAATCGAAAGAAATTTGAATGCTTTTAATTTCAATAGTGATAATTATTTTGAACCAAAAATTTTCTTCAAAAGAAAGTTATTTTGGACTAGAGAAATTAGTACTAACGTGGCTGTAATGAAAAGAAGTGTATATTATTGAAAAAAAAAAAGTGTATATTATTGAATTCTCCTACCTTTTTGGAAGGTGACTCCAATGCAATAGAATTTTCATGAAACACATTTTCTATGGATCTATCTAATGTCAGACAAATGCGGATGTAAAGTCAATATTTCATGATTAGATTAATATAAAAGTCACATGTTTGATAAATGATAATGGATTAGGATCACTTTTATTTATTGATTTTTCACTCACATTATTTTCTTTATTGTTCACTTCGTTTTAAAATAAATGTCACATATTTTGTTGTCTTATTAATGAGTTTAAGTTAGAAATACGCTTATTACTTAAGAAAGAAATACACTTATTATTCATTTCGTCCCAAAATAAATGTCATAAATATGTATACCGAATTAAATAATACTCTCTCAGTCCTAACTGAAGTGTCCCAATTTTTATTTTTTGGGGAGTCTCATTTAAAATGTCTCAACCAAAAAAATGAAAGTTTTTAATTACTTTTTTATTTGTGGGACCCACTTACCATACTCACAATAAATATCCACTAATTATTTTTTACCCCACTTTCTCTTTTCTACATTACTTTTTATACTCATAACATTTATTTCACTATACACTTTTTGCATTATATATATTCATCATTAATTTTCATGCATGATTAATTATGAGACGCTTTGAGTGAGGCGGACAGAGTATAAGGTTATTAGATCGAATAATTGACTTTGAACCCCAATTCAAAGATGGTTGAAAAATTAGATAGAGTGTGGATTTAGTGGGCATGGCAATATATGAGAATGGAATAGAGAGGGGCCTTAAAGATTGTGGGCAGTCAAAAAGTACAGTAACGGTCCCTTTGATTACGATAAGGAGTCGCCATTTTTATATAATTGAGCCGCAAATCTAGCAAGCTAATATCTCTAAAGTAAAACGTGCGTTTTTACTTTGTTAATGATTAAATTAAACACGTGCTTGTTTTACTGTTTGATTTGTGCCTGAAATTCCGGCTGCACGGATTTGAGTCTCCCATTACCGGCAATAATCATCGTCTTAGACTAGATTATGTACAGTGATTTTATCTCATTTCTTTATTTTATTTAATATTTTTTATACTTTTTTTCATTCACCTAATATTTCAATTATTCATTTCATTTAACCCCCTACAATGATTAAACTAAATTAAATTTCAACTCCCTTCAACTCATCATTATATATCCCACCACTTTTATTTTATTTATATTCTCTATTTTTATGATTAGTAAATTATAATAATATTTATTATTATTTATAATTAAAAAAAAATATTTTACACTTAATTAAAAAAATATTGCATCAATTTATAGGAAAAAAATAATGTTTTTTTTAAATAAAGGCTAAAATGAAGAAGAATAATTGAGAAATCAGTGTTTTTTTTTTTATCCAAATCAAATGAAGCTTATATCAATTTATAGGGGAAAAAAATGATGAATTTTGGTGAAAAAAAATTAAAAAAATAATAATTTACTAGATGATAATTCAACTCAAAAAATTGGGATAAAATATAAATTCGAAAATCTTAGGAACCAATCAGAGTATGACACTTGTCGGATAAAGAGAAAAAAAAACAGAGCGCCTCACGCGCCAGATTCGGTCCAATGGCAAAGTGACACGTGTCCAAGGCGCGAGTTTTTTTTTTTGTTTTTCAACCAGTTGAAAATTTTCATTTAACACTTTTATTCCACCCCATTTCATTCCACCGTTGCATCATTTCACCTAGCTGAAATTGCGTTTTTTTGTAAAAATTTTAAAAATTGTTATTGATAAATAATTAAATAATTTATCAGTAACAATTTTTAAAATTTCAATAGGATGATTAGATTTGCATTAATGTTTAAGTCAAACTTAACTTGAATTGACCATTTGGGACACTTCAAACGGAACGGAGGGAATATTATACTGGAGAAAATTCAGTTACTATACAATCGGATTACACTTACCTCAAAGAAGTTTTAACAGTGATTAGTCTCAACTAATCGATTATCAATTTCTGTAAAATTTTAAGTTATTTATTTGCTTGTATATCATTTATGCATGGTAAAATTTACTGAAATTAATAATTCTTAAAGGAAACAAAAAATGGAAATGCAACCTTTATGTCAAAGCTAAATAAAACCCACCCCACATCTCTCCTTTCTAACTAATCTCTCCGCTTCACTTGACTTGAAAATATATAAAATTTTATTTTTGGTGTCTCTTTTAAAAATTCACATTTAGAAAATGATTTTCTTAATACTTTTTTATTTATTGAACCCACTTATCATACTCATGATAAATATTTAATTACTATTTTCTATCCCATATTATTTCTGCTACCTAACTTTTCATATTCATTAGATCACTTACTCTAATATACAATTTCTTTAATTCCGGGGATTGTTTTATACGGAAAGTGATTAATTTGGTTTGAAGGCGGACCAAAAAACCACGCCTGAAACACGGCTGGATGGAGTTAAAAGGGAGACAGTTTCCAAGTTCCATAGCAGCAATGCTAAAAGAGTCAAACTTTGACTTGACAAATATTTCCCGAGCTAAAGTGACGAGGCAGAGTTTGCAGCTGTCCTAATGGTTTGACAACTCAGTTCAACCGACCAAATTCATCATGCCTATCCAATGATTAATACTTTCTCATATGTCAATATGTATATAAATATCTCACATAGCCAAAAAAATATTTAAAAACGCATTTTTTCTTAATGTTAGAAAAAATGTGTTTTAATTTCGCCGCTAGTGACAGTGTAAAGAGTGTCAGACTATTGTAAAGAGTGCCAGTTAGAGCTTTCAATACGGGCTGGCGGAGCGGGGTGGGCCCAACTCGCCAAAATCCGCCATTAAGAGAGGGGCGGGGCGGGCCGACCCAAATTCTTAGCGGGATGAAAATACGTCAACCAAACCCAACCCACCTTGGGTTGGTGGGCCAGGCGGGCCAATGTGGGGCAAGCCAATAAATGAAATTTTATCATGAACTAAGATAACATTAATTAGTTTAATCAACTTTGTTTAGTTTTTAATAACAGTAATAAAAAATCTGATTCACCTTTTTGCAGCATGAAATAAAAGGTTGTTATTTCATACATAAGTTTTTAAAAACCACCACCTGAACCTGAAATCTTTCTACTAATATATAATTATAGTGTTCTTTAGCACGTTTGGTAAATTTACAAATAAAAATATGCAGATAAGAAGTGGAATGAATGACATAAAGAACAAGTTGTGCACGTAATATTATTACGGCTAGAGTTGTCAATACGGGATGGCGGGGCGAGGCGGGCCCAACCCGCCAAAACCCGCCACTAAGCAGGGTGGGGCGGGCTGGCCCAAATTCCCAGCTGGCTGGAAATACGTCAACCCACCCCACCCCAATTGCAAGGCGAGGCGGGCTGGCCCGACGGACTCAACCCAAATTGACGGCTCTAGTACCTGTGCATGTATTATTAAGTGTCACTATAAAAAAGTGTCAGCGTTAATATAAACAAATGTCAGTTTAAAGAGTGCTAGTACATGTATTATTAATTGCTAGTATAAAAGAGTGCCAGCGTATGGTAAAAAAGTGTTAGTAGAAATTTGAATAGTGATAATTATTTTGAAAGAAATTTGAATAGTGTTATTATTATATTCTTCACACAATAAATCAATTAATAAATCGAAAGAAATTTGAATGCTTTTAATTTCAATAGTGATAATTATTTTGAACCAAAAATTTTCTTCAAAAGAAAGTTATTTTGGACTAGAGAAATTAGTACTAACGTGGCTGTAATGAAAAGAAGTGTATATTATTGAAAAAAAAAAAGTGTATATTATTGAATTCTCCTACCTTTTTGGAAGGTGACTCCAATGCAATAGAATTTTCATGAAACACATTTTCTATGGATCTATCTAATGTCAGACAAATGCGGATGTAAAGTCAATATTTCATGATTAGATTAATATAAAAGTCACATGTTTGATAAATGATAATGGATTAGGATCACTTTTATTTATTGATTTTTCACTCACATTATTTTCTTTATTGTTCACTTCGTTTTAAAATAAATGTCACATATTTTGTTGTCTTATTAATGAGTTGAAGTTAGAAATACGCTTATTACTTAAGAAAGAAATACACTTATTATTCATTTCGTCCCAAAATAAATGTCATAAATATGTATACCGAATTAAATAATACTCTCTCAGTCCTAGCCGAAGTGTCCCAATTTTTATTTTTTGGGGAGTCTCATTTAAAATGTCTCAACCCAAAAAATGAAAGTTTTTAATTACTTTTTTATTTGTGGAACCCACTTATCATACTCACAATAAATATTCACTAATTATTTCTTACCCCACTTTCTCTTTTCTACATCACTTTTTATACTCATAACATTTATTTCACTATACACTTTTTGCATTATATATATTCATCATTAATTTTCATGCATGATTAATTATGAAACGCTTTGAGTGAGGCGGACAGAGTATAAGGTTATTAGATCGAATAATTGACTTTGAACCCCAATTCAAAGATGGTTGAAAAATTAGATAGAGTCTGGATTTAGTGGGCATGGCTAGAGCCGTCAATACGGGAATACGGGACGGGACGAGACGAAATTACGTTGTCCCACGACGGGAACGGGACGAAACGGGACGGGACAAAACGGGACGGGACGAAAATACTCCGTCCCATCCCGTCCCATTTGCGGGACGCGGGATCCCGCGGGACCCAAACGGGACGAAATGAGATGGTTCCCTTTTTACCTGGGGTCAGTTTCTCACTTGCATTGTTCTTGAATCTGATTTTTCGATTTCTCAGTCATGATCAATTGTACGAGGTTACCTCAAATATATCAATGTACTTCAGTTTGTTCACAATTGACACCAGGAATCTTCTTATATGAGCTGAAGGTTACTGGATTCGATTAACATAAATGAGATGGCCATGTGGATGAGGTTCTTAAAGTGTTACACCCGCTTGGTCCAGGAAGAGGCTAATATATGTAGCCTTATTCTAATGCTAGTTGGTAAAGAAGATGTTTGCACAGTTCAAACCCATGATACCTAGGTTATTGGAGCGATTATATATTGCCTCTTGGTCATGCTTTGTGTTGGTTCATATGCATAAGAGTTGTTTACATCAATCAACAAAAAGGTTCTATAGGGAAAAATAACTGTTTTCTATGACGATTGTAGCTTCTTACCTTTGTTTTTCAAAAGAAATACTAAGTTACAAAATTTCTGCAACTGTGAAGAATCAGTTGCCAGTCCGCTTCGCTGTGGGATGCTTTATAGGTTACTGGTAGCTAAGTGCACATTGAAAGATAACAATATTTTTTGTTAAAAAAGAAGGAAGATGTTCTGAGCAAGACCAATTACAGATCTTCACAAGTGAGACCTAATACTTGTACGGGTCAATACGGGAAAACGGGACGGGACGGGATAAAATAAGTTGTCCCGCGACGGGAACGGGACGATACGGGACGGGACGAAAACGGGACGGGACTAAAATATTCCGTCCCATCCCGTCCCATTTGTATGGCGGGACAGGACATCCCGACGGGACCGTCCCAACTTGACGGCTCTAGGCATGGCAATATATGAGAATGGAATAGAGAGGGGCCTTAATTAAAGATTGTGGGCAGTCAAAAAGCACAGTAACGGTCCCTTTGATTACGATAAGGAGTCGCCATTTTTATATAATTGAGCCGCAAATCTAGCAAGCTAATATCTCTAAAGTAAAACGTGCGTTTTTACTTTGTTAATGATTAAATTAAACACGTGCTTGTTTTACTGTTTGATTTGTGCCTGAAATTCCGGCTGCACGGATTTGAGTCTCCCATCACCGGCAATAATCATCGTCTTAGACTAGACTATGTACAGTGATTTTATCTCATTTTTTCATTTTATTTAATATTTTTTACATTTTTTTTATCCACCTAATATTTTAATTATCCATTTCATTTAACCCCCTACAATGATTAAACTAAATTAAATTTCAACTCCCTCCGACTCATCATTCTATATTCCATCACTTTTATTTTATTTATATTCTCTATCTTTATGATTAGTAAATTATAATAATATTTATTATTATTTATAATTAAAAAAATATTTTACACTTAATTAAAAAAATATTGCATCAATTTATAGGGAAAAAAATAATGTTTTTTTAAATAAAGGCTAAAATGAAGAAGAATAATTGAGAAATCAGTGTTTTTTTTTATCCAAATCAAATGAAACTTATATCAATTTATAGGGGAAAAAATGATGAATTTTGGTGAAAAAAAATTAAAAAAATAATAATTTACTAGATGATAATTCAACTCAAAGAATTGGGATAAAATATAAATTCGAAAATCCTAGGAACCAATCAGAGTATGACACTTGTCGGATAAAGAGAAAAAAAAAAAACAGAGCGCCTCACGCGCCACGCCTGAGCGTGAGGCGCACGCGCCAGATTCGGTCCAATGGCAAAGTGACACGTGTCCAAGGCGCCAGTTTTTTTTTTTTTTCAACCAGTTGAAAATTTTCATTTAACACTTTTATTCCACCCCATTTCATTCCACCGTTGCATCATTTCACCTAGCTGAAATTGCGTTTTTTTGTAAAAATTTTAAAAATTGTTATTGATAAATAATTAAATAATTTATCAGTAACAATTTTTAAAATTTCAATAGGATGATTAGATTTGCATTAATGTTTAAGTCAAACTTAACTTGAATTGACCATTTGGGACACTTCGGACGGAACGGAGGGAATATTATACTGGACAAAATTAAGTTACTATACAATCGGATTACACTTACCTCAAAGAGGTTTTAACAGTGATTAGTCTCAACTAATCGATTATCAATTTCTGTAAAATTTTAAGTTATTTATTTGCTTGTATATCATTTATGCATGGTAAAATTTACTGAAATTAATAATTCTTAAAGGAAACAAAAAATGGAAATGCAACCTTTATGTCAAAGCTAAATAAAACCCACCCCACATCTCTCCTTTATAACTACTCTCTCCTCTTCACTTGACTTGAAAAGATATAAAATTTTATTTTTGGTGTCTCCTTTAAAAATTCACATTTAAAAAATGATTTTTTTATTATTTTTTTATTCATTGGACCCACTTATCATACTCTCGTTAAATATTTTGATGACGCCACAGCTTTTTGGGGTCAGGAGTGGTTCAAGGATATCTGGCTAGGATATATTTGGTGGTTTGATGTACCTAGATCACAACACAAACAAGCACCGTTAAGGTCAAAGTTGGATGTTACTCCAACTCAGGCCCTCGGGTGTGAGAGTAAGAATACTGAGTAATAAGGCTTTGAATACCTTTGGAGTGTGTGTGTGTTTAGGTTTAGAGAGTAAAAGAGCTTACTCAATTGTATATGGAACTTACCTTGCCCAAGGGGGTAAAGGCCTTCTATTTATAGGCAATGAGACGGTGCTTAGTTGATGTAAGCAATGAGATCAGCCCTAGGGGGCACTTTGGTATTTGACCAGCTACACGTGTCCGCAGCCTAATTGGTCTGTCGGGAGGGAACATTGACCGTCCAAGGGACATGGCCGAAAGGGACATGAGCCGTGTGGCCGCTTATTGCATTAAATGGAATAGTAGGCGCCGGACTGAGCCGCATTGAATGCGTGATGGGAGCCGGCAAGTGGCCCGTCGAGCGCAAGCTAACTTGCTCGCAAGGCTTCGACATTAACCGGGAAAGATGTGCCCGCGGTCAACGTTGTGCCCGCTGGCCAAAGATATAAGACGCGAGCACGGCTGATGCGGCATACGACTCATGCGGGCACGGATCCGGGCGAGCAGGGTCCCAATGGTCCTCGATGGGGACGATGCGAGGAGGGACACGGTCTTGATCACAAGGGCCTATTTGTCCGCGGTCTTCCCTCCAGAGGTCTAGGAATGGCCACGTCACTGGTTCCTTGGACTAGACCGAGCGCGGGCCCGGTCCAGTAGATCCGGGCTCATCAATGGCCCCTAGCTCCAAGTGTGATTATTTATGGTCTGAGTGAGGAGCTACTAGAAGCTCGGTCTGCTCCAATTGCTCCTCGAGCGAGCACCAGTGTTAGCGCTTTTGTTGTCTGTTGTTCGGCCCCATGGGCCAATGGGAACGTTCGGGAGGCACCAGTGAGTGACACGTGGTCCCTTGCATGGCGTGCCTCCCGGTTAATCAGGTGGGCCCTGCAGCGGACGAAACGACGGGTTAGTGGTACGTCAGGGGTACGTGTCGCTCATCCAAGGGGGGCAATAAATGCAAAGGGTATTTAATTTTTCGAATTTTCAAACGTTGGAAACGGTTCATGGTCCGAGGTTGGATTTGTGGGCTAATTAATACGGGTTAACGGGTTAACCCGTATAGGTAGGCCTTATAAATATCAAACCCTTAAACCTCAAACCCTTTTTACCGTTTCCAAACCTTCAGAGAGCTTTTGAGAGAGAAATCTTGCTGCGACCTCCGTGCTACTGTTTTCCGAATCCACCTCTCAACCTTTTTCTCGTAAGTAATTTGTTGGGTGCTTTTTCTTCTTCATCTCCCTCTATTTTTCTTTTCCTGGTTTCTGAACAATGAGCACTCGAGAGTTTGGACCCCGCCGTCCCATAGAGTTAGGAGATGGGAGCACTCCAGATCTGTTTGCTGTTTGTAAACGGACAGGGGGGATATTTAGGAAGGTAGGCCATGGGTGGCTTAGGTTATCCCAGTGCTTCCGGTATTTCTGTGAAAAATCCCAATGGGGGCCTTTTGTCCCTACCCCGGTTGTGGGAGGCCAAGGATAAAAGGGTAAAAAGGAACGGTGATGTTTTGGTGTTTGGGGGATACCAAGAGGCCGAGAAATTTTGTGATGGGGGTTTTCAGGTGTGTTTCCCGCGAGAGAGGCTCGGCTCGAACGCCGTTGAACTAGTGAGGAGAGCGATTCGCGTCCCCGACGTAGTTTGTGACTGGGAAAAGTGTGAACTCATGGACTCTGACCAATCAAGCGCTCGCGGGCACCGAGAGCGGACCCCGAGCGACCCTCTAGATGTTACGCCCCGAGTACCATCTTTCCCCCGTTGTGCCCGCGGCCCTGTGGCGGGGACAATTGAGCCGAGCAAAGCCGAGGAACTGGACCCCCTTGATTTTGAGGTGACAGGAACTGGTGAAGTTGAATCGGAGGGGGCCCCTGCCCGTGATGACCCCACAGGTCTCTTTGGCTCCTCGAGCTCGAAGACCGAAGAAGATGACCACGGAGAGGGGGATAGGAGGGCAATGGGACCTCCAAGAAGGCCGCCGAGACCACCAATATGTGGATGCCTTCGAGAGCTCGACTCAGGAGGAGGAAGAGATTGTGGCCCCCGCCCGAACAAAGGCAAGAGGCCAGCTAGGGAGGTGAATCCTGGTCGTGGCCGTAAGAAGGCCAAGGAGGTGGCCACCATTGACTGGGAGGAGGACATTTATGAGGTTTATAACGTGGACCGCAACGCCTACCGTGTCCGCACCTTAGGACATATACATTTGAAGGATAAGGATAAACTGCGGCCGCAGACGATAGGCGATGTTCGCGAGGACAATAGGGCCTGCATTTTTATGGGGCCCGGTTTGAGAACGGATTGAGGCCGCCCCCTGGACCCTTTCTTTTATTTCTTTCGGAGTTCAATTCGCTCACACTTTTGCCCGCACTCCGACTCCCAATGCCATCCGGCCATTGTCTCCTTCACAAGTGTGTCAGATTCATGGGTTATGAACCTACCATTCTTTGGGCTCTACGCTTACTATCGTAACCAAATTAGCCGCGGCATTCGAGCTGAAGGCTAGGAACTACTCTACCAGGACCTTCTCTCCTCCCTCCAACAAGTTTGACCAATGGAACCAGAGGGATATCCTGGTGATTGAGTCTAGATTCGGATGGCCCTTTTCCAAACCTTCACACCCTGTCCCTATGAAGGTGGCCGCTAGCAAATATCCAGGACCCTTCCTCGCCCGATGACTGCGCACGCCATAGAGAGGCATCTGGCCCTCTACTTGGACAGCGGGGAGGAGCCCGTATATGACGTGGGTGCCATAGTGGAAGATGAGCCCCTACTGATCTACTCGGGGGTGGCTCCTCGCAGGGAGGGCGCCCCACATGCCCCCAGAGTAGTGATAGAGCCTTTGCCCCGTGACCCTGATTGGCGGGTGCACGAACATTACCGCCCGAGGCAGATTGTAAGACCTGTATGCTGGGCGCTGAGTGCGATCCTCCCAAAATAATTGGTCTCTGATTCCTTTATGAAACTGTTTGCCAATTTATTTTGCTTTTGATTTTTTGAACTGCTTTGCTAACCATTTTTCTTTCCCTCCAGAGTAGATCCAGAAGTGTACAATTTCTGATGGCTCCTCCTCTAAGTGCCGCTCAACCGAAGGCCAAGAATATGAAGGCCAACAAGGAAGCCGCCCGAAGAGGCGTAATGAGATGGGAGGGGTCCCCACCAAAGACAAGATCGCTGTTGCGAGCAGAAAACCGGGGACACTCTACCTGCTCCCGCATTATTCTCAAAACCGGAATCTGCCTCCACCTCCCCTGGTCCTCCTCCACCCAATGCTCTCCGGCATCATCTCCCTGGCCGTACTATTGCCTCCGGGCATAACTGAGAGCAGATCCAAGAAAAGGACTCGAGAGAGAGGCCGATCTCGACGCACAGGGAGAGGTCCTCCAAGACCCGTAAAGTGGGGATACCTCTACCCGTAGCCCTCCAACGCCGCCACTACCTCTACCACTGCTCCTCCGCCGCGGGGACAATATGCTCGGTGGCCTATCCGGTTTCCTCCCGGCCACCCGCGAGGAGGCATGGGAGAAAAGGAAGCAGTGGGGGATGTGCCCGCCATTACCGGGGTAGACTTATATGCCCTGGTGCGCCTGCAAAATTCTGCTGGGCATTTGGGCCGATCAATGTGCTTTGCCCCGATTTCTACCACCAGATGGATGAGAAGGAGAACCCGTCGCCTTGATGGGGGATATTGGGGTTGCCACTTACCGAGGTAGGGACCTTTCTTCCGCTTCCTCACTTAGCCTCCGATTTTCCACCTAGTTCTCGACTTTCTTCCTCGCAGTGGGCAACAAGGCCATGAGGCTCCGGAGACTTGTGACAGCCTCGTCCGCCGAGCTTGCCAAGAACACCAAGGATATGGCGGGCAAACTCCGCGAGCCGGAGCAGCCCAGAGAAGGTGGGTACTCGAGCTCCCTCCCGGATGCCAAGGAAAAGGAGTTCGCGACCAAGGAGTCCGATCTCGCGGCTTCCGGGAGCGGGTGACCGAGCCGAGAAGAGCCTAGAAAAGGCAAAGGGTCGGGCGGGATGAGCTCCGCGGGCACAAGAGCAAGCTTGAGCAAAGAAATGAAGAGCTCGCAACCAAACCGGAGCCGCGGAGGAGTCGGTCCGACTCCCGGAGGCTAAGGCGCATGAGCTCTCCGAGAAACCGCTACCCCTTACGCAGCTGAGCCGGGAGAGGGAGAGGATGCTTGCAGAGGCTCGCGAAGAAGCCGTCGAGGAGTATAAGAACTCGACCCAGCCCACCGCGGAGTGCTTGGCCCAAGATGAGGCGAGTGTCCCGGACCACGCATCCGGAACTTCGCGGCCACTGGGCATGTTCTCCGTGCAGCTAGCTGGCCGTAATCGGCTCACCGGTTGCTACCGACGCGGAGTGTGTGCCGGGCATGCGTTAGTTCCTCCGTCCGAGGAAGAGGTCAATGGTTTGGATCTCTCGCCGCGGCCTCTCGCTCCCGGTGGCGGTGATCGCCTGACCGATCGCCGAACCGGATGCTCGCGCCGGACAACCCTTTATCCTCGGGATGCCCTGGCTCAGTTCTTCCAGGGGGCCACCCTGAGATCTATTCCCGGCGGCCTCCCGCTCCAGCCTCCGCCGAGCAACAAGCCGCTCCTACCACCGAGGTGACTCCGAGACCACGCTTTCCCCAACTCCGGACTCCGAAGCGGGCACAGGGGGTGCGGCCACCGAGGAGCCAGAAGCGGGCACCGAGGGAGCGGTCATCGAGGAGCCCAAGGAGAATGCTCCCTTAGTGTAGGATTTTTTGCTTTTTCTTGTTGTAGTAGACTAGGATCTCTTTTTGTAATAGTGTAGGTATTTGTAAATACTTTCTTATCATAAATAGAAGCATTTTTCTCAACTTGGCTCCTTTACTTTTATCTTAATTGCTTGTCTCGTAGGCTATTTTGAGTAGTTTGGCAATTTTCGAGCACCTTAATACTTGCATTCTTGCCTATTACTTTTTCCAAATGTTTTTGACTTGCAATTAACTTTATACTCTCTCCTTCAAGGCAAGCAGCCTAAGTAGGCCCTTTCGCCCGCATTTTTGAGTTTTCCTAACTCTTTATTCAAAACCCTTAGGTTTTTGTGAGAGTCACTTATTCTTCTATGATCGCGTTTGTTTAGCCTTGTGGCAAACTTTGAGGCCTTAACCTCGCTTGTCTGCTTGGCTTTGTTAAACTAGTTTGATCACTCTCATCCATTTACACTTATTCCCACCTGCGAGCCGTGGTGTAAGTCAAAAGTAGCCAAGGCAAGCATACTTTCATAGGGCATGCGTAAGGTGGCCGTGAGGCTATCAGTCCGCGCAATGTAAAGGTAGGAGCATATTTTAGCATAGAGGCCCTTTAACCCCGGCATCTCGTATCCCCTTATTGGAGGTTCTCACTTATTCGACCCTTTATTCAAAACTCCCTAGGGTTTTTCGTGAGGTCTCGTGGCGATCCGGTGAACGGGCTTATATGTAGGCCTTTGTCACATACAGCATGCGAGTAACGGCCCTAACGAGGTCCTTCGCGCAATTAGCGGGTCCGACTTCGTGTCATTGTCCCCACTAGAGTCCGTAGGCACGGGCATCATGGCCTTTGCACCTACGTTCATCTATATCCACTTATTTTTGGTGGTGTCACGCGAGCAGAGAGAGAGTCCTCCCCGCGATCATAGTACGGATCGTAATGGATCTTTGTACATATATAGGCATGCGGATCCTTAGATCTTTGCGCATCGGTTAGCAGGAGCTCATATGTTGGCTCGAACTCACCGGCATCCGCACGCGGGCATCCACCTTAGCTTTTGAGGCCGGTGGGAATTGATTTTTGCATCAAAATATGATGATAACTTCTCACTTATATACATATAGTCTATACTCCTTCCAAAAATTACAAAGACTTCAAAAGAAGTATCTCTTAAGGTGGTCGCTATTCCGTGCGTGCTTAAGCTCTTCTCCCTCTTTTGGTCGCAACATATAGGTGCCCTCTTTGACTATCTTTGTGACCTCATACGGACCTTCCCATTTCGGGGACAAATTGTTGAAACCGGGTTGGGTCCCTTGGACCTCTACGCTTCGAGTACCCTGGGCCTCCAACCGAAAACTCCTCTTATTTACTCTTTTATCATGGTGCTTCTTCGCTCTCGTTTGTAGTTCACCATTTTTTCATGTGCCCGCATTCTCTTTCCTTCGAGATCGTCCTGTGTCACACCTTCGTTTGCCTCGTTTTGAGACTCGTCGAAGTATGTGACTCGTACGAGGGTAGGGCTACCTCAACCGGAGCCATTGCCTCCGACCCATACGTGAGCGAGAAGGGAGTTTCTCCCGTTGAATTTCTTATTGTGGTGCGGACAACCCATAATGCGATCCGGAGCTCGTCCAACCAACGTCCTCCTCGCCCTTCCAAATTTTTCTTTAAGGCGCTTAGGACTAGCTTGTTCGCGCCTCGCCTTGACCATTTCCCCGAGGATAGGCAATCCGGACTTACGGTGTTGCACCTTCATTCTCACACATTCAGCAGTGAATTTTGCGGAGAATTGGGTGCCATTATCTGAAATTATTGCTCGGGGAACCCCAAATCGACAATAGATGTGGTCGTGGACAAAACTGATAGTGTTATCCTCGAACTTGAATCTCAAGGCCCTCATGAATTTCTCCCCGCGGGGTGCAATCAGAAGTATGCCCGCTCCACTGATTAACTTACTTGCGGAGCCGTCCACATATAAAGTCCACACCTCTTCTGGACGCTCCCTTGGTTGAACAATTTCTGTGCTCGGGCTTTTTGGGTCATCTTCCGATTTACGCTCGCTTTCTTTTCCGAGGTCGCCGTCCGCTAATTTGAATGATGATTCTACTACAAAATCAACTAAGGCCTGCGCTTTGATTGTCTTTCTCAGGAGTAGGTGATCCTGAACTCGGTGAGCTCTATAGACCAAGCTAGCATTCTCCCCGAGAACTCGGTTTATGTAAAACCTTTCTAAGCGGGGCCTCGCTTAGTACGGTTATAGGATGTGCGTAAAAGTAGGCTCTTAATTTTCGAGCGTATACAAGCAAGGCGTAAGCTAACTTTTCTATATTAAGATAACGCCCTTCTACGGCGGACAAAGGCCTTACTTACATAATAAACCGGTTTTTGGGAGTTATTCTCCTCCCTTACAAGAACACAAGCCCGCGATCGCACGGCTAAATACTGAAAAGAGCTCTTCCCCGGCACCGGCCGCCGAGCAGAGGTGGGCCGCCCGAGGTATGTCTTGACTTTCAAAAGCCCGATGGCACTCGGTGCTCCATGTAAATTCACGCCTCTCTTCCCCCCTTTGAGAGTTTTGAAGAAGGGGAGGCATCTCTCTCGCCGACCGCGAGATAAAGCGGCCAAGCGGTGATGCGACCGCTGAGTTTTGTACATCCTTGACGCAGCAGAGGTTTCATGTCTATTAGGGCCTCGGATTTTCTCTCGGATTAGCCTCTATCCCTCTTTGGTTGACCATGAATCCGAGGAACTTGCCCGCCTCGACCCCGAAAGCGCACTAAAGGGGTTTAGCTTCATGCCGTTATGGCGCAAGTTTTTGAAGGTTTCCTCCACATCGAGCTCGTGGGAGTTTTCCTTAGTTTTTATGACCATGTCGTCAATGTAGGCCTCCGCATTTCCGCCTAGTTGGTTTTTAAAGACCAGATTGACCATGCGCCGGTATGTGGCTCCCGCATTTTTAGCCCAAAGTGGCATCATAGTGTAGCAAGATGTCTTGCCCGCAAAGAATGAAGGCTACAGAGCGGACATCTTCAGAGCCATCTGGATCCGGTGGTAGCCGAAGTAGGCATCAATGAAGCTTAGAACTCGTGTCCTGGCTATAGAATCCACCAATCAGTTTCCATGCGAGGAAGAGGGAAGCAATCTTTGGGGCATGCCTTGTTGAGATCGGTGAAATCAACGCACATCCTCCATTTGCCATTGGATTTCTTAACCATGACCACATTGGCCAGCCATTCGGGGTAGGAGATCTCCTTTATTATCCCCGCTTTTAGCAACTTTTCCACCTCTTCCTTGATGGCAATCTCTTTCTCCGGAAGAAATATCTCGGATTTACGGTGAATGTTTTTGAAGGAGGGGTCATCGTTGATTTTATGGAGGATCACGTCCTCGCCGATGCCTTGCATATCTTCCACCCTCCAAGCGAACACATCGCAATTTGATC
Organism: Adenophora triphylla var. japonica; assembly: GCA_022495995.1. NCBI lineage: Eukaryota > Viridiplantae > Streptophyta > Magnoliopsida > Asterales > Campanulaceae > Adenophora > Adenophora triphylla. The sequence goes on from JAFEMH010000420.1 coordinate 759,926, forward strand.
TAAGGAACTCAATAAGTATCCTTCTTTCCTCGCCGTGAATTTCCACCCAACCTTAACCTGCTTGCTCGGGGAAGTGGGGATTGATTACCACCTCCTCGAGCTCGTCGTTAGGTTGAAGGTCGCCGATTTCACGATTGTGCAGGAGTCAATGACAATTGTTGGGGGTTGACCTGAGCTTCGGTCCATGTTGCCATTGAATATATGATATCACGGTCAATTTCCCCTCTATTCCTCGATCAATATAACCTCCTCAACGGGGGCGGCCAACCGCTTCGATTTTCTGCTCAACTTGAGCTCCACCTTCAGGAATGGAAAGAAAGCATGCCAATCGGTACGGGCGGCGGCGGGAGTGCAAGAGCTTTCCCCTTTTTTGACTTGTCCTCGCCTTTTCCCTCTATTATTTTGTCCTCGCCTCTATCTCATGGGCAGCATGCCGGCCTTTCTCTGTTTCTTTCCTTTTTCCTCCAAAGTGCTCGGAGGAATCTCCCGGCCGGTTCTTGATGGTAGCAACTCCGCCCGGGTGTTAAATTTCACCCTTTGGTGGGGGACGGACGCAACTATTCCCAATTCGGCTCGAGCAGCTACGCCGAGAATGGCATTGTATTGGGAAGGAAGATCGACCACCATGAAAGTTATCTTGGCCGTCTTCGCATGGGTTTTTCCCCAATAGCTACGTCAAACACAATCGTCCCCTTTACCCTTACATGCCGTGGTTTGTGAAGCCTTCGAGCATGCCCGCATATGGAGTGAGATGTGCTTCCGTCATTCTCATTCCAATCAAAGTATGGTAATAGAGTATGTCGCGGGCACCCAGAGATCTACCAACACACGGCCTATGTTTGCCCGGTTGATTCTCATTCCGAGGGTGAGTGGCCGTGGTGGAATGAAAAAGGGTGGAGGCAAGTTCACTCCTTTTGAACCCAATTTCCCGCTCTTCCTCCGGAGCCGGGGCGGGGATGGAGAAAACCTTTTCTAATGTCCGAATTTGGAGGGATAATCGCCTACTAGAGGGAGGTTCCTCCGCAATGAAGTTAATGTCATAGTCCCCAAAATCGTCATCATTATTATCTCTTTCATTTCTCGTCCGGTCCCCGCGTGTGTCGTGCCCGCCGCCGATCATTGTTATTGGGGGCGTGATTGTTTCCCTTAACCCACTCGTTAGCTCCCCGTTATTGATTTTCTCGCCGGATTACTCGCTTCACCGGAAACAGCCTCGCTCCGTGCCCGTGGTCGTTGTGAAACTCACGTAATTTAAGTCTACTCCTCTCATTTCGCTTTCGAAGCATGGGGGAGGAGCAGAAAGTCTCGAGGCTCTCATGATCACCACCCTTGGGTCGGTGAGCTCAGGTAAACCGCTTCGGCCACGGCCTTTTTGAGCCTTTCGATCCCCTACTTCTGTTTTGCCCCGATTATTGGTATGAGCAGCTCGGGTGGTCTCCGGACTTGGCTTATCCTTTCTTTCGCAGAAGCTCTGGGAGCGGCACACTAGGCTCTTCGGCGGAGGCAATGGCCGAGGCCCTTTCATACATTTCCTCCACCGATTTAGGTTTCTTTGGAGGCAAAATTCATTTTGAGAAAGGAGGAACCGAGGCCGCCTCAAAACATAGTCCGATATCTCCTCGTCCAGTCCACAATCTCCTCGCTCACCTTCCCGAACCGGGATATATAATCTTTTGTAGGCTCGTTTTGGTGCCCGCTTGACACTGACAAGATCTGTCTTTGGTCTACGGCACACGCTGCTCCGGCAAAGGCATTGAGGAAGAGAACTCAACCGACCGAATGACCGGATACACCGGGGCTTGAGGGCTAGCATCCAAGATAGGGCTTTGCAATGAAGGTCGCAGCCAAAGCTTTGCACATCACCGACTCATCCGCGGAGAATAAAGCCATCTCGGCCCTCAAATCTTCCCATATGACTCTTGGCATTCTTGGATCCGTCATAGGTGTCCATCTCGGGGGGGTTTCGCTCTTCTGGATGGCGCTCGCGCAAGCAATTTTATCGCCGGGTTAGCGTCCATGGTGCGCCACACTTCCGGGCAGCCTCCATGGGTTTCCCACATCTTTTGCATGAATTCCACAAACTCGGGGTTTCGATCATCAACCTTTTGCTTTTTAGCTCGTGGAGCCACGGCCTTCTCCTCGCCTGAGCCAAGGGTCTAGCTTTGGACTTCGCACGGCGATTTGACCGTGCCTCTTCCCCCACTTCCTCGCTATCCTCTACATGCACCACGCTCCGTTTGCCGGCCGTCCGCGCCAAGGGCCGGGTCAACCCGGCTTGCCCCCACGGCTTGACTAGCAAGCGAGTGAGCGGGAGCTCGCTTGGGAGAATCTTTGTGACCCTCGAGGGAACCGTAGCCTCCATTGGCCTCTATTTCAAACATTTCCATCTCCGCGTCTTTGATGGCCGTGGCCTCCACGACCGCCTTGGACTTGAGGCCAGATTTCCTTCCTTCTCGTGATTTGCTCTGGGAAAGTGGGGTGGTTAGAAAGTGGTGTTTTTATGTGAGCTTGGGGAGTTTTTGGGCTATTATTTAGTAAGGCTGGGCTTTCTCAAAGACGGGCTTCCTGCTAACCGGTGGTAGAACTCGTTGAGAATGGGATTTTGAGGCCGAGAATGGGCCCCCATTCTCGTTGAAACAGAGTTGGTTTGCCTTTCCCTATTGATGTTGGAGGGTTCGGCTTGGTTCTCCTCCTCCAGGGTCAAATGACCAAGATTTTTCAGAATTTGAGACATGTCTCGAAGACGAAAATAACTGAAAAGAAGTGTCTTTTGGCGCCGCTTGTTTAGACTACAAGGTGTGTGCGAAAACAAAAGTTTTAAACGGGAAAAACTTAGTGATGTAAAAAGAAGAGCCTTTCGGCCTTCGAATTTGTTTAGGACACGTGAGGTGCCTTGAAAACAAAAGATTTTTAACGAGAAAACGAAAGAAAGTCGAATTCCTAAGAACGGAACCACCGATGACGCCACAAACTTTTGGGGTCGTGGAGCGGTTCAAGGATATCCGGCTAGGATATATTTGGTGGTTTGATGTACCTAGATCACAACACAAACAAGCACTATTAAGGTCAAAGTTGGATGTTACTCCAACTCAGCTGCCCTCGGGTGTGAGTAAGAATACCGAGTAATAAGGCTTTGAATACCTTTGGAGTGTGTGTGTGTTTAGGTTTAGAGAGTAAAAGAGCTTACTCAATTGTATATGAAACTTACCTTGCCCAAGGGGTAAAGGCCTTCTATTTATAGGCAATGAGACGCTTAGTTGATGTAAGCAATGAGATCACCCCTAGGGGGCACTTGCAGATTTGACCGCCTACACGTGTCCAGCCTAATTGGTCCCGTCGTGAGGGAACATTGACTCGTCCAAGGGACATGGCCGAAAGGGACATGAGCCGTGTAGCCAGCTTATTGCATTAAATGGAATAGTAGGCGCTGACTGAGCCGCATTGAATGCGTGATGGGGGAGCCGCAAGTGGCCTGTCAGAGCGCAAAGCTAACTTGCTCAGTAAGGCTTGACATTAACCGGAAAAGCAAGATGTGCCCGCGTCAACGCCAGTTCGCCCGCGGTCAAAGATATAAGACGCGAGCACGGTTGATGCGGGCATGACTCATGCGGCACGGATTCAGCCGAGCAGGTCCCAATGGTCCTCGATGGGGACGATGCGAGGAGGGACACGGTCTTGATCACAAGGGCCTATTTGTCCGCGGTCTTCCCTCCAGAGGTCTAGGAATGGCCACGTCACTGGTTCCTTGGACTAGACCGAGCGCGGACCCGGTCCAGTAGATCCGGGCTCATCATATTTAATTACTATTTTCTATTCCATATTATTTCTGCTACCTAACTTTTCACTTGTTCTAATATACAATTTCTTTAATTCCGAGGATTGTTTTATACGGAAAGTGATTAATTTGGTTTGAAGCGCGGATCAAAAAACCACGCCTGAAACACGGCTGGATGGAGTTAAAAGGGAGACAGTTTCCAAGTTCCATAGCAGCAATGCAAAAAGAGTCAAACTTTGACTTGACAAATATTTCCCGAGCTAAAGTGACGAGGCAGAGTTTGCAGCTGTCCTAATGGTTTGACAACTCAGTTCAACCGACCAAATTCATCATGCCTATCCAATGCTTAATACCTTAATTAATACTTTCTCATATGTCAATATGTATATAAATATCTCACATAGCCAAAAATTTTTAAAAAACGCTTTTTTTCTTAATGTTAGAAAAAATGTGTTTTATTTTCGTCGCTTGTGACAGTGTAAAGAGTGTCAGACTATTGTAAAGAGTATCAGTTAGAGCTTTCAATACGGGCTGTCGGGCCGGGATGGGCCCAACTCGCCAAAATCCGCCATTAAGAGGGGGGCGTGGCGGGCCGACCCAAATTCTCAGCGGGATGAAAATACGTCAACCAAACCCAACCCACCTTGGGTTGGTGGGCCAAGCGGGCCTGTTACGACCCTAACCCTAGGCACTAATTTTAGTATTATATTATATGCTTTTAATATTAATGTTAATTTTATGTGCTCATTTTATGTCTTTAAATTCTTATTTTAAGATGAAATGGTTGGGAAATGATTTTAAAATCTTAGGATTGCAAGAGACATTAAATAAAGCATTTTGGGAAAGTATAAAAATAAAAAATAGATAAAGTGTAAGATGAGGTTAAAATGTGTAGAATAAATAATTAGAATAAAGGGTTTAAATTGGGTGTTGAAAAGCCTTAGTTAATTTTGGGAGGGGGCCAATCTCTTCCTTTCTCCTAAGCAATCCAAGTGTCCAACTCTCCCATACTTCCCCCTTACTCACTAACCTCCTCATCCTTTCTCCTTCATTCTTCTTACTTTTCCTAGCAAAAACCTCCATGAAAAACCTCCCCATGAAAGCTTCATCTCCCAAATTATTCCCAAGATGAATCCTCCTCCATTTTCAATTTCGGTTGTACTTTTGAGTTTGGGGCAACTAGGAGAGTTGATCAAGCCAAGAAAATCTTCATTTCATCTTGTATTGGCTAAGGTGAGTTATTATGACCCTTCCCTTCTATAAATGCTCATGAACTATCTAATGTTGTTCTTGTGATGATAATGATTGTGTATTGCTTTGGAACTCTTTTTGGACTTGAGGATGTGATAAATGACATAGAAGGATGTTATGGTTCTTAGAAGTTGATTAGATTGTAAGAAATGGGTGGGATTAGATTTAGAATGTGAAGTCTTGAAAAAATGGTAGTAAATTGGGTGAAAAACCAAGTGGTAATTAATCTAGGTTTAGATCACTTTGGGTTTAAATGATTAGGATGAGGTTTGTAAAGTTGGAAATCATTTTGGTGTTCATGAAAATGAGGAATGTTATAAAAAGGGAAAAGAGTATTTGGGAAAAAGGGGTTAGAAATCCGGCAAGTGGTCGGAAATGGGCTTGGGCGGTCGCCCACGCAGGGCTCGAGCGGCCGCCCACGTGACCGTAATGTAGCTTCCTTTTAAACCTTCTTGCGCGGTCGCCCAATTAGCCGTGCGCGGTCGCCCATCAATGCAGTAGCTTGGTTCCCTTCTTCAATCTCACTTGGGCGGTCGCCCAAGTGACTAGGGCGGTCGCCCATGACCTCAGAATGTTATTTTCCTGCTGAATCTTACCAACAATTGTAAACCATTATTCCTAACCATTCTTAATGGGTAGTAATCTAATTTACTTAAGATATGAATTAATTTCCTTTAACTTAGGTTAAAGTAGAATACTTGGGGCCACTTAATGACATCTTAGATGAGTTAAAATGAAACTAAGGAAGCCCTTTAAGTACGACTCAGGAACTGTTCGGCAATCTTGTTTGACTACGTATTAAATATGACTTTCACTTGGTAAAATTAACTTGGATCCTTATCGAGATCATGTATTATTGAATATTGTCTAAGTGTGATTAGTTGCTGATACTTTATTACTTCACTTGAGTGCATATTCATGGTTGGTATTATGTTTAGTGTATTACATAAATGTTGCACTATGATATTGGTTGAACATGAGTATATTTTACCATGTTGCTATATTGCTTATCCCCTTTGTGGATTATATTTCAAGTATCTATTATGTGCTTGATAATGTGTTAATCAGCTGATGTTGGGGGTATAACATAATACGATCAATTATGGAAGTGTGACCTAATGTGATCGGATTATGTTATATTCTGACAAATCCCCTCCCGCGGCCACTGTGTCGGGGTTATAGCATCTGTATTGAGCCAAAAGCCTTACAGAGTTGCTACTATCTTATATGGTTCCCTGAGAAATGGGTCTTATAAGATGTGAGTATTGCTTAAGCAGCTCACCTAAGATTGGAATTTTATATCCAATGTTGTACGACTATTGTTCAGACGGGAAAAGATAAACCGAGGTAATGTAAAGTGTTTACAGCTTTTCCAACGTGTTATATGCAACTTGTTATGTGTTGCATCTTATATGGCATATTGCTGCATTCATAATAGCTTGCTGAGATTTATTCTCACCCCTCTCCCTTTAATGTTTTTTTAGATCCTGAGACAGGCGGACCGGCTAAGTAAGGGCGGTGAGGAGTTTGGAAGTGATATTTCGGGAATTTTCGGGTTAAGTATGGGTTGTCGTGAAAAGTGTATTTTGGGTATAATTCCTTTGAAAGTTTGTATTTATAAACTTTAATTTCTACGTTATAACCAATACCTTTTTGTAACTAAAATAGTTTATTACTTTCAAGATTGGTCAACTCTTTCTCCAATGTGGAAGGGAGTAGAGTTATTTTGAAATGGTTATGTTAATTGTGTTTATATTTGAAAGTTAAATCAAAGTTTTAAAAGTTTATGAGATATTGGGTCATTTGGGGACGCTCCAGCTCGGGACTCGTGTAGGTTCCGGGTCGGGGTCCTCACAGGGCCAATGTGGGGCAAGCCAATAAATGAAATTTTATCATGAACTAAGATAACATTAATTAGTTTAATCAACTTTGTTTAGTTTTTAATAACAGTAATAAAAAATCTGATTTACCTTTTTGCAGCATGAAATAAAAGGTTGTTATTTCATACATAAGTTTTTAAAAACCACCACCTGAACCTGAAATCTTTCTACTAATATATAATTATAGTGTTCTTCAACACGTTTGGTAAATTTACAAATAAAAATATGCAGATAAGAAGTGGAATGAATGACATAAAGAACAAGTTGTGCACGTAATATTATGTTACTTACGGCTAGAGCTGTCAATACGGGATGGCGGGGCGAGGCGGGCCCAATCCGCCGCCACTAAGCAGGGCGGGGCGGGCTGGCCCAAATTCCCAGCTGGCTGGAAATACGTCAACCCAACCCATCCCAATTGCAAGGCGAGGCGGGCTGGCCCGACGGACTCAACCCAAATTGACGGCTCTAGTACCTGTGCATGTATTATTAAGTGTCACTATAAAAAAGTGTCAGCGTTAGTATAAACAAATGTCAGTTTAAAGAGTGCTAGTACATGTATTATTAATTGCTAGTATAAAAGAGTGCCAGTATATGGTAAAAAAGTGTTAGTGTTAGTATAAAAAAGTGACAGTGTGAAAAGTAACATCGCATATATTATTAAGTGCCAGTGTAAAAATGGATTTTCGTTAAATTTAGAAAAAAAAAACGCGGTTTTTATAATACCAACTTCTTTTTTATCTGACACATTATAAAAATTTTGGTTTTACACTCACAATAACAACCTACTTACTATTCTCTTTTACTCTTACATTTTATTTTTCGTACTCATAACATTTTATTGCAATATTTCTTTAAATTACTTATAATTAACTAAAATAAATTATTTACAATTATCATTTCCAATGCTATTGATCATCAACTACCGGAGATAAAAAAAATTAGAGCCCTCGCTAAATTCTTGGCCTAGGACCATATTTACCACATGACCGGCCTTACTTATTTTTCATATTTATAGCAACACTTGTACCATTTACGTAATTGGATAACTATACCACTTACGTAATTGGCTAATACTAACGTGGGCCCCCAAAGTGATCGATTCTCTTGATCGCTCTTCTCAACTGAAAATGAAAATTAGATGTTTTTCAAGAAATTATTAAGTAGTAAAGTTGAATCTTATACTGATGAGCGCTAGAGCTTGATCCCTTTGCTTATCTTTTGCCGTGGGATATCCGAAAAGCTGGTCACTTTTTCTTTTTTTAATCTGAAAAAAAAAATATACTAGACAATAGTACATATATTTGAATGTTAATCTTGTTTAATAAACTTTTACAAGAAAAGGGGCGGGCCAAGTTAAAAGACAATATGAACCTGATGAACCTTTTTCTTGTGCACTTCACACTTGTAACTTGTAAGGGTCCGGATCAATTACGAACCGCGTGCCTTAAATTAAAAAAAAAAAAAAAAACAAAAGCCGGTTCATGCCCTTTTTGTCCTTTTCCATTCAGACACATATTTAACGAACCCTCAACCCCCTCCTCCACCCACCATTAACCCCCACCTTCTTCTTCCTCATTAACACAATTCCCAACCATGATCAACTTCTCTCTCCTCCCTTTTCTCTCTCTAACTCTTCTCCTCCTCTCCTTAACCCTCTCCTTCATTCAAAATCTCCTCAACCCCAAACACATTCGTGGCAGCCCAACTTCTTACCCCATCATCGGCTGCCTAATTCAATTCTACCAGAACCGCCACCGCCTCTTGGATTGGTACACCCACCTCATTTCCCAATCCCCGGCGTTAACTATCATAGTCCACCGTCTCGGCGCCAACCGGATCATCGTCACCGCCAACCCCGAAAACGTTGAGTATATACTCAAAACTAATTTCAACAATTTCCCTAAGGGAAAACCATTCACAGAACTCCTCGGTGATTTCCTAGGCCTCGGGATTTTCAACGTCGACGGTGAACTCTGGAGCACCCAGCGCAAGTTAGCTAGTCATGAGTTTAGCGCCAAGTCATTGCGGGAGTTCGTCGTTAAGGTGCTTGAGGAAGAAGTTTGTACCCGACTTGTACCTTGGCTGGAGGAGGCGGTGGAAAACGACATCGTATTGGACTTGCAAGACCTTCTTAGAAGGTTTGCTTTCGATACCATTTGCAAGATAGCGCTTGGAACCGACCCGTGTTGTTTGGACCTTTCCAAACCCGTTCCGCCACTTGTTTCGGCCTTTGACAGCGCGGCTCTAGCCAGCGCAATGCGTGGCAACGCGCCAGTTCAAGCCACGTGGAAAATAAAAAGGATTTTTAATATTGGCAGTGAAGCCAAGCTTAAGGAAGCCGTACGAGTTGTGCATGCTTTTGTTGATGACATTATCAGTGAAAGAAAAGAAAAAATGAAGAAAATAAATGACGAAGAAAACGAACGTGATCTTTTGTCCCGGTTCATAACGGCGGGTCACGGCGACCAGATGGTTAGGGATATGGCGATAAGCTTTCTGATGGCGGGAAGGGACACCACGTCAGCAGCAATGACGTGGATGTTCTGGCTGATGACATGTCACCGGAATGTCGAGAAGGAGGCCGTGGAAGAAATAATGTCGGTGTTTGATGGCGTCGAGAAGTTGGGTTTTGACGATCTGAAGAAAATGAATTACGTAAAGGCTTGCCTGTGCGAGACAATGAGACTCTACCCGCCGGTGGCGTGGGACTCAAAACACGCCGGAGCTGATGACGTGTTGCCGGACGGGACGGTGGTTTATAAGGGAAATAGGGTGACGTATTTTCCATATGGGATGGGGAGGATGGACGAGCTGTGGGGGAAGGATTGTTTGGAGTTTAGACCGGACCGGTGGTTTGATGAACCGGGGGTTTTGAAAATGGAGAGCCCTTATAAGTTTCCGGTTTTCCAGGCCGGTCCGAGGGTTTGTCTCGGAAAAGAGATGGCCTTTATTCAGATGAAGTATGTGGTTGCTTCGATTTTGAGAAGGTTTGAGTTTAAACCGGTGGATTCAGAGAAGCCGGTTTTTGTTCCACTCTTGACTGCTCACATGGCCGGTGGGTTTAAAGTTAGGGTTCAAAAAAGAAGTGGCTGATAATAATAAGCTTGTAAACCTTAGGAAAATAAGTAATTAAATGTGCAACCCTATTTTTTACTCTACTTTCTTTTCACAAAATAAATGGCTGATAATAATAAGCTTGTAAATTTTTGGTTGTCAAGTTGATTGATTCCGTGAATCTTTGCTTATTTGTTTTGATTATTTTTTGCTTGATCTACTCCTTTGACATATTTTCTCAAATCAAAATATTTTGTGATAATGTTTCATAATATAGGATGTCGATATGTTGAAAAATCAGAAATATAGATCGATACCCGAGATTCGACAACTGAGATTCATTAGGTGAATCGCTAGCAGGGGCGGATCTAGGTTTTTTTGAGGTGGGCTCTCAAAAATTTTTATTTCTTTTTTATCTAGGTCATCCACTATATGTAACTTTTTATATATATATATAAAGTTATTTTTCACTGTTATTATTGTTTACAATATTTTTTAAATATCAAGCTCACGCGGTTTCAAAATCATGAATTCGCGCCTGATCGCTATCTTAAATTTGAAATTGGGCAATATTAAATACTCCCTCCGTCCATTTAGTTGGTTCGCAGTTACTGTTTTCACGTAAATTAAGGAGGAAATATTATATTGAAAGTGTTGTGAGTGTGAAAATAAAATAGGAGAGAGAATGAGTGGAGGGAATAGTAAATTATAATGGTGTTGTGAGTATTAAAATAATGAAGGAGAGAGAATGAGTGGAGAGAATAGTGATTTAAGGTTTCCATTTTAGGAAAGAAACAAAGTGTGAACCATGTAAATGGACGCCCAAAATAGAAAGTGTGAACCATGTAAATGGACGGAGGGAGTACATGAAATTTTAATATAATCATGATTTTCCAATTTCCCTCAATCAACTAGATTATTCTCTAATGAAAGTTTAATATGAACAAAGAATTCATAGATGTATCCCTAGCTAGACCTAAATGTATCATTTATTATAATTATAATTATAATTATTTGATTTCCTTGTTCAAATTTAGTGAGTTTGTTGCATATAAATTCACATGTGATTGATTTAATTCAACGCCAATGAATTGTTTCTATTTCATCCACCTAAATATGCTACTTGAGCCCATGCCTTGCTATTTTGAAGGGGTTACTTTCCAGAAAATTATGACATGTGATCAATTTCTTAAATGGAATGGAGCATATATAGTATACCTTGATGGTGAAGAAAAGGAGCTTATATGGGGTGAAAATGATGCATGCCAATTATAATTATACTTGAAGATATTATGTTATCTATTTTATTTTACGTCAGTATTAATCGACATTCTTCTATTTACAAAATGGTATTACGTTGAGATATGAACGTCAAAATCGTGAGATGGTGATATGTACCATTATCTCTTGGAATAGTCAGGTTGGTATGTACTTGATACGTGGGTTCATCGTCAAAGAGATTTAAATCAAGCGACATTCGATATCCTGTTTCTATATAAAATGTCAGATGTTCAATCTTCACCAAAACACTTTCAAGTGTCACTTTTGTAATTGTTTAAAACATTTATATTTTTCCTTTGAGATAAGATTTAATTCTAAATAATCCTCAAAATTCTTACTCTATATATAAAAATATAACTAATTTCAGTCTCAAATAAGCCCAAAATTTATATATATTTCCTGTATTAATAATTATAAACCCAATATTCAAATATAAAGGACTGGAGTCGATAAATTATGTTTGTTTTTTTTTTTTTTTTTTTTTCAAACCGATTATGTTTCTTAAGAAATGTACAGTTTTCTTTCGATAATTGTAAACTCGTGATGTTACATAATTCTGAAGTTGCAGATTTTGTGATATATTTTGAATTAATTCTTTGGTAGACAATTGGTTTAAAATAAAAATAAGAAAATATAGACAATTATTTAGATATTATTTGCCTAGAGCTTTCTAGATGTTACATCCAATTTATGTACGTACTGCTTAAATATCTTGGTCATAATTGGTCGATATATTCAAGAATAATGACTGCTTACCGACAATAGGGCCAACTCCTTATTAAATATAAAATTTAATTAATATAAATGTGATGATCCTAACTTTTCAAGTTGGTACCTAGGAACTACTAAGGAAAGAAAGGTAGCAAAGTTTGCAAAATGCCATTTAATTTAATTATAAATAAGAGTCTTTGACCAATTAATAGTCCCTATCCTAATAAAAATTACCTTTAAAAAAGACTAACATTATCAAAACAGTCAAAAAGCTCCTCAATTTCTTTTGGACCAAATTGCCCCTCATACCCCTCTCTCTCTTGCGTGCGTGACGCGTGCGGAGGCTGAGAGTCCAGCGCCTTGCCTGCTTTCTTTCTCTCTCTTCCTTTTTTTTTTGTATTAAAATTTTTAAACGCAATATCTCAAAATTTAAAAGTCGAAAAAACTATCTGAAACCACTGTTTTAATCGCATCGCCAAGACGAATCAAATAAGTTTACTTATCATATATTTCAAATTTTTTAAATAAAATAAAATTATTTTTCAACAAATGTGAAATAGATTTCACAGCCGTTCTATAAAAGAATGACATAAAACAGTGAAATCTATCACACAATTATGCACAATAACTAAGAAAGTGACCTCACAATCATAACTAAGAAATTGACCTCACAGTTGTGCACAAACATTCATGAATAACAGATAAATAACGGGTAAACCAAACATACTAAGTACCAAATTAACTGTGAAATTGACCTCACAGTTCTCAGTTTAGAAAGGTAAAAACTAAACAATTTCACATTCATAAATAAATGTGAAACTGACCTCACATTTTTAGAAGTGTGAAAAACATTTCACAGTTATTCACATCACAACCAACAACTGTAAAATAGACCTCACTGTTGTTCTATAAAAGAATGACATAAAAATAGAGAAATATATCACACAGTTATGCACAATAACTGAGAAAGTGACCTCAACAATCATAACTGAGAAATTGACCTCACAGTTGTGCACAAACATTCAAGAATAACAGATAAATAATGAGTAAACCAAACATACTAAGTACCAAATTAATTGTGAAATTGACCTCTCAGTTCTCAGTTTAGAAAGGTCAAAAACCCAAACCATTTCACATTCATAAATAACTGTGAAACTGACCTCACAGTTTTAGAAGTGTGAAAAACATTTCACAGTTATTCACATCACAACCAACAACTGTGAAATAGACATCACTGTTCTATAAAAGAATGACATAAAAACAGTGAAATCTATCACACAATTATGCACAATAACTGAGAAATTGACCTCAATAATCATAACTGAGAAATTGATCTCACAGTTGTGTACAAACAATCATGAATAACAGATAAATAACGGGTAAACCAAACATACTAAGTAGCAAAATAACTATGAAATTGACCTCACAGTTCTCAGTTTAGAAAGGTCAAAAATCAAACCATTTTACATTCATAAATAAATATGAAACTGACCTCACAGTTTTAGAAGTGTGAAAAATATTTCACAGTTATTCACATAATAACCAACAACTGTGAAATAGACCTCACTATTCTATAAAAGAATGATATAAAAATAGTGAAATCTATCACACAGTTATGCACAATAACTGAGAAATTGACCTCAACAATCATAACTGAGAAATTGATCTCACAGTTGTGCACAAATAATTATGAATAACAGATAAATAACGGGTAAACCAAACATACTAAGTAGCAAAATAACTGTGAAATTGACCTCACAGTTCTCAGTTTAGAAAGGTCAAAAATCAAACCGTTTTACATTCATAAATAACTGTGAAACTGACCTCACAGTTTTAGAAGTGTGAAAAATATTTCACAGTTATTCACTTCAAAACCAACAACTGTGAAATAGACCTCACTTTTGTTTTATAAAAGAATGACAAAACAGTGAAATCTATCACACAGTTATGCACAATAATTGAGAAATTGATCTCAACAATCATAACTGAGAAATTGACCTCACAGTTGTGCACAAACAATCATGAATAACAGATAAATAACGGGTAAACCACACATACTAAGTAGCAAAATAACTGTGAAATTGACCTCGCAGTTCTCAATTTAGAAAGGTCAAAAACCAAACTATTTCACATTCATAAATAAATGTGAAACTGACCTCACAGTTTTAGAAGTGTGAAAAACATTTCACATCACAACCAATAACTGTGAAATAGACCTCACAACAAGCATTAAAAAAAAAAAAAACTCTAGAAAACTCAAAGAGAGCATTGGGCCAAATAACTCCAGTTCAGCTGCTCATGAGTGACAAATCAAATTGTTTGATCCTTTGCACATGCACCTCATGTGCATAAGATATAGCAGTACACTAAAATACAAACCAACTCATCCAACTGCTTATGGTATCTTCATAAAGAATAGTTTCATTCCTAAAAAAAGTCAAAACATCGATCCGAGAACCTAACAGATCATTGCTTGAAATATTCCACTAACATATGTAGCTCAAAACTTCTCCATCAAACTATACATGCAGAAATTTGAGGATTCATAGCTTGGATTCCATATTCCTCTACGTACACAATGAACAAACATCATTATAAAATGAGTTATATCTCCAAATCCCTCAGCAAATGACATACTGATTATTCATCTTAACCATCTCAGGCAAGTTAGATTAATTGGCTCACCATCCTAGATGGAAGCTTTTGACTTCTATTATGTTAGTTCTGCTTGGTGTAAGAAGGAATCGTGATTCATTCCCATGCTATTTGTGGTGGCAGTAAAATTTGTACTAAAGCATCCCTACATTTCTTGTTCTATATCAATACAACTACATAGCAACAGAATCCAAATTTTATAACAGCTTTGAGGCCTATTGGTAAAGAAACAACACTCACTATTTATCCCTCCATACTTCAGCAACGATTTTCTACCAGAGGCGAAATGAAATCCAATGACCTTTTTTTAAAGTAATAAATAGGCAACAAGTGCTAATAGATAATCAATGACGGAGGCAACTTCTCTTTCCAAGGAACAACACAAATGGAAAAGATGGTTCAGTGAGAAGTAAAAAGGATATTTGGGGTGGAGCGAGAATTTAACAAGGTTACAAATATAAAAGCACAACTAGATGGACACAGATGTATGCCATATATAGGCTCAACTCATTTCTCTTTTAGGAAACTAATGTAGAAGGATGGCAAAGACTCATATACTAATTCTGAAACTGTCAACCCAGAATTTATATTATCAGATTATATTATGAATTTGTAACTAAGTTTTTTATTTAACTCAAACAATATCTGAGGGTTAAAGTGTTAAACATGATACTTGGTGAATACTTACATGACAAACATTTCACAGCACAAGCCCCGTTATAATGGCAGTCCAAAAAACAACATTTATGTTAGGCATTTTATCAAATACTCTACAAGCCTCATTAATTTATTTTTGGCATACATATCTAAAAGAGCACTTCCAACAAAAACAGAATTCACAAAATCAGATTTTACACAATCCCATGTAGTGATTTCCCATGTTGTGAAGTTAAACTAATCCCACATGCCCTAAGTGCTAAACTTAGCACAAAGGGGTCCATCCCAACAGTAGGATCAACCCACATAGTAGAAAATAAAGAAAGTGTTTTCAACCCATCAGAGGCATTGATATAACCCGCAATCATGGTTGTCCACGAGACCTCATCTCTTTGAGGTATTTTATCATACACTTGGCGGGCATCATTCAAACGAACTGATTAACAAGAAATTAGATGCAGAAAATGGAGTACCTTGGAGGATCCGGCGACAACGAGGAGAGAAACGGGAGAGACAGCAATTCGGCCCCAATTCGCTCCCAAATCCAAACTGTATTTCATTCTCAAGGCCTCAAAGCCTTCGTCCTAGACCACGAAGGCCATGGTCAATCTCAAGGCCTCAAAGCCTTCGTCCCCAACGTTGACCTCATAGTTGACGATTGCGTCGCCTTCTTCAACTCCATTCTCGATTGAACAAGTAATTGTAATCGTCATCGGCTCTGTAGGCACCCATCGTCGTGGTGAGTGAGTGAGAAAGAGAGATCGGAAATACGAAATTGCAGATGGGAATTGCGGATAGAGAAGATCGAAATTACGGATAGAGAGAGAAACGGAATTGAGAGGGAGGGCAGTTTGATATTATGAAATATTTCAAAAGGGGCTGGTGGTTTATAGGTAAAATAGATTTCAATTTATGGACCCTAGGTAGAATATGAAATGTGGTGTTTTTTTTTTATAAATTTCATCTTCTAATAGGGACTTATTGATAAAAAATCCCTATAAAAAAATGAAGCAATTGTTATTACAATTTATATTTTATACCATATTTTATATTGTATTTTAACGTAGTATTATACTAAGTTTTATATCACATTTTATGCCGTATATTTTTTTTTTATATATTTTATATCAGATTTTATGCCATATTTTTCTGCCGTATTTTTATGCAATGTTTTGGTATGTAATGACAAAATAATTATTATAATATTTTCAATTATTTAATAAATATAGTTAATTAAATAATGGTCATGATTTAAAATTTCAAGGTATGGATAATATTAAAATTATTAATAAAGTTAATAAAAATAAAAAAGAATTTTGATAACATGAATTTGATATTATTATTGAAGATAATTTGATATAGTGTTTCATAGGAATCAAATTCTAATTTAATCCTTATGAAGCAAGTACCATTGTAATTGTAAGGCAAAGCAAAGCAATAGAATCCTAAAATGGTACCTTGATGGAGTTGGGGGTGGGGGGTGAGGTTTATTTGTGTTTGAAAAAGAGTTTGTCCTAAAAACGGTGAGGAAGTGTGGTGGGTTTCAAAGAAGAGAGGGACCATTGAGTATTCGAAGAAGGTAGGGAAGGAGAGAAAGGGGGTTGTGCAAGCTTGCCGGAAATTATGGAGGAAGTAAAAGAGTCGATATTCTTTTTTAAGAGGGGGCAAAATCATTTTCTGCAACTTAAAAAAAAAAACTTAGTGCATTTTTACAATGGGAGAAAGGGGGTTGTGCAAGCTTGCCGAAAATTATGGAGGAAGTAAAAGAGTCGGTATTCTTTTTTAGGAGGGCGCAAAATCATTTTCTGCAACTAAAGAAAAAAAAAACTTAGTGCATTTTTACAATGGGAGAAAGGGGGTTGTGCAAGCTTGCCGGAAATTATGGAGGAAGTAAAAGAGTCGGTATTCTTTTTTAAGAGGGGGCAAAATCATTTTCTGCAACTAAAAAAAAAAAACTTGGTGCATTTTTACAATGGGCAAATTGTATTTTAGTTACTTGAGTTTGTCGAGATATTTCAATTGTTTATCAAATTTGCATTTGTTACAAGTTGGTTATTGAGTTTGTCTTTTTGTTGCAACAATGTGTAATTTTGGATGAACCGTTAAAAATGTAACGACCCTAAACCTAGGCACCTATTTTAGTATCATATTATATACCTTTTATATTAATTGTTGACTTTATGTGCTTTAAATAGTATTGTTAATATTATGTGTTCATTTTATATCTCTGATTTTTATATTAGGATGAAATGATTGGGAAATAAATAATATTCTTGGAAAGAGTATAATAATAGAAATGGATAAAATAAATAAAATGTGGGTAGTTATTTGTGTAGGGAAAAATAAATAAATAGAAAAAGAAGTAAGAAAGTAAGAGAGGAGGTTTTGGGGAGGGGCCATATTCCCTAATTTACTCCCCTCCCTTCCATTTGTCAAAGGAGCCATACCTTTCCCCATATATCTTTCATACTTTTTCCCTACTCCTCCTTCCCTCATCATTTCATCTTCTTCCTTCTTACTTCCTCCTACATCATCCATGGAGGCTCCCTCTCATTAATTCCCTTCCAAAAATTACTATAAATTCAATTCTTCTCCAATCGACGATCCGGGTGTACTTTTGGGTTCGTGGAGTCGAGAGGAACACTTTGAGCTAAGAAGATCTTTAATCCACTTCATAATTGCTAAGTGAGTTGTTATGAGTTCCCTTCTCTTACTTGTTCATACTCTCCTTAATGTTCTCCTTGTTCTTATGATGTTGGGTTCATGCTTTGGGAATTTTATAGGAGTTGAATGAGTAGTAAATGGAATAGAATGAAGTTTGTGATCTTGGGAGATAACCTAGAGGATTTGAAATGGGTGAAGGTTATAATGATAAATAATTTAGAATCACTTATTTTGGGTTTATATGATTTTATGATAATCCTAGTAGAATTAGAAATTTCTTGGTGTTCATGAGTATAAGAAGTATGGCAAAGGAAAGTAAAATGGTAAGAGACTAAATGGGAAAACTTAGGAATTTGCTGGTTTGACACTCGGCGGTCGCCCAAGGGGCATGAGCGGCCGCCCATGTGTCCGTAAACTAGAGTGCTTTGAAAACCCTCTTGGGCGGTCGCCCAAGAGGTATGGGCGGTCGCCCAAGACCCCAGAAACCGAACTTTGAATCCGAACCAGAATTTGTGTAGCAACCTTGTTTGGTCCCTTATAGATTGTGACTCCCACTTAGTAAATTGAGCTTGAACCTTCATAGAGGCCTTGTCTTATTGTATAATGATCTTGTAGGATGGATTGAGAATCCTAACCACTATAAATTAATGGAACCTAATCACTTTCGGATATTAATCAACCCTTCTCAACTTAGATTAAAGTAGAACTTGGGCTACTTAAGCATTGTGACTACAACTTAATAATTTAACTTGAATCTCTATCGGGACCTTGTAATATGGATCATTGTCCGAAAAACAATTGTTAAGTTTGATTAGTACTTCACCAAAATAGTTCCAACTTGGGAAATAGATCTTGAACTTTAATTAAGGTTATTCGAGGTTGTATAATGACTATGTATGAATGGTTTATGATATATAGTAGCCTCACTTACTCTTTATCTTTGGTGAATAGTTGCAATGGTGTAGAAGCCATAGGTTTCACTATTGAACTAATTGGTAATGGGTATGTATCACCTTGTGGCATTGTTATTCCAAGTTGTGGAATTATTGATTATATGGTTACCTTAATATCCTAAGTATGGATTATTTGGCAAGTTGTTATGTGCATCCCAAGTGTGGATTATTTGACAAGTTGTTATGTTATCCCATTGGTGGATTTATTTGTTATCATTCATATTTATTGATGATATTATGCATAGTGTATTAAATGAATTGTTGCACTATGATATTGATTAGCATGAGTATATTTTACCATGTTGTTATATTATTATCCCTTTTTGGTGGATTTATTTCAAGTATCTATTATGTGCTTGAGTGTGTTTATATTCGGGTGGGTATGATGGAATTCAATCAATTATTGATTTGTTCTATAAGTGATTGAAGGTTCATCATACCGTGACCCTTCCCCCTCTCGCGGCCACAGAGCGGGGCTGTGCAAGCTACCGTATTGAGCAATAAGGAGCCTTTACATACCGCTGCGATTGGTGATTAGGGGAATGCTTCGTATTAAGCCTAAAGCTTTACAGTTAGCGACATTGTTGTTGGATACTCTGATATAGGTATCCTTTCTTATATGGATCTCTGGGGTATGAGTCCTATAAGAGGTGAATGTGCTGGAGGCAGTTCACCAAAGAGAGGAGTTTCACTCCCACGTTGTACGACTTATTGTTCAGACGGGAAAGGTAAAATGAGGTAACGTAAGGTGTTTACCGCTTTCATAATGTGTTATGTGCTACCATGCTATGTGTTGCACCTTGTTTGGCATATTGCTGCATTCATAATAGCTCATTGAGATTTATTCTCACCCCTTCCCTTTTACTGCTTTAGATTGTGCTGAGACAGGTGACCTGAATCAGTGAGGCCGGGGAGACGATTATGGACTGTTGCTTTTGGGATTTGTCAGGATAGGTATATGTGTGGGTTGTAGGGAGTAATACTTAATTATTACTCTTTCCTAAGTTGTAATGAAAACTCTTTTGTTAAACAAGGTTAATTAGGGTTTTCAATGTAATTAGTGAAGTATGGTTCTTAAGGTATTTGTTTAAATCCCTCCAAGGGGAGATGTTATATTTGATTTTGTTTATGGGAAAATTTAGAATTGGTTTCCTTGTAAAGGCAAATTAAAAGATTTTGAAAAATGGAAAATGAGATTTCTTAGTTTGGGCTTCTCAAGCTCGGGATACGAGATAGGTCTCGGGTTGGGGTGCTCACAGTTGGTATCAAAGCTTAGTTTAGAGGTCAAGGGTAGATGTCTAGACTAAGTGAGAATGTGTGGTAATTAACGCCGAGTGTTTAATGCAGGAGTTCGTTCTAATGGCCGGAAGCAATGACGATCAACGAAAGGTTCTAGGAAATGAAGGAGATATGGGTATAGGTGGAATTCAGAATGAAGAGATGATGAAATTATTCGGGATGCTTGTACAGAATATGGAGACTAGAGGATCAGTTTCGAATCAACCTGAGGAATGTCAAAGTGATGGATGGGAAAGGTTTGTGAAAATGAATCCACCGAGTTTTAATGGATATCCGGATACGTTAAAGGCAGAAAGATGGTTAGAGAAAATGAACAAAATCTTTGAGGTTATAGAGAGTCGTAACGAAGAGAAACTTAAGTATGCCGTTTTCAAACTTGAAGGTCCAGCTGATCAGTGGTGGCAGAATTTGAAGAGAAATTGGGAGCGGGATCATACGCCCCAGACTTGGGATAATTTCACTCATCAGTTCGAGGATTATTTCATTACCATGGTTACAAGGGATAGGAAGGAGATTGAATTCTTAGGACTAAAACAAGGGAACATGACGGTGAATCAGTATTCAGCCCGGTTTGAGGAATTAGCTAGGTGTTGCCCTCATTTGGTATCGCATGAAGTAAAAAGGGTTCAGAAGTTTGTAACAGGTTTTAGGAGTGAGTTTAGAAAGAAATTATGGATTGATAGTTTCACCGATTATCAGACAGTCATAGATAGAGCATATAAGGTTGAAAAGGACATTGAGGAAAATAGTGGAAAATCGGAAGATGGGATTGGAAACAAGCCAAAGTATATAGGACAAGGATCCAAACTCGTTAGAGGACAGCCAAGGACTTTAACTTCAGGAAGTGAGAGAGGAGAGTTTGTTGTAGCTTCTTCATCTAGGCCAAAATCCAAACAAGATGGGATGAATTGTAAATTTTGCAAGAGGATTGGACATACCGAAGATCAGTGTTGGAGAAAGCAAGGCAAGTGTATCAAGTGTGGAGAGATAGGACACTTTAGGAAGAATTGCCCAAGGTGGCAGCGGGAACGAGCTTTAAGCAGCGGTCAGCCGGGTGGACGACAAAGAGGTTGTACTAAAAGAGATAACGAAGGGGAACCGAAAGATAAGAAGGTCTATGGTCGAGTACGTGTTTCGAGACTAGGAGAGATAGTTTCCTCAGAGGTTACTAAAGGTATATTCCCTGTCTCAGAATTAGGGGTCATATTTTATAGATCCTGTTGCATATCATTTATGTTTGGCATCACATTTTGCTTATATGTGACATACATTGTTTGAGATGTTGTTTTATTGTTAGAGGATTCTGCTCTTATGAGAGGATACCTCGAATCTCCCTTGATTTACCACGATAGTGATGTGGTCATGACTGAGTATGTACTGCCAGTTGATTTGGTATGATTACCAATTTGTAAATAGGAGATATACTTGACCTGGAGGGTTAAGTAGTTGTTATGCATTGGTAGACTATCATAAGAAATGAGTCTTCTTTTCTATACCCAATTTGATTATATTGGTATTTGATATAGATAAACCTTTATATGGTATTCTTGTTATATATGCGTTTAAGCCAGAAAAATGTTGGTTAAAAGTGTAAAAGGTATTTGGTTGGTGTTAGACTTGCATAAGAAGTCTTTCCGGAAAATTTTCGTGCTAGTTGTGAGTAGATGGTAATTGTGTTCCATCAAGGTATCTCATGTGTTGATTCTAAGTGTGATAGTCCAAGTTTCAATCCTTAGTTCGATGGCTTTGGGGGTAATTAGGATTGAGGGTCTCTTTGTTAATTAAAGTTCCAAGAGGATCATGAAAATCATTGGAGGTTAAGGTTAATAATCCTTGGTGATAAGTACTTGTAGACAAAGTTTAGATAGTGTGAGTTGGCTCGAGAAGTTTCCAAAATTTGGGGTTCTATAGTCTTAAGCTTGGAAGTTACCATGGCTCTTATGAGGATTGTGTCCGTAATCTTTAAGGTTGGCCAAATGATACCAAAGAAATTTTTCAAGGAGCTTTCGAGAATTATAAAATCGTTGGTTTAGATAACTCGGAAGGATATCAATGGTGTAAGATGTAATAAGAATGAATCATATTGGTAGAAATGGGGAATAAATTAACTATAGATCCGATCCTTACCTTACCTAAAGAATGTGAGAATTTTGTGAATTTTAAGTACGTATTAAAGGAAGATTTGATTGTGATATTAAGAGAAATGTGAAAGTGATAGCGTATGCTTCGAGGAAGTTAACTTAGATAAAGCGGAAATATTCTTACTCCTTACTTAAGAGTGACTACAATTGTGTTGCGTTATCTAAGTAAGAATCTTATCTTTTTGAAGTTCCTTTTGGGAATTGTGATCGACCCTATGAGTTTGGAGAATTTAGTATCCTAAGGGGGGAGATCTATAAGCCTAAGCGATGGTTGGAACTATTAAAAGATTTTTATTGCGTCATTTTATATTATCCGGAAAAGTTATTGTGATTTCGAATGCGATTTGCCGAAAGGCTTATGTGTCGTCAAGCGTATCCTTTGAGTCGTAAGCCGAGACATTGTTGCAATTAGTCAGGATAGACCCATATAATGTGGAGACTATAAAGGAAGTTCAACGGTGATTCAGAATCTAATAGGATGAGAGGATAGTCTCAAGATGAGAAGATTATCCAGAATTTTGAAGAATAGATTGTGTGTTGGGTTTCCTCTCAACTGGAGAGGTTCTATTAATCTTAAGGGAGTTTAGTATAATAGCAGTTTAGTTAGCATGGAATGGGTATTGTCTAAAGATTGGTATGAGAAAATTTATTTATGATCCTTCGTACGTATGGAATTCTGCAATTAAGGATGTTTAGGCAAATTTGAATTATGTGGGGAAAACGTTAAGAGTTATTAGGATTTCAATTCCGGGATTAAATTCTAGAGTGTTTGGATGCTGGGAATGTACATAAGAATCATGACTTTGAGAAAACTAGTGGAAAGTGGTAAATTGAAATGTTTGGAGAAGTACCCTTTGTTATGGATCATTAAGGTAATTAAGTTTAAAATTCGGGACGAATTTTCTTTAAGGAGGAGTGAATGTAACGACCCTAAACCTAGGCACCTATTTTAGTATCATATTATATACCTTTTATATTAATTGTTGACTTTATGTGCTTTAAATAGTATTGTTAATATTATGTGTTCATTTTATATCTCTGATTTTTATATTAGGATGAAATGATTGGGAAATAAATAATATTCTTGGAAAGAGTATAATAATAGAAATGGATAAAATAAATAAAATGTGGGTAGTTATTTGTGTAGGGAAAAATAAATAAATAGAAAAAGAAGTAAGAAAGTAAGAGAGGAGGTTTCGGGGAGGGGCCATATTCCCTAATTTACTCCCCTCCCTTCCATTTGTCAAAGGAGCCATACCTTTCCCCATATATCTTTCATACTTTTTCCCCTACTCCTCCTTCCCTCATCATTTCATCTTCTTCCTTCTTACTTTCTCCTACATCATCCATGGAGGCTCCCTCTCATTAATTCCCTTCCAAAAATTACTATAAATTCAATTCTTCTCCAATCGACGATCCGGGTGTACTTTTGGGTTCGTGGAGTCGAGAGGAACACTTTGAGCTAAGAAGATCTTTAATCCACTTCATAATTGCTAAGTGAGTTGTTATGAGTTCCCTTCTCTTACTTGTTCATACTCTCCTTAATGTTCTCCTTGTTCTTATGATGTTGGGTTCATGCTTTGGGAATTTTATAGGAGTTGAATGAGTAGTAAATGGAATAGAATGAAGTTTGTGATCTTGGAAGATAACCTAGAGGATTTGAAATGGGTGAAGGTTATAATGATAAATAATTTAGAATCACTTATTTTGGGTTTATATGATTTTATGATAATCCTTGTAGAATTAGAAATTTCTTGGTGTTCATGAGTATAAGAAGTATGGCGAAAGGAAAGTAAAATGGTAAGAGACTAAATGGGAAAACTTAGGAATTGCTGGCCTTCGACACTCCTGGGCGGTCGCCCAAGGGGGCATGAGCGGCCGCCCACGTGTCCGTAAACTAGAGTGCTTGAAAACCCTCTTGGCGGTCGCCCAAGAGGTATGGGCGGTCGCCCAAGACCCCAGAAACCGAACTTTGAATCAAACCGAATTTGTGTAGCAACCTTGTTTGGTCCCTTATAGATTGTGACTCCCACTTAGTAAATTGAGCTTGAACCTTCATAGAGGCCTTGTCTTATTGTATAATGATCTTGTAGGATGGATTGAGAATCCTAACCACTATAAATTAATGGAACCTAATCACTTTCGGATATTAATCAACCCTTCTCAACTTAGATTAAAGTAGAACTTGGGCTACTTAAGCATTGTGACTACAACTTAATAATTTAACTTGAATCTCTATCGGGACCTTGTAATATGGATCATTGTCCTAAAACAATTGTTAAGTTTGATTAGTACTTCACCAAAATAGTTCCAACTTGGGAAATAGATCTTGAACTTTAATTAAGGTTATTCGAGGTTGTATAATGACTATGTATGAATGGTTTATGATATATAGTAGCCTCACTTACTCTTTATCTTTGGTGAATAGTTGCAATGGTGTAGAAGCCATAGGTTTCAATATTGAACTAATTGGTAATGGGTATGTATCACCTTGTGGCATTGTTATTTCAAGTTGTGGAATTATTGATTATATGGTTACCTTAATATCCTAAGTATGGATTATTTGGCAAGTTGTTATGTGCATCCCAAGTGTGGATTATTTGACAAGTTGTTATGTTATCCCATTGGTGGATTTATTTGTTATCATTCATATTTATTGATGATATTATGCATAGTGTATTAAATGAATTGTTGCACTATGATATTGATTAGCATGAGTATATTTTACCATGTTGTTATATTATTATCCCTTTTTGGTGGATTTATTTCAAGTATCTATTATGTGCTTGAGTGTGTTTATATTCGGGTGGGTATGATGGAATTCAATCAATTATTGATTTGTTCTATAAGTGATTGAAGGTTCATCATACCGGTGACCCTTCCCCTCTGACCACAGCCGCTGGGGGCGTGTAAGCCATCTTGTATTGAGCAAGGAGCCTTTACATACCGCTGCGATTGGTGATTAGGGGAATGCTTCGTATTAAGCCTAAAGCTTTACAGTTAGCGACATTGTTGTTGGATACTCGATATAGGTATCCTTTCTTATATGGATCTCTGGGGTATGAGTCCTATAAAGAGGTGAATGTGCTTTGGAGGCAATTCACCAAAGAGAGGAGTTTCACTCCCACGTTGTACGACTTATTGTTCAGACGGGAAAGGTAAAATGAGGTAACGTAAGGTGTTTACCGCTTTCATAATGTGTTATGTGCTACCATGCTATGTGTTGCAGCACCTTGTTTGCATATTCTTTCATTCATAATAGCTCATTGAGATTTATTCTCACCCCTTCCCTTTACCGCTTTAGATCGTCTTGAGACAGTGACCGAACCGGTGAGGCCTAGGGAGACGATTGTGGACCATTTGCTTTTGGGATTTGTCAGATAGGTATATGTGTGGGTTGTAGGGAGTCATACTTAATTATTACTCTTTCCTAAGTTGTAATGAAAACTCTTTTGTTAAACAAGGTTAATTAGGATTTTCAATGTAATTAGTGAAGTATGGTTCTTAAGGTATTTGTTTAAATCCCTCCAAGGGGAGATGTTATATTTGATTTTGTTTATGGGAAAATTTAGAATTGGTTTCCTTGTAAAGGCAAATTAAAAGATTTTGAAAAATGGAAAATGAGATTTCTTAGTTTGGGCTTCTCAAGCTCGGGATACGAGATAGGTCCCGGGTTGGGGTGCTCACAAAAAATCTAACGAATAGCATAACATGTGCCGCTCACGTGAGTTATTTAGGGGTATTTTGGTCTTTTACATGAAATGATAGGACCAGAAAGACATTTTTTCCCCTTCCATATCTCAAACAAAAACGTAAACCCCACCACCAGCCTCCTCCGTCGATGGCGCGGCAACTCCACCTCTGCCTTACCCCTCCTCTTTCCTCCCCCACTTCTTCATCCCTCTCCCCATCTCTCTCTCTCTCATTAGTTGTAGAAACCCCCACCTCTCACTTCCCCTTTCCAGCCGCCATCCCTTGGTTTTCTTGTTCGTATCTGCAACCAATGAAGAAGACGAGGGGCAATTGAAGTAAACTGGCCGCGGAAGAGGGCGTCACCGGTTGCCTCATCTTCATCTCTCTCTCTCTCTCTCTCTCTCTCTCTTTCTATCTTCTACACACACTCTCCCTCTCTCTCCCTCTCTCTCTCTCTCTCTTTCTATCTTCTACACACACTCTCCTCTCTCTCTCTCTCTCTCTCTTTGTGGATCTGGGTTAGATCCGTTGTTGTTGATTTCTCCGGTAATTTGGATGAAGGTGTTGAGAAAATTAAGGAAACAATTGATGGGTTGGATGTTGGGGTTTTGATTAATAATGTTGGGGTTTCGTATCCATATGCTAGGTTTTTTCATAAAGTTGATGGGAAATTGTTGGGGAAAACCATGGCAATCACCAGCTTGCCGTCTTCTTCATCTTCTCTGATACCACCCTCTCCTCAATTTCCCAAATAGTCTCTTCATTCATCTGAAGTTACACTCCACAAGTCCCATGGCACCCACCATATTCCTAGCCCAAAGCCCATGGTTGTGCAGACCCAGAAAGCCATTGCAGCTCTCGCCGGAGTTGCGGGTCTTGCTGCAATGGTGGGTCCCGCCTTTGCGACTGATTTACCTTTAGTAGGTTCTACCTTGCAACTCGCTGAACCTTGCAATGCCCTTTCGCTGCCCACTTGGGCAATTCATTTCTCTAGCGTTGTTGAATGGTAAGATTAATTTACAATCTTTGCGATGTGTGTGTGAGAGAGATTAGATTTCTGTTGATTGATTTATGATTTCTTTGATTTTCAGAAAAGGATTCTGGCAATGGCTTTAGTATGGCAGAGAGTGAGGTGAGGAAAAATGGAGTGGTGGTTATAAGTCTCATTCTATGGAAAATATCAAAATACCCCTTAAGTAACTCACGTGAACGGCACATGTTATACTATTCATTAGATTTTTAACGGTTCATATAAAATCACACCTGATTGTAACAAAAAGACAAATTCAATAACCAATTTGTAACAAATACAATTTCCATAACCAATTGAAATATTTTGACTAACTCAGGTAACTAAAATGCAATTTGCCCTTTTTCCGATACACAAACATAAACATGAACAAATTTCAATAAATTGCACTAAAACCCCTTAAATTTTTAAAATATATTCCCTCCGTCTCACGTGAATGGAGATAAAAATAATAGGCATAAGAATTAAGGAAAGTAGCATAGAGAATTAGTGAGTATGAAAAACAAAATAGGAGAGAAAATGAGTGGGAGGAATAGTAAGTTAATTGATGTTGTAAGTATAAACTAAAGTAGGAATAGAAGAGTGGAAGGAATATGGTAAATTTTTTGCCTTTTTTGGGTAGTATTCACTCATGTGGAATAGATGAAA